>JBBKCR010000001.1:40542695-40554318 GCA_037577295.1 Ladigesia roloffi | reverse complement strand
TGGTGAAGTTGATCAAACAGCGGTTCTCTTCTCGTCCTCTTAGGGCTTCAAGCACAGCTCGTCTTGAGCCTCCATCACTCAAAAGAAGAGGGAAACATGCATCAAGACTCTTCTCAGTCTTGGCCCCCCAATGGTGGAATTAACTCCCTCTCCCCATCAGATCGGCAGAGTTTCTTGCTGTGTTCAAACGTCGGCTAAAGACCCATCTCTTCAAGGAGCACCTTGGTGACTAACCATCTCCTCTTTCTCCTTCTTACACATAAAACAAAAAACAAAAAACAAAAAAAACCCTTCTTATCCAGGTTTTGTTACCTTCTTTTACAGGTGATGTCAAGATTTTTGTGGTAGTTAGGTATCAGTGACTAGTGTTGATCAGGTGTACTGTACTACAGTACCGTAGACGAATGGTGGATGTTAACTTAAATCCTGCTCTACAGGTCCTTGCTACTGTTGTGGATTACTTGAGCACTGTTGTACGTCGCTCTGGATAAGGGCATCAGCTAAATGCCGTAAATGAAAATGTAAACCAATGTGTACTTTACATAGATGCTGCTAAAAGTAATGATCAATCTCCTTTCCATTTGAAGATGTCCATATGAGGCAAAGTGCTCTGTAAATATTGGCTAGTTGTCAATAATACATTACTTGCACAGAGTGATTACTAATGCAGCCCATGAACTCACCATGCTTTTTATAGACTTTGGCCTTTGAAATACACCTTTAATGACAAAGTTTTGGTAAGAGGGTTGAAAAACTGCCCATGTAATGCATAGATGATATTCGAACCACATACTGGCTAAGGGAAAACAGCAGTGAGACAAATGTTTGTCAGGAAATAAATTGATTCCAACTGTAATGACCTCTTAACGCTTTCTGAACTTACAACTCCCTCACCATTAAATGCAGAAAGCAAATATATTTCAAGCAAACACCTGTTTCTAGAAGCTCATGTAAATACACGTATCCTGCTATTTGGGTACTGCTGAAAGAGCCCACCTAATTTGTGCAGTTAGCATGTGTTGGACACTCACATGCTGGACACATAATGAGGGATATGGAAAAACACTTGTCTATTGAATTTAAGCTTTTCTATAAAAGCAGACCAGTGTTGGTATCGCATGAGTCAGAGGCCCAATGTGTTTAAACACTGTGGGTTTTTTTCAGGTGGGCTCAAGCATAAATGTGTAAGGATAATGGACCACAATCTGAAATGATCTCAAAAAATTTTGTGGTTCATCTGTATAATGTTTGTTCACTTCCATGTTGTTTCTGTCTCTTTAATTTTCACAAATGTGTTGGTTTGATGATACTTTTGAGGAGCCTGTTTCACTCATTTATTTTCAGCTGCTATTTAAGCATAAATGCTCTGTATATTGAATCTTTATTCTTACTGTGACATCACTCTGATCCTGGAAGGCCAGTTTCCAACACATTTTTGGGGTAAACCTGAACAAATTAGTTGAACCAGTTTGGTTTGATCACAGAATCCACCAAGGTCTGCTGGACAGTGACCCTCAAGGAGTAAAGCTACACATTCCTGATCTATAGATTTAATTGAGGAAGATTTTCATGTTCACAATTTATTCTCCTAAATGATGCGCTATGCCCTACAATCCTCTTCAACATGTACACTTGGAAGACATTTTTGTTTGGCTTAATTTGAACTGGTAGGTGTCCTTACCACCAAGGCCTTCCACTCCTCCACCAGCGGCTGCTTTATTGTCTTCAGGGTCGCTAGCCAATCACCAGCACTCACACATGTTCCTTGTCCTATGACCATGTTCTTGTGACTGGGGTTTCTCTGAAACGCCCTGAAGCTAATTGTTTCGACCCTTTAGCTCTTTGGCTTGATTTTGCTCTTGGGTCACTCAGAGGTCAGAGGTCATCAGTATCCATTTCTTCACCCTCTCTCCTTCCCGGCTTCAGGCCCAATTTCACTGTGGTTTTCAGCCCGGCTTTGGGGCCTGTTTGTCTGACCTGCCTTTTCTGAGCTTCACCCTTCCCATATGGATGTAAAGTCCCCTAAGTGTTGTTGTTCTTTTCTCGCTCACTAACACTTCCGAATAATCCTCATCTCGTTTGTCGCTGTCCTTCCTTTTGTTGCTATTTGATATATCCTGGTAAGTCTTTCTTACATACCACTTTTCAGAGGGCTGTTTCCTTTGTCTGGTTTTTATAATATAGCTTGGGTGTCCCTCAGGAAACTAGAGGATAGGGTTACCAGCCCTCCTCCCTGATGCCGTCTGTGTGGCAGCCACCAGTCTTTCTTGGTTGCCCTACAGTCTTCCCTGGAGTTTACACAGTAGTCGCTATCTCTATAGAAGCATTTATTTATATTTTTATATTTTACATCTAATGAGCCAGATGTTCTTTTATTTTTTATGCAGTCTTGAAGAACAGTGCCCAAGCACTCATTATAAATCCATTCTGTGTACCTGACCAGTTTCAGAGGAATGTTCTTTTGTTTGTTAAACCACACAGTGACCTACATAAAAATCATTAGATGATTCCAGGTTATCAGGCGGTGATCAGTATACGGGTGGTGCTGAATGCTGAGTGGTTGGAACTCCTTCATCTTTAGATTGTAATTTACTTTAATCTATATGACTGTTTGACAGGCATTTACTAGTATTGTTAGCACAAACAAGATGATTGAAAGATAAATAGAAAGAAATTATTCATTTGTTTATGTGACAAGTACTGTATAATAAGAAGGTAAATTACCAAACACATACATTTGAACATAGCAGAGAAGAAGGATATTTTCTCAGTCATTTTGTTCAGGCAGCTGTAAATGTCTCTGCTATGATTGGTCCTAGCATGTAGCACAGAAAGTTTTGGGCCACTGCTGTTGAGAGTTCAGCACATAGAGCAAATAAAGGGCACTCCTGAGCACTCTTTTGGATGCCAAAATGAGAAATGAGACACCCTACGGCCTTGTGGTCCTCTCGGGTATGCGTAAATGAGGACCAGAGTGTGTGCCAATTGGATCAGGGCTCAAGTCTGGTTTGCCTTTGAGTTTAGTTCCATAACACAAATGGCTGCCAAGCTTGGACATGAATCTACATCACCTGATGATGTAGTAAAATATATTTAGAAGTGAGGACAGACTTCCCAGCATGTAGGTCCACATTTCAATTCCTATATCATAACAAACCTAGAATGGTTTAGAGTCATTACTGTAAAATAAGTCATAAAAGAGTTTAAAGGTGTTTTTTTCCAGGGATAACTGGTTCCCATTCAGTGGTAAAAACAGACACATCAGGCAGTCTGAGATATCGGATATACATATACATCATTATGAATTATATTTTGGACATTTCTGGATGTTTGGAAGTGCCACAAAATGCTGAATATTTTATGTGAGCTTTTAACACTAGAGGTCTCTATTTAGCGATATAAAATAATAAATGAAAGTTATGTGTGAGTTCAAACACGTGGGGTGTGTGGGATGAAGAGGGATTAGGTGCTTAAGCACTTGACTTTCTGGCCTTTTTCTGCACTTTTTGACAGTCTACCTTTGTTTGATTTTGTGTTGCCCCCTCAGTCTCGACAACCCCTGATCACTTGCCTTGCAATAGGATTCTGCATAGCCCTGTAGAAGTCAATTATTATTTTTATTATATTACACTAAATATGGGGTTTAAGGGGTCAGTATGGACTCAAAGGGTTTATGTATTACCATATTTACCCCCTTTCCTTATAGTTTACCTTGGTTTAGGCAGTCCACGTAATATAAATTTGATTCCCTGGCTTCTGGAGGACACTTTGGTGACTCAGACTTAAATCTGGTGACTTCTCCATAGCTGGACGGCATCAGCAGTCTGTGCTCGGGTTCGAAAAGACTGAAAAAAGAGGTGCCAGAGGAACAGCTCTCGTTGCAGCTGGAACACAGACAGCAGTACTCCAGAAGACTATTCAGTGCAGTCTGTGAAAGTGTGAGTCGTTTTCCTGAATACTGATGTTAAACCTGAGTGGCTGAGCCAACATCAGGCCGTGCCATGGACTATGCGTGCTGACTTGCAGGTTTGCATGCATGCAGTGATAGAAGTTTGCATCAGCATGATGTAACTGTTATGAAGCGCCATATGGTCAAGTGCTATGCTCAGAGAGAGAAAAGAAAACAATGCTTATATGGTTTCCATAGCATGAGATACTGGAACTACAGCTTGTAAACTGTCCAATGCGAATAAAAATGATTGACATCTTTAGGTACAAATGTCAAACAGATTCCTGGACCCATTAAAGAATGAACACATTCCAGTCAATTCATGTTTAACCCCTTAAAACCTGTCTATATTCTTCACCTCTGCTTCATTGTACTAACCTAACCAGTCTTTAGATAAAAACATTGGATAATAAATCTGTAGTTCAAGGGGTTAAGACATTTTTCATGCCCATCTGGGGGAAGTGAGTGGAGGTCAGCATGACATTTAGAAGTGTTGTTTTATTTCCCCTCTTTTGTCACCTTTGTCAATGATCCAGCTGAATGTGGTGCAAGTACTAGCTTTGGATGTTTTAGGAGGAGTATTATTAGGGCAAGGCTGAATAGCTTTCCTTTTTTCATCTCAGATTTATATTTCCGTGGAAGAAAAGGGGTGGACTAAGTATGAATAAAATGTTTGGTATCTCCAGGGGAGACTTGGAGTTGATTTATGGGATATTGATACCAGACATGGGATAATTTGGCCATCCAAATCAAATAATCCGTTGTATAAGTAAGGACATAAAGACCTTATCTTCCGAGCACAGACGCATACATTTAAATGCTTATATCAACATTTTGTTTTAATTTATATAGGCTGGTTTGGCTAACTCAGGCCATTACTATGCTTTATGTCTTTGCTGTAGCTAAATAAATGGGAGCAGCCCCCCCAGCACCCCTTATTCCTCACTTCAGGGGGTTCGGCCCTTGTAAATGAGGACACTTCCTAACGAGCTGCTTATGATTCTGTCCAGCACCTGTTTACCAGACGTAGTTGCTAAAAAGTACTCTGCGAGCCTCCTTCCTGGAGTGGGCTTGTATGGTGCTGTTATGTGAGTCTGTGCCCTACCACCTCCATCCGTGATGTTGGCAACCTCCCTATCCCACAGCGCTGTGCACTGCTTTCCAAGATCTAGGCAGTCCGTGAATAACGCCTCAGTGGCTCCAACGCGCCCGTTCCGCTCGGATAAACGATGCCCGGCCGCAACAAGGGTTTCTGTTTCATGGCGCTTCCCCAGGACATGTTCTCCCTGAGGCTTTGCTCTTTGGTTATTGGCAGCTTCCAAGGTGCAGAAGTTCAGCCAGAACCCTTCTGCGTCACACCGTTTGATAGTGCTGCACATGTTCAGACCCATCACCAAGGGCATGTCTGCAGACATGGCTTTAATGGAAACAAAAACAGCAGCGCCTCCCCCTCCCTGAAAAATCTAGGTTCCTCGACTGCACGTCAGTTTTTCCTCTCTCGTACTCGCACTTTTGTTTCTCTCAAGACGTTTTTGTGCTGTCACCCAAAGAATGCCTCCATCTGGACTCGCATTCTGACTTCCATCCTACCACTCACTGCGAATTTCCCAGAACCAACTCACGCCAGATAGAGAGAAAAACCTCACGCAGTCAGCAGCAAAAAAGTTGAGCTTTATTTTTTTTATTTTTTTTCCTCTCATAGTATAAAAGCAGCTGGCTTTGCACAACATGGGTCTGACTATCTGAATATGCAAGTGTAGTAGATGTGTAAATGGAGCCTAAAAACAGCAAGATCTCAGCATGTCTACAGGAACACTCATTTGAATCAGGACAAAAAGGTGTGGCTCTTCTCATCCAGCCACAGACAGGACCCAGGGCCCTTTCGTCAGTGGCCTTCATTCACACACCACTTTGTCTTTGATATAAATGAGGGTTCTGTAGGAGATAAATGAGGGTCTGTATTACTGGACAACACTTTCTGGATCGCTTCTCCTTAATATTCAATGGAATTCTCCCACAGCCTCCCTGTGCTCAAAATGTAGCATTCAAGCAAAACTATGTGTCGGTACATCACCTTACCATTAGCATTACTGCCCATCCTTTAAAATGTTTCACTTAGATATTTCAAGAGAGCCCCAAAATCTCAATATTTCTACATTTCCTGGGCTACTGGGAGGGCACAGATCTGCACCAATAGCTTCCAGGGATTGGGGCAGTCGAGTAAAACAGTGCATCAAGCGTGAAATTTGCCAGTAAAAAGGAATATGAGTGATTGTCATTTTCAAAGAGGGAAAAAAATATGACATAGATAGGCCACAAAGTAAAAACAATAAACAATGACTCGACAAAAAATAAATTATCTTTTATATATATATATATACTGTATATATATATATAAAAGCTGGGTATCTGTGCTTTCTTCTCTGTTCAGCAATTTGGTTGATTATTTAGTGGAAAACGTATTACACAATGTAATACTACATTAATAGCAAATGACTGTTACTGATAGTGCACATACAAATCTGTTTTCTGTGGTCAGCAATGTCATATCAAAAACTGAAAGTGCAAGGCTTAGTGTTTAGTGTCTCTATTCAATGTGTATAAAAGAGGTTAGGAATGTTGGATTCCACCCAGGAGACTCGTTGATCATTTCAGAGAATTCAGGAAATTGACTTGGAGCTTGGCCCGTGTTGCCACTGGAGTCACCTTAAAACAGTTCTGAAAGCACTTTACCTTCCTTTTTTCTCCATTATACAAAAATAAACTATTCCACCATTCATAAAAGAGGTTCTCTGACATCCTGGTAAGAAATTACCGCTTTCCATAGCTCAGTTCAAGCCAGCGCTGTACATCTTTAAGGTTGTAATAAAATGGACCCTTTCCCCCCAGATAAGCTATTTTCTTCCTCTGCACGATGCACACCCTTTCATAGGCGACACCATAGGCTACGTTGGCATTGTTATCCATGCAGTCAGCCACCAGCTGGCACTGTGGGGGTAAAGAGAAGTGATCCACCAACTTCCGCGCCGCCGTCACGCGCTCTTCCAGATTCCTGTGTTTTCTGACCTTGAAGGAATAGGGCTTCATAGGTGGAGCCGCCCAGCCGTCCGAGGGGTGAGCCTCGTCGATGTAGACCAGCATAAAGTCCGCCACGTCGGAAAAGTTCTCCACCAGCTGCCGGAAGACCGGTAGCTGGCTTATGAATGGGGGTCAGGTGGCCGAGCCAAAGTTGACCACCAAGGGTCGATCAGACGATTCAAAGTCCAGCAGGTGGCACTCGTCCACGCTCTTTCCACCAGCGCTCCATCGGCAAGTGTTGATTCCAGGGACCCTCACCACTTTGGAATTTGGAGCCGCCTCCCCCAACTTCACCTGCCAAAAGATAAAGAAAGGAAACACACTTTAGCAAGGTCACAGATACACTCTTTTAAAAAAAAGGATCCCAAAAGGGTTCCCTGGACAGATGCCAAGAGAAAAGCACTTTTGATTCATGAAAACACCGTCCAACGGACCTCTTAAAAACCAAACTCATACTGTACGCTACGCTTCTAGCATCGCTCAGCAAGTTTGCACTGTACACTCATAACTAAAATAGTTGAGGCCTATCGGGGAAGAGTGGACCAAGTCCAGTTTCGATTGTTCTGAGAAAACGACCTATTCTACTGTTCTGAAAAAAATGTGTTGTGAGGAAGAACATCACTGCCATCTAGAGAATATTCCGGAACTACATATGGACTTGGTTTATTATTATTCCCCAACAAATATACCGTGCTTAGATGGTATTGACATGGAAGAAGCTGATACCCAAAGACGTGGACCCTGTCTCAAGGCATCAGTTCTGTGTAATATCAGAAATGTTCTAGATGATCTCATTGCTGCTCTACAAAACCACTTACAACAGGATTTGGATCAGAGAGAATATATTTAATCAGGCAAAGAACCTTTTATCCATTTAAATGGATCTTTAAGTGCAGTGTGTTCTACAGAACACTACTGTTGCTGCTAAACAAACGTTTTAGAAACATTCTGTCCATGTAGTTATTATATATAATAAGCTTTGGGATGTCATTAACCTTTAAGGAAAACTCTTTTGTAAATGTGAGTATAAACAGCTTTTCAAAATGTTTTCAAAACGTTCTACACCAATCCTGGTCCTGGAGAACTTCTCCACATGCTTGGTCCTGAAATCTATCCACCTGTAGAATTTAGCTCCAACCCTAAGCAAGATGGAGGCTTTAAGGAGAATCTTCGTTCTACAGTCAGTTGTGTTGGATTAGCATTGGCGCTAGACTCTGCAGGGTGGTAGAACTCTAGGACCAGGACCGGGCACCCCTGTTCTACACCAATTAAAGGATGTTTCCTTGAATAGTGCATCCAAGCCTAGACACATTTTGGAATATTTTGTTAAGAACGTACAAGGTCACCATTACACAATCCATTACACACTACACAGTGCATTATGCACTACACACACACACACACAATGACAAATTAGCATCTGCAGTAACAGGATAGGCTCAGTTAAAAGCTGTGAAGGTGATGCACAACAGTCATGCTTACACACACCCACACACATACACACACACACCACACAGCCCGGGCGAGTGCGTCAGGCACTTGAGGAATTATTTAAAGAGTGGCTTGGTTTCTGTGGAAACATTAAGGATGTTCCTAAATAAAAGAGAGCCAAAAGTCCAACTCTTCAACACCAGCAATATGCTCAAAACAATCTACTAAATTCTTAGGAATGTAGTTTACGCAGGTCTGCCCATTCCCAGTCTTTCCAGCAAGTGTTTATTTCAGCTCCAGAATCCTCGAATCAATTTAAAATCTTAGACTATAAACTGCGGCGGATGAACAAAGTGAAGGAACACATGTAAGGCACATGACCCATTTCATCCATCATAAACCCGCACAGGACAATAGAGCTGGTAAGAGATTTACAGAAATGAAATGTTGAAACATTTTAAGCCCATTACAGCACTGATCCTGAATAAAAATATATCTTGGATTACAGTGTGGGCCTTTGAAACAGTTAGGTAAAACTGATTAGTCACTGAAGTGCCTGTGATCATTAAAAAAAATGCATAAAACTGTTCTAGCTCACATTCTGCCTCTATCTGCTCTCAGTGTGGAGCAAATCCTCCAGCTTACAACACAGGAGAGTATGACTCAAGGTAGAAATATGATACAGGCTTTTGCCTGACCCAGAAACAAACACAAACAAAAAGTATTCCCCTGGCTTAGTTTAATTGTTTCTTCTGTGCCACCAGTTGTATGCCAGTTGTATAAATCACCCTGGCACTCATCAACAGGGGCATTCGGGCCCTCTAGAGAGCCAGCAGAGCATTAATGGTTGAGGATGCTGGTAGCACTGAACAGACAAGCCTGGGACCTACTACGCTATACTGGGCAATCTTTGATAGATTTCCGAGTTAAAAAGTAACACCAACGGGGACCAGACATTTGGCAAAGTTTCCAAACAAATTTAAAGGGCATTGCCCTGCAGGGCCATTGACTGTCTGGAGTTCGAAGTTCAAAATTCTTTATATTGAATGGAATCACCCACGTGATACCATCACCCTTTGCCTTTGCTCTGGAAAGTGGCAAATGGACTTTTACTTTTCACTTACAAACATTCAAGTGCACCCTTGGAATGAGATCAGTTTGTTTTTGTTGAGGTATGGATGCAAACTACAGTTAATAAAGAAACCTGACAGTAAGTCCAGCTGTGCTTGTGCGCATGCCATAGAAACTTCAGCAGATTCAGCATGGCTAACCTGCTCGAATGCATGCATGGTACCCTTAGAAGAGCAGCCCGTTTGCTGACATGCATCCAGTGGGACGTACAGCTGTGCTCATATGCCCAGCAGCTGAAAGTTTGGCCAGATGTGCCGACGTGCGCGCGGCAGCTGCCCGCGTGCGGGCTGTAAGGGCTGCTTACCTGCTTGTAGGCGTCCAGGAGAAAGCTGTTCCAGATGGACTTGAGGCCAGCCGCGGTAAGCATGCGCTGCCACTCGCCCCCGGAGCCCGAGCAGCTCAGCAAGGACACCACGCGCTTCACCAGCACCACCGAGTCGTACAGCACGAAGAATAGACAGTTGGAGAAGAAGCCTGGTAGGATCTGCAGAGTGACCAACAGGTCCACGCTCAGGGCGCCCATCTTCCGCCGGCGCCCGGGAGGTCTCCTGCCTCCACACCTCACCTGTCCAGGCTCATGGTGGCCCTCACGCACCGTCATCAAACTTGGAGCAAAAAGTGTGTGTGTGTGTGTGTGTGTGTGTGTGTGTGGGGCGGGAGGGGGGGCGAGCAAGGCGCGCGCGCGTGTCTGTCTGCAGGCTGGAGTGGGTGACACTCTCGCCGCGTCTCTTTGCCCCCTTCTTCCTGTTGCACTTCCAAAGGCTCCCCGGTGAGAAGGAGCCCTTTTTATACCCTCCACCATTCCCGTCTTTCGGACAGAACGCCAGCGCGTCCCGGGGCAGGACCCTGACGTCACGCGGAGGGGGGGTGAGGCAATAAAAGCGAGGGGACGGGACTCACAGCTTACTCACAGCTTAGAGCAGCTTTAGACGGTAAAACAAGAGGTTTAGAGATGATATACCCTGCGAATAAATAATTAAATAAATAAATAGTTATATAGATAAATAAGATAGAAAGAAAGACAAGAAAAACAGTCAAATTGATTAACAGACAAACGTATAGATATACACACACACACACACACACACACACACACACATGCATACATATATAAACAGTCACACACACACAAAGTGAATGAAATGCTTAGCAAGGTACTTGTCTAAAATATTTTAAAAGCTAGGATGGCTTACACTGTCACACTGAGTCATTATTATTGTTATTCTCTATCTCATAAATCTTTGCATTCTATGCTCATTTATTTATTTGGCAGCTTGAAAACAGCATATTTTATTGCTTGGTCTGTCACATCCTGAAATATTTTATTGTATCCTCTGTTGTGTCCAGTAATATTGTATTGTTTGCACTTGTCTTTGAAAGTCTTACACTTTTCTTTGCACTTTTTTTGCACTTTTCTTGCAAGTACAGTCCTTCCCTCTCTAAACCTGGTTAGTCTTGTTGCACCATAGTCCCGAAGGAACATTTTTTCATTCAACTGTGTACTTGTGTTAAAATGACAATAACCGACTAACAGACTTTACTTGATTTGATAGAACTCAAATTTGGTTTACATGCTATATAGTCTATCTATCAAAGTCATATAAACTCATTCTGTAATATATTGCAATCTATATCATACATAGTATAAGTAGTGTAGTATACAGACCTCTGACTTGATTTGAGACCACAGTTTCAATCAGTTAAACATCCCTTTGGGGAGGGAGTATCACATTCACACCCATCATTTGAATCCAGTGACTCTTAACCTCAAACACATGACGAGGCAAGACTTACAGCCTTATTTTCTGTTAGCAAATAAACTGTGGTGCACTTTAAAGCGATAGTTCACCCCAAAATGAAAATTTGATGTTTATTTGCTTACCCACAGGGCATCCAAGTTGAAGGTGACTTTATTTTCTCAGCAGAACACAAACGCAGATTATTAGTTTTAGAAGTTTGGTAGTCATTTAATGGAAGTGGATGGGCATCAAGCCTTTCAAAGTAAAAAAAGCATGCCCAGACACGTCCAGATTA
>JBBKCR010000001.1:40504185-40517642 GCA_037577295.1 Ladigesia roloffi | reverse complement strand
AGTGTGTGTGAGTGTGTGTGAGTGTGTGTGAGTGTGTGTGAGTGTGTGTGAGTGTGTGAGAGTGTGTGAGTGTGTGTCAGAAGGATGGTGATTTTCATCTCAAGACTACTGAGATTAGCAGGGTACCATCTCAAACACTGGCTCCAGGCACCCCTTATTGGTGGAAGTCCCCTGCTTTACCTGGTGAATGAGTTAAATGGTTTAAATGCTGAAAAATTATTTCACACTGTTCACACTGTGAGCTGAGGTGTGTTCACTCATGACTATAAGGAGCCACTTTAATTTCCTTTATGTGTGTGTTACAGCCAGGCCCCCTTAGTGTCAGTATATGAATGTTAGAGATTTTGAAGTACAAAAAGGGGCCTTTAGTAGTTAATAGAAATTAAGCCAGAACCCAACTGGTCCTGACGGAACCCAACAGGTTCCAACTTTAATTTCTAGAATTTTACACAGGCATGGGCCGGGCTCTCACGGTAAATCAGTGCTCAGGTAATGCATTTGGATCAGCATGAGAAAGATGGGAAAATGAACGCTGAGGAGGTGAAAAAGAGGTTAGACTCTGGCAATTGACTTTTGGTTGCATCCCAACCACTAGCAGCAGCAGTGAAAAGGTCCTCAGTGAGCACAGGACCGCACTGAAGCCATCTACTGTGGATTCAATCATTTTACTCCACAAAGACATGTAGTCTAATCTTGGTGAGTGAAGGTTTTAACAAAATTATAACTAAGTATTAATTGAGTCTTAAATGCATAATTTTAATAGAGTATGTAGGCTGATGTTGGCATTATGCTGTTTACCATTTCAGCTGCTGTGTACCATCTCGTTTAGGCTGGATTGTGGAGAGAAGTGGCGAATCAAATCCTGCGGAGACTTCATCTTAATTTCGTTATTGCCAAATACCCATCTTAACTTAGAATTGATCTTAATTAAATTTGGTGAGAAAACTCATTTTTATTGCTGCGTTGACCTGTTTTGTGAAGTATATCTCTGGGCCTATTTAGAGCGCTGAGATGTTACGATGTTTTTTTTCTTTGTTCAAAATTCCATGTTGCTTATAGCTTATGTAAGTCATGAAAAAAATTATGTTAAAAATGTATAAATACTCAGACAGGCCAAATTCTGCCGGGTTTGGAACTTGGAGCTGATTATCTCAGTTCATAACCAATTCATACTTTCCAGGCCCTCTCAGTTCCATAGATAAGTCCAGGGAGCCACAGTCAAGTTCTAGTGCGACAGCATATAAACTCATTAGAATGACTTTTAAATCAGACCTCACCTGAAAGTGAAATGTCCAAAACAGACACACTAGCTGTGGGATCCTGTGCTCTATGGAAGGAACACTGTTGGACTGTTGATTTGAACCCTCTGAAATGAAGGTTTATAAGTGTTGGCTTCTTTAATATTTGGTGCTCTGGCTGGTCCTTTGGCTTCTTGTTGATAGAACAAAGAAGACTTGGACAGACTGAACAGAACACTGACTTCTGGACAAGACCAGTGGCGCATGAGGTAAAGATTATAGTGTAACTTTCATTAGAACACGTTCTACTGCCACTATTTCAATCGGTGAATCATCAGTGAGGTTCTGATGAAACCCTTTGTGCTGTAAACCTGTTCCTCTGACTGCCTCATGAATCAAAAGTAATGTTGATTTGCCTCAAAATCCCCCTAGACGCTGTTCCAGTTTCATGAGTGTAGAACCTATGGTTAAGCATCACCTTTTGTGGAACATTTGCCTTATGAGTTCTTTGTGGCTTCCACAAATAATCTACTAAATAAGAACTGACTGTTCTTTAGAGAGCCACTTTTGTAAACATGCATCGGCAAAGTTTAAAGAACCGTAAAATGTCTGTGAATTAACCTTAACCTGTTATGTGGAGGTTCTCTAAACCTTAAAGAAGGTTCATCACCCTACCATCCCATTTGTTAACCTGTTTGTTCAGGATCTGAGTTCTAGTGCAGGTGTGTCAAACTCTTGTCTTAGAGGAGCACAGGTTGATTGTTCTACTCAAACATATTCACTCAACCTGACAATGAACTGGTGACATGAACCAGGTATTTCTGAGCAGGGTTCACCAAAATGTGCTGGACCTCGTCCCTCCAGGCCTGGAGTTCAACACCCCTGTTCTAGTGAGTTGCTCCAATATTACACTGCGGCAATTTTTTCCCCCAATCTCTGTCCTTTTAATGCCTTACATTCTTTACAAATAACCCACTTAAAGACAGAACATGCTTGTTAATGAGCTGATGTTGGATCAGGCATGGAGGGAGCAGTAAAATACTGGGGGCCATCTCGACCAGGGTTGAGACAATTAGACATCTTTGTAGGCCACGACTTCTTCTGTCCAAAGTAAATGTTACAAAATAGGTTTAATTACAGCTTTTATATATATATATATTTGGGCTGGGCACATTAACACATTAATGCATTATTTACTTTACGCCGACAATTATTGAAATGTGTGTTTTTTGAAAGTTCGTTTATTTTTTGCGTTTGTCTTCATGCCCTCATGCAGCACACAGCTGTACATCATATATATAGAGTTTAACACAAATGTACATTCATATTTCGTGAACATTGAACTGAACAAATCAGGTTAAACACAGCTCATGTTTTATTTTGATGATTATAGTCTTCCCTCCTATTATCCTGTATCCACAGATGTGATTGGCCAGAAGGCCACCATACCTCCAATCAAAATAAAGCCACAGAAAGGGAGAGCTGAGCAGTGAAAGGAAAAATGGAGGAGGCATTCTGATTCATTACAAATCTACAGCTCTTAATGCGCCTGACATATCACTACTGATTACAGGCTAGCATGGTTGGTGCCATGAGTTCAGACACCTCTACAGAAGGCAAATTTAGACTGTTTTTTTAAGAAATCAGGGTAGATTTAGATTTAGTTATGTTCTATTTTTTATCTAGTTTATTTTAGTTCTGTTCTATTCTGAGCACTTTAATAGATATTGTCTGAATGTTGCATTTTAGGCAGACACGTTTTGTTTACATTGTGTTAATATTGTGGAAATAAAATTTCCATATACAGTATATATGCACCTAATTTTTTTCACTTTCAGTATAACATGATGCATAGCTTAAGTGATAAGATATATTCTCAACCTCAGTTGTTGATTAATGTAACGTCTGTGATTGTTCAGTGGTATGACAGAAGGAGAAGATTAAATCAGATTCAAATAGAAGGATGTTGTATTGAAAATGTAAAAACATGAACTAATTAATTTATGGAACTGTTAACTTGGTTCAAAATGTAAATAGAATAACAATGAATGTGAAATGTTTCTTTTTTTGGAAAGAACTGAACTTTGACCCACTTATTTTTCAGTGTGATCTGGCAAAACACTGTATATGTATATAAATATATGTGTGTGTGTGTGTGTGCATACAAACATACATAATATATTAAACTAAGTATAGCTTAAAGAAAGAGACGAGCAAGTGGCCTGCCCACCTCAGCCCAAACATCAAAAGCATATTTGAAGCTGTGCTTATGTTTTTAAAATGTCATACTTTATGGAAAGGACATCTTATCTTGAGTATGTATCATTTATGCCACTGCGACATATAATGGCATTGAAGAGATCAGTCTTGATCTGTTTAAAACTTTACATTCTTTTTTAGCTCTGTTTTTTCTTTTGCCTGTTGTTTCAGGAGAGAGACTTCAATAAGAAACTCAATCACTGAGTCAGAGCACAGTCTATACCAGCCTTTACACGTCTGCTGTCCATGCAGAGGTCAGTGAGGGCAAATGTGTCTGCAGTATGATGTATAACCATACAAGGGTCAAGAAATCCAGGTCTCATTACATCTATGGCCCAAATAAATTCCATGAGGGGTTTCAGTATCGTAACATTTAAAGTCAATTTACCCTTTAGTGGACGGAAGAGTCTAACTTAAGGTCTTTCCAACCTAAATACTGCCAACATATGGCACTGAAAGACACTTTCTCCTGCCTAGACATCTTTCACTTTTTAAAGGGATACAATTACATGAAAAACAGCATCATGACAAAACCTGGCTTCTCTGAAAGTGAACTTTAAAGAAAACTTTATTTAACTAATGTATTTGTAATGCGATTTTGTTTACTACTTTTAAGCAACACTTTATTTTCAGAATCCACTATAAATGCTTTGTAACTGTAATTTAACTTCAACTTGAATCAGACACTAACCTGGTTAATAAACAACTGAGCTGCATGGTGTTGAATAGTGGGCAATAACATTGCCCTCCCCACCCTCCATACAGCAAACTGAGGTTGGCTTCCTGCCTGGGCAAGCACACCACACTTCCCCAAGTCCTAGGGCAAGACTCCTAATTATACATTCACCTACATCTGCATTATGAGATTGCACCTACATCTGCAATATGATTTGCTCTGGATATTAATGTCTGCCAAATGCCTTTGTATACAAAAGTTTCATAACAATTAAAACCAACTCTAGATAATATAAGGCCTAAAACGATTACTTTGTTTCATTATGACAGTGAACCTATTCTGTTGTGGTCACTTTGAAACCTTAATCTATTTGTGTGAATCATTAAGGATGGCATAAAGAGCTTCATACATTTCTTTTATCCGTTTTAATGTTCATACTGAACTTTAGATTTTGATACAAAGACAACATAAATGACAAGAGCATCCATCTGCTGCTCAGAAGGAAGACTCAGATGTTAAGCGTCTTTTGTCTCAGAGCTATTAAATAACTCTCTCTGAGCCATTAAACAGCTTTCAACTAATTATTTGATCGAATGGAGTCTTTCTCTTTGGCTCTGATGATGACTTAACCTAGCCTTTTTGTTTCTCTGAGTGCTGTGTGCTCCCCATGACTGGTAACTAAAGAGCTAATAATAATCGGTTATGCAATTGGCCAACAAAGTGCTCGGGGTGGCAGGAAACTGGACATTATTATGCCAGAGTTGAATATATGCTGCGAGTGCACAAGCTCTTTAATAGCAACTGATGCCTCTTGAAGTTGGAAGCATCTCATTGTCACAATACCCCTCTGTGCTGGCCATGGGAATAAAATGATGAATGCTATTGCCTAGCTCTCCCTAGTCATGAATCACTCACTTGTTCCAGTTTTTGTGTTATGTTGTAATGAGAGTCTCCATGTACTTTCCTTTATTTGGTGCTGCTGGTGGTGCCGCGTCTCTGGGTACAGCCTAGTCCTTCATTAGAGAGTATTTGGGCCAGCAGTGATCTGGCAGGAGGGCACTAACACATACCACACAGGGCCTTTGACCACATGAATTCATAGCAGACATTTGATTTCAAAACACATCAAATCTAGTACATTCAGTAAGTCTACAGACACGATTGTATTTGTCTTTTAATAGCCCTTCATTGCATTTATCCACCTGAAATGTACATCATGTTCTTTCATTAGGGGCAGAAAGTGTTTATAAGCATAAACAAATGTGTTTAAAAAATATTTTATAGTGAAAAAACAGTATTTCGACCATGACATGAATGCATAACATTACTATACGAATGGAATGTGATTACAGCTTTACAACATTAAGGAGAAATTACCTGTTTTGCAGCATTGCAGTTCGATTTTGACCCATTCCTCTTGACACACTCTTCTTCATTCCCCAGTGTGATGAAGGTCCCTCTGTTGGACTTGAAGATGCACACCCTTATAAAGTTTTATTTGTCTGAAACCGGTAAGGTCAATGCGGATGTGGGGCTGAAAAATCCCATTCTTAAATAATGTATGGTATTCATAATACTCAGTTCTTGCAGGCCCTAAAATAATCTTTCATCCTGCACCATTACATTGAAAGCATTCAGATGCAAGGTCCAAATTGAGAGATATATGTAGGAAATATCTTGCTTTAATGACTCATTGGAACAAAGCAAAATACCAAAGCAACATACTTTCCAGATGACAGTTTACATTTTAGAAAAGATTTCTAAATTACTGGCTCTATGTGGACAATGTGTGTGGCCAATAAGTCCTGTTTTGGTTCCATGTAATCACTGTGATAAAGCGCCAAAAATGTCTGGCAAAAACTTGATTTGGTCAGTGTTTTCAATAAAAGCCTTTTTCGGAAAAAAAAAATATCCAAAGAAACATCTGTTGGAATAAAACGGCCATCAAATGGTTTAGATTTTGCAACTTTATGACCCCAATGAGTCATTAAAAAGTCACTATAAATTACATCATGTCCCCAGGTTTTTACATTTTGTTCTCATAAGACTTTATTACCAAAAGGTCTAGATGTTTGCCACGTCATTATCACTTCTCCAGCGGCAGTTATTAATGCATTTAGCTCTTCTCCCACCTCCTGAATTGATAACAAATGCTGCTCTATGCTGATAAACCACCAAATTAATTTATCATATTGTTTTTCAACTCTTACAAAGCTGTTAAATATGGAAAGAATTTAAATACTATTGTTTAAAACCAGGTGGATAGTCATTCGCCCAGGCATTTTCTGGAACTGCTTAATCCACACTGGAGTCGCAGTCAATGGATTTGAGGCAGGGATAGATCATGCAATGTTTGTTTTCAGTTTCATTGTTAATATATCTATTAAATACTTGAAATTTCACTGGTTTCTCACTGAAGCAAACAGAATGGAAGAAACCGTCAACCAGGTGAGAAGATATGTGAAGATTCTCTGTAGTTTAATGAGCTGAAACGAGACCAAATAAACCACAAGGCTGGATTTATGTCTAATGGGAGTCAAACTGGATTTATAATCCCTAGATTGTTCACTGAAAATGATTTCAGCTCTGTACCACAGCCTGCTGTCTAGATGTCCCTGGAATAGCTGCTGTCTAGAATATAGTTTATTGGCCCTTATCTTTAATGACGTCTAATGTTATCCTTGAAAAAAAAACCAACTCAACAGCTTCTGATTAAGCCCCCCATGAGGTTTTGGGTTTGAGAGCAGTAACTAGAGTCTTAGGCTGATTATTTATTTATTTATAGCTCTCTACGGTAGCTATAGTATAAGAAGCACTTCAATCAAGAGGACTGAGATGAAGATCACCATGAACCTTCACTTAATCTCTTCACAACTGACGTCATATATAATGTAATCCCATCCCTAACGAAATAACTCTGGTGAGTTTGGACTGAGAGGATTATTCTGTTTAAAAGCCTTCATGGGCACCCCTGACCTGTGTGATTGTATCAATGGCACAAATATAAAAAACAATTTTAAGACTCATTCGCTCCTTTTCTATCCTTCCTCTACTACTACTATCCCACTCCTGCTGTCATTCCTCATATGTGTTCTCCTGTTTTCTTCCTTTTCTCCTTCTTCATCCTTTTTGTCTTTGTCTTCTATTTCCCATTCATCTTCTACTGGCCCACCTCCTTCTTTTATGTCTATTGTGTTCTTCTCATTCCTTTCCTTCTTCTCTTCTTCTTCTTCTTCTTCTTCACTGTTTTCCTTCATTATCTTCTGCTTCTTTTCCTCCTTTGTGTCCTGTTTCAAGCAATTTCTCCTTAATCTTGTAATCCCTTCTTCTACCCCCTACCCTTTTTTTTGTGGGTTTCTTCTGCTTGTTTATCTTTGTCTATGTCCTACTCTACAGTCCCCCTCCACTATCTCCTGCTCTTTTTCTTCCTCTCCATCATCTTCTTTCTAACGCTTTAAGAAATCTCCATACCTTCTGCTTTATTTTGTAAGAGCGCTGCGGCTAAGCTTTCGAACAAAATGTGTTTAAAGAAAGATGCCAACCTAGCGTGCCTGCCCTGTAAATGAAGTGTTCAGGGAAGAGGAGACGATCACACATTCTGACAAGCACTTTAATATTCCCTCCGAGCTGAGATGGGCAGGGAATGTTTACCTTTGTTTTCTGTCTCTAAGCTGCTGGCCATTGTGGGCCAGAGTAAGTGAAGATCATCAATCATCAGAAAGAACTGATACTCAATAATATCACAAAGGCCCCAGCCTCCAGCTAGACTCATGTTCAGGGGATAAGTAAATATTTCTCAACAAAGGGCCAACACAGCTTTGGTCTTCAGGTACAAATCTCTTATTTTGACCTCAAAAGGAGCCATTTTTAAACACTAATTTCTCTCAAGCTGGGAGGATTTTAGACTCAGCCAAAAGGCATTACTGAAGCCTCACTGGTTTCTAGGTCTGCCTCTGTCCTATGAACTGCAATAGAGAATAGAAATCACTGAGGACTATACAGAAGTTTTACAAAAGTTACCCATTTTGCTTTAGCTTTAATGATTATCTAAATCTAAATCATCTTCTATAACCATTAAATGATTCTAATATATACCTGATAATCTAAAATAACCATGCACAATTGCTAATAAGTTCCCTTGGTCCGCAAATTCACAAACTATTTAGGCTGCTAGCATCAGCTAGCATCCATTCATGGACCAGCAGACTGCTGAACTCTGCCCACTGAACACACACATGCACACTTTGACATCATCCACTGTTTTTGCACAACTCCTACTTTGGCACTACTTATCCTTGGCACATCTAAACTTTACACTATATAAATTGTATATTAGCATATTATTTATACGTTTTTTAAATTTTCTCTTTCACCCTATTATATGTTGGATGTTTCTTAGCATATCACTGCAGCTCTGTGCAGCTTTGCACCCAAGCATTTCACTCACATGTATTGTACCTATATACCTGTGACACATCATGTGATGACACAAGTGATTTGATTTGAAAACACTGTCACCAGCCTCTCAAAATGTCTTCAAAAATGGCAGAAAGAAATGTGTATGAAAATGTAATCCTCTTAAAGGAATAATAGGGTGAAGATTTTTTTACTCAGTCTAGGCAATCTGCTCAGACATCTTATTGTGCAAAATTTTGTTTTATTTGTTTGGCATTGAAGGTATGAAGCTAGCACTGCCAGTTCATTCATTCCACATCCAGTTCTTCATGAAGGCTGTTCACAGCTGCAGCCAGCAGCTTTAGACAACAGGGTCTATTCTCACAAACCATCTCAGCAGGAGTGCTAATCTAGAATCAGTTTTTGTGACAATGACTATCATAAACACAAAGGAATATGATCCAATACTAGTATATTTGTCTTGGAGGGGACTGAAATTTCTACCTGGCATTTCATTAGTTTTAATAGCTCACAGTAAGTCACAGTATTTTTCCCTAAAAGACTCACCTACCCCAAACACTATGAAACACAATTTACTTAATTTGTGCTAAACTCTACCTTAATTTACCCATGAAAATATGCCAAACACCTTAATATGAATTAAGTCGCCATTAATTTTTAAACAGTTCCCTTAATTTGAACTTAACGGTGGATTTAAGGTGTGAGTGTGTAACCCCTTAATCCTAAACATAAGAAATGTTCTATAGGAGGCTCAGTTATTTAAGGGGCATTGTTTTTAAATAAGGGAAAAATTCAGTAGTTTTACCCCTTAATCAGCCTTATTTTGTGCACTTTTCCACTTAATTTTCCTTACTTTCCTGGAAATTAAGGAAAAAATTAAGGCTATGTTAAGGGGTAAAATTAAGGGGTTTGGTTTCATACTGAAATGTAGTCAGTTTACAGATCTTTATGTTTGGTGTCTGAAATATGCTTGTCACTGGAGCTAGGCAAAAGTGGTAAAATACATTTTGGGATGACATCAATTTCAATTATTTAAAATCTATATCATCCTCATAACTCTAAAAAAGAACTTCTGACACCAAACATGTCAATTAACTACATTTAAAGTTAGTAGAAAATTGTGTAACTCTATACCATTCCCATAAACCATTATTAATGAACACGGTCCAAGGAAGTGAAAATAAGTCACACAGTGATATTAGAGTGTGCTACCATTTGCTCCCAGACTGCATCAGCTATTTCCTCCCAGCACCGTCATGAGTGCTCACACAGCCAAATACAGTTTGTAATGAGAAAAACAGAAAACACTGCAAAATTCAAGCATGGCCAAAGAATAAATGACACTTCATTGGCAGAAGGGTGTAACATTTAGACCGTGAAGAAATGAAATACCTTAATAAATCATAACACACATTTTTTTTTACACCAAACTAGTCATGTAAATGTTTCTCTTACATCCTCAAGAATAGTGAGTGTCATTCCTGTATAATTTCCAAGCTGGTTCTCAAACTGAAGGAAGCACGAATGAGTCATACCTTTAACACCGTTCAGCACCAAGAGGGTTCCGCAATCAAACAATAGAAGAAATTAAAGCAGTTAATGGAAAACCCTGGCACGTGTCTTATCAGGTAAACTGATATTCATGTGTTCAGATTTAGGCTAAGCCCTCACGATTACTATGGTGGAGATTAACGGGAATTACAAGACATGCTCAAAATGATCAGCCTCTCTGTTAGTGCTGTCGAGTTGGCTAAAGCTGGAACTACATTTAGAGAGGGTTGAAACATCACATCAGTGTGCTCATTCATACATTCTGGAAACCATCTGGCTTTACCAGGAACCTACTAAGCTAGGATTCTTTAGGAACCCCTAAGTAATCAAAGCTTATTATCAACATTTGCCAGTTTTTCTATTATCAGGATCACTCAGTAATGCAACTATTAACAGGGAAATTCACAAGTGGGTTGGGGGGTAAGGGGGAGTAAAACCGGCAACACTAAAGCCGCCATGATAACTGGGATAAACCATCTAGTTTTCCAGAGACGAGGATAAAAAGATTATGGCGTTTTTGGGAAAGATCTGCCCGAAACACCCTGAAAACACAAGCTCCAGCCTGCATGAGGAGATCAAATAAATGCAAAAGGGGAAAAAAAAGAAATAAATAAGCACAATAGGAGACTTAAAACAGAACAAAAAAATTCTTCTTTCCCTCTCAGTCCTAAAGGCTATAGATAAACTCTGACCTCCTCTGAAAGGTTCCGGAGCTTCTTAGATTACCTCTCTCTGCTCTAAAACTCAATCACAGGGGCTTTTGTCAGACTCCAATGTCTGGAGAGAGAGGGAAGAGCACCACAGTGACCTTTCCACAATAGCCCCGTTCCAAAATATGAACTGTTGAGCTTAACGGCACCGAATGAAACCGGTTCTATTCTGAAGTGACAATGGTATTCACTGGGTGGACTAGTGTCTGCTCAAAAACATCAGCTCCTGAATTAAAGCGCCTCGGCTGGTCATCGAGGGGTCATCATCTTCAGGGAGAGAGAGGGCAGGCCAGACAAACAGCAGCTTTTCATTGTGAAGCCCTATTGACATCGCAGCGATGGCAGCGTGTATGTGCGTCCACTCTGTCCCTCTCCGGCCAAAGCCAACAGCGCCATGACAGCCTTTTAATAGCCATCATACTTACATTGGAAGGATTCTACACATTCATGGACGTCATAATAATTACCCTTGGAAAAATAACATAAACGTCCCATATTTAGGGGCCAATCCGGGTTGATTTGGACAGCGCTAGTGTTGCGCCATAAATACGACAAGATCATATACATCGGGAGAAGGGTTTGAAAGATTGCTTGAGGTTTCTCTCCTGGCTGTGCATCACAAAGAAATAAGCTGCTATTGAGTTGGCTTGCTCATACGTGAATAAATGATGTGTGAACGTCTCACTCAATTGAGATACACACACGCATGCCAGCATGAAGTCATGCAACTCCATACAATCCCAGGATGGAGCACATGGGGGCTAGGCCGAGGGATGAATGGGGTGAGTGGTTGAGGGGCTGTGAGGTGTTGCTGTTTGGGGTGGCGTGTATATGTATGTGGAGGGAGTACAGAATTCCCAGGACTTGACAAGACCTTTGGATGAATTCTCCTTGTTTTTCTCACTGTAGAAACAGAAAATAACTGCTCTCCTTTGTCCGATCCAGCTTTTAATGGTCCTGAGCTTATGGACAAGTGACTGACAACTTTGAAAACTTTGTCTAAACCAGGTAAAATGATTTACCTAGACATTCCACAGAGATCATCATGGTCTGATGGCCTGCATGGCAATCTTTGATCCATGGGCGACTTAGGTTCTGCCATCTAATTGGTCAACAGAGGAGTTTTGAACGGAAGGCTTGGCCGCCTTCCCTGACCTTCAGCACAGCGCACCAGACAAAGAGCAAACGGACAGATGGAAAGAGAGATAAACGGACAGACAGAAAGACAGATGGCTGGATGTGACATCTGAACACACTTGGATCGGCCCAGACATGGTTGCTCATTCTTGAAGCCTTGGAGACTGACGCTAGTAAACTTGGCAGCACCAGCTTTAGGTTGCCCGCGTCCACACCCCACGCGGTAAATCAGTACTGCACCACGTGCCTCAATGGCTAACATGCCATGCCAGTAAGGCACCCACAGCAGGGTGGTAAAAGCCCGCAGGAGAGTTTTACTCATCCTGTTTTCCACACCATCCTCCATAGCAGTCAAGGGCTACAAGCATAAGCTGAACCAAGCTACATTTGCAAACAAGAACCTGCTGACCCATCGCTTATATTATATATAGAACAGATGATTTATTGCATGAGTATGAACCACTTACAAAAATGAAGGCCAAGAAAAGCATCCCATATGGCGATTTTTCAATACGGCTGTGTTGGAGTGGCGCCCTCTACTGGATGAGCTTTGAAAGTACTACATTTCTGCCATTGTCTAACTTGTGAATGCCACCAATTTCGCAAAATTGCTGTCTAACAAAGAGTGGTTTGATGTCAAATGGTACATTATAGATCAGCTAACTAACTAACTAACTTATATATGTATATATATATTTATAGCTCTTCTATAGAATGTTATTATAAGTTTTGTTGATACTCCAAAATGACCAGTATACCTAATCATGGCTTTGGAGATTTAATGCATAAAGTTGATCATTGTACATTGATGATAAATTTGAACAATACATGAATAAATACAAACATTCCTGTGGTTACTAAATTGCCTCACAACACTCTGCATGTGCGTCATTAAATTATATTAAGACTGTCTCTAAGACATCTCAGAGCATATTAGTAATCATTTTACATTTTCTGAAAACGTGAAATTCTGATTAATTCGAGGAGAGTGATTAAAATCTGCTCGAAATGAAACATGTCCATACAATTTACAACATATCCAATGAGGGTTCGAAAATACTTGGGACTTTTCACAAAGTGCTAGAATTTTTTTTTTTGGATCTTAACAGCCACTGAAGCAGCAGTGTAACAGCAGAATAATTTCACAGTGTCAAAGCTATTACTCCTCAACAAACCTCACAGCATCGCAGTGCTCAAGCCCGTTCTGGATATTCTGTACCTCTGAAAAAAAAAAAAACATATAATAAAGCAGTAGGAGCAGCAGGTGTGTTCTTCAGCAGCCCCTTCCATCACTTCGCCTGCATTTCCATTTTCATGATGATACCCAGTGAAATGGTCTGGCTGAGATGAAAATATTCAGACCACAGGTTTGACAGAAATGTTTGAAGTTAGGTTATGATAAGTTTCAGTAAGTTATTCTTTTTTATTTTATTTTACATAGTTCAGAAGACTTGTATTAAAAAAAAAAAG
>JBBKCR010000001.1:40480511-40494126 GCA_037577295.1 Ladigesia roloffi | reverse complement strand
AAAATAAGGGAAAATTCAGTAGTTTTACCCCTTAATCAGACTTAATCTGTGCACTTTTCCACTTAATTTTCCTTACTATCCTGGAAATTAAGGTAAAAATTAAGGTTATATTAAGGGGTAAAATTAAGGGGTTTGGTTTCATAGTGATAGTAGTTGCTTTAATGACAGTGTGCAGTCAAGCTGGCTTTGAGCTCACATGTTTGTACAAAAGCCTCTTTTGAGAAGATAAAATTCACCTGAGAGTCAACTGAGCACACACTAGAAAAAGTGAAGAATACGAAGAAGAAGCACTTTTTATGGCCACTATTCAAATTGTAAGTTTATGACAATTCAAAGCAAGTTTATGACAATGACCAGGTGTTCCTACTAAAAGGTCAGACATTCTCTCTTTGACTGAAGTGCATGTTCAGACAACTCTTAGGTGATCCATTCCTCAGAAACATTTGCACAGCTCGAGCAAATGCTGACCTTAAAGTAAAAAAGGGACATACCAAATATTTAAAAATTCATACAAAAATGTCAATGCCTGCAGTGTTTGCTAGAATCTTTCCCATGCACCAGAAAGTCACTTCATTAAGCACACCTACTTATATTCACACTTATTGTCCATTTTTCTGCTGCACTTGTAGATGGAATATATATTAAACACATAGAGAGAGGCAAACACCAGGCTACAGTTTGGTGTTAAATCTAGCAGAGTGTGTGTGTTCTCACACAGCCCACATCTCTCTGGCTCGGTGTGATTAGCTCAAGTCACAGGAATCTAACAGCAAGCTGACAATACATTCTTATTGCAAACACAGGCAAGGTGACTGTCCAAAATATGACTGCTCTGATGAAGCTCCTGTTTGATAATATTAACACAGATTTTGCTACAATATAAGGAAAATACAGTGGCACCAGAATTTGTATTTGTGTTTGGACATGTCTACCATACTACCAAACCCCAGGGCATTTTAAACAGGCCATTCAAAAACTAATAATAGTATTCTTTCAAAAGATGGAGGATGTATATTCCAGATTATTATTGTTTCAGCAGTTTCTCTGCATGCTATGTTTCCATAACATAACCTTGAGCTTCATCATCAATAGGACATACAGGCCAGCTATAGACCTTACAGCCCAGTTATTAATAAATATATCATTCTTAAACTTGGGAAGCTGAGCAATCACATTTAAACTTGCCTTTAAAACCTGATTTTGAAAATGTTGCTTTAACACATAAAGGTGGTTTTATAGGAC
The DNA here is from genome assembly GCA_037577295.1 of Ladigesia roloffi. Lineage (NCBI taxonomy): Eukaryota > Metazoa > Chordata > Actinopteri > Characiformes > Alestidae > Ladigesia > Ladigesia roloffi. The sequence continues at coordinate 40,492,884 of JBBKCR010000001.1, read as the reverse complement.
AGTTACAGTGTGTTATTACAGTGTATAAAGACTCAGCACACACATGCCATGAATCATGAATAGCCAAAAAACACAGGATAATGCTGAGAGGGCAAATGAGGTCTTTGTACCCAAGAGGTATTTGAAGAAGGCAGGGCCATGCACTCTTAGTAAGCCCACAGTAAATGCCAGGAAATGTTCTGAGTATATTAGCATGTACCTGCCTGCTGGTGCATACCTGTCTGATCGGCCTCATCACTGAAAGCCACCCAGCCAGGCCGGGCACTCTCGGCCGTGCTGCTGGCCATGGCCAATGCTTTATACTCGACCCTTCAGTCCTTCACAAGCACTGGAGCATCGTGTGCATGAAGAGACTAAAAGAAAATAGAAGATTAACATTACATCAGCTCAAAACTGAATATAAAAATAATGTAACTTCCAACATAATTGTTATTAACAGTGTTTTGACGCAAAATACACCAAAGGCTTTCCACCGTTCACAGCAGTGGGGAAAGGAAAAAGACATCTGGGATGATCACTACTGCTAAAAGCTACCCCATAAAAAATCAGGAATCTTCTGCCTGATGGCTGAGAAAGGTGATTCCAAGGTGATAGAAAACACAATTTTCTGCCAAAGGCATATGGTCACTTTTACATTAAACTGAGTCACTCCATTTTACCAGTTTTAACTTAAACTTATTGAAATATTTGGCTGCTTTATCCATTGGGCAGATATTCCATGGTGAATGGACCAAACAAAATACTCCAAAATGAAACGTCTCTTCACATTACTACACATTAAATCTAATTCTAGCACCTTAAAGACACTCTATTTTTGCACAGGCCATTGTTACACCAGTGCAACTGTAACTTTACCATAGTTCAAGTGTCAGTAGGACTTCAGCCTAATGGAGGTATGGACTGAAATGAAACAACATTCCTCCAGGACTCACATATAGGACCTTATTTACACTGTACACTTGTATGTATTTTTTGTTCTGTTATGGTACCACTTTTCATTGGCTGATCCAGAGACACTTATTACTTCAAACTAATTCCCCAGTATGATTCTCAAGAATGAGCGAAGAATGATGTCTAACTCCCAAATAACTCAATTCAAGGACAATTATTTTAGGAAAATTCCTTTTAAATAAGACTTTAGAGATAATTCAATGTTTCAAATGAATAAACACAACACACACATGTGGTCAGAAGAACTATTTACACAGTAAACTGACTAAAAGCAAATCACTCATTACTTACAAACTGGATATGAGATACATAAACATAATTCTTGTTTTATTTATTAAGTACAATTTTAAAAAATGCAGTAATAAACTGCATGCATAAGATGCCTTGGAAAATACACAATTTCTGAGTTACACTTATTAACAAACATTGGTGACTGCAGTCAGGCACATTTAATTGAAAACTATATTCATTGTAGCTGTATTGCACTATTAGACCAATGATGAACAACATTTTTCATCTTCTAAAAGCAATTCTGCATGCTGTGAGTAAACACATAACACCCAAATGAGTGTGTTTGACCATGAGGCTACAGAGGCAGTGGAACATTACACAAGAGAAACCAAAAAAAGCGCCTCCAAAAACCACAGGAAGGATCTGACATTGTCTGATAAATCCTTAAAGACAATTCTGCCCACTACATAAGCTACACATGCCCTCTGACTACTAGACTTTCAAGTCTATGAAAAGAAGAACATATGTAGGGTATACATTATGTATATAACATCCTCTTGCCGCGCAAGTTTAAAGCATCTTCAAAGCACATGCACAACATAAGCCATTATCTGTATTCGCTGGGAACCAGGAAATGCTTCAAAGCACCTGAGGCTCTGGAAAGGTCAAAGACAAAGGATAAAAACATCCTGAAAGTGGAGTGATAACCAGTCTTATCCGTTTTTCCATAACAGACGAAAGGGAGGGAGGCTGCTGTCCTCTTGACTACTCTGGGAGATGCTACAGGAAACACATTCTGACTTATCAAACTGTGTAGCAAAACTTAGCCCTCTGTGAGACTTTCTTTCTGTTGATTTGTAGTCCAGACACATGCTCGCCTGACCGCCCTCTCCCTCCCTCTCTCCCACCCTCTCTTGACACAAAGCAAGCCCCTCCCTCTCTCCAAGGGCCTCATTCAACATCTCCCAGAAACACTTCACACCCACTGTTTGTTGACCAACTCCAGGGTTTCGTTTGCCTTAAGGACACGCCCAGAAACCGAAGCCAAAGTTACTTCAAGGTGCTGCAAAACAGGAACAGGCTGACCTTTATAAAGCAGCACTTTAACAGTAACACACACATACAGCTTTTTTCTGATTTTCCTATATCAGGACAAAAAATTAACCACATCCAGCATTCGGTTTTAAAAATATCATTAACATTCAGAATTAAAGCAGTGATCATTTTGGGTACTCAGGCTAGATAAGTCAACATCAGTAAGTGTTCTGTGCCCTGGGGTGATAATTGTAGCATTTAGAAACCAATTATCATTTTGTGCAACTAACAATTTTATATTCAAATCACTGAATTTTTGGCATTTTTTAGGAAAAAAGTCAAACTTAGAATTCAAACTACTGATTAAATCACAAGTTGAATGTATACATACAAGTTGAAAGTTCACACAAGTTGTAAGTACACATACCAGTGACTATTTTGTGCAAGTTTTTTTGTGAAGATTAGTAAAATCAGTGTTTAGCATCCAGTCCTGCTGTTATCCTTAGTAGACCAAGAAGTTTCCTCAAGGTCCATCACTGTCCAGTTCTCTCCAACTTCAGACCAACACTAGCTCTGCCAGGACATCCTCCAAGCACCATGGTTGGACAACCACACACACACGCACACACACACACACCCCAAACCAAACCCTCTCTGACCTCCACTCACATCAGCTTATGTCTGGGAACAGTGATGACATCATCAGCTACACTGTGTTTTTAGACAGCGCTCTTTCCTGTTCCCACCCCTGAGTGGCCCTGATCTGTTCCCAGTCACACAGATCCTCCGTTTAATTTGAGGCAAAACGATATATATATGTACTCCTTCCTCACATAAGTACAGTAGAACGCTTGCTTAACTTATTACTTACACCTTCAACTTAAAATACCGTACTCTAATTTCGAAATCATATTTTAATTCACATTCCTTGTTTAGATTTGTTATGATGTTGCAAAGTAATAAAAAATGAGCACTTCTTGATACCTTTCACTACTTGTATAACTATGCATGAGACAAATAAAGAATCTTGAATCAAAGAACTGCATTTTATGACACACTCGTAAAACGTGAGCATACACAACTACCATCATCCTGAGAGTGATTATGCAATGTGAGAAAAAGTCTGTCATCCTTCCTGTCTGTGGTGTTTACAGCAGATGGAAAGAGTGTGCAGCAGCCAAAGAAAACACAAAGCGTCGTCCAGTTCTGCCAAGATAACACAAAACGCACGGCGTGCCAAGTGCACAGACTGGGCTCAGAGAATATCTTCTTCACACAACTACACCTCAGCTCAGGCCTCAGCAGTCTTTCAAATGAAGTGCAGGGTGATGTGTACGATCTATACAGGTATTGGTGTCACACATGTGTCCAGGAACCATTATATCCGGAACCATTATATTTCTTTCGTCTCCCCGCTTTTTGTAACCCCCCCAAACGTGGACATTGGCTGAGACCTAGAGCTGTACACACACCCCAGAAACTCCCTCAACCCCGAACAACTCACACACCAACCCTACCAACGTTCAACAAACGGGTCCTTAAACAGTATTTTTAAATGTGGCACTAAAGCCCTGTTTTGGACAAAATTATCAGAAGGGGAAAATATCATCATAAAATGTAAATAAAATATAAGAGGAAATTTATTTCAAATATCATGTTTTGCTAAATTGCTCATTTCAGTTTTCTGCATTATGATATTTAATGTGTGCCTTATTTCCCAGCTCTAAAAATATACTCAATTTCAGTTTCCTTTTAGCAATTGCTTTCAGCTTGATTATTGTTTACAATACCGTTCAAGGCTCCGTTTACTGTCATTTAGGAAAAGACCACCCAAGGTGCCTGACAGTCCTCCAGCAAAAGAGCAAAGTGTGTGATAGTTATCCCACTGAGAAAGACGTTTTGGGAAACACCACTTTGTGGACCCAGTTTGAGGAAGAACCTTTTCTATTCCAGCACGACTGTGTCCCAGTGCACAAACAAGCTCCATTAAGACATGACTGGATGAGTTCAGTGTGAAAGAATTTGATTGGCCCACACAGAGCCTGACCTCAAGCCCATCCAACACCTTTGGTGTGAACAGTTGTAAAATGTATCCAAATTGTTAAAATAACCACCACCAGGGCTATAAGTGATAAAACACTTTTTAGGAATTATGGAACAAATATTCAACATTGTTGAATATCAGATGTTTTAAATTGTAACTGGCCACTAAATATCTATATCAGTCAAGAGCTACTAAATTTGGAATATGTGATCCCGTCCAAAAGAGAGAAATAGAGAGGAAGCGAGAGAGAGAGAGAGATGCAGAGAGAGAGAGCCTGACTGAGAGCCAGAGCTTCAAAACTAGCCAAACATGGGGGACTGTAATCAGGCTTGGCCCAGCAAGCTTTATGACAGTTGACTGAAGCAGATGAAAGAGATTTCCACTCTGACAGTACCAGCTGCTCTGTTTCCCCTCAGGTGATGTGCCCTGATGAATAAAGATTAGCAGCGATGACCTCTCTTTGTATCTGACCCCTCCATGTTCACACGCAGAATGCTGAGAGCACACTTCACAGCCGCGCTCAGGAAGTGTCATAACAGTGTTCAACAGCAAACCTTTACTATGCCAAGCCACTGGGATACGTGTGTGTGTGTGTGTGTGTGTGTGTGTGTGAAAGCTGAACAGAAGGAAACTGTGTGTTGGGCTCTGGGTTATTGCTCAGCATCAGCACAGCATCGCCTTTCCGCATTAGCCACAACTCCCTCATTAAAACAAAAACCTCTGATTGGTACATGAGCATGACCCAGAAAACAAACACAGAAGACAGACTGCTGGACATCAGTTGGGAGTGAGGGTGGGAGTATCCAGGCTATTTTTATGAAGTGCAATATGCAAGACAATATTTTGTTATTCTGTGGTTTGGCCTGAAGTTTAGACAGACAAGAGCCACTAGCACCATGTTTTTAAAAAGGCTGTGGAAAAGCTACACTATATGGACAAAAGTAATGAGATGAGGACGAGCACTAATTTTGGATGAGATGATCTGCCTCACAATCTCTGTGTCAGTTCATTCCAATGGTGCTGGATGGGGTTGAGGTCAGGGCTCTGTGTGGGGAAGTCAAGTTCTTTCACATCAAACACATCCAACCATGTCTTCATGGACTATGCTTTGTGCAGTCTGGCCCAGTCATGCTGGGATAGAAAAGGGGCTTGCCTGAACTAGGTCCACAAAGTTGGTTATGCTGAAGCATTAAGATTGTTCTTCATTGGAAGCAAAATGGCCTAAACCCTGAAAAGGAAGGTGTGTCCCAATACTTTTGTCCATATAGTGTATAGGCACAAAAAATAAAGCAAAACAACAAATGAAAAATATAGAAGATACCAACTGAGCAGAACAAAACTGCGAGATTTGCATTGGCATGGCACTCCGTATCAGTACCAAGTCGATATCAGCAGAACATGAAGGGATATGACTGTAAATAAAACAATTAATATAATCCAATCTTTTAACAAATCTAGGCTGAAACATCAGAAACCCTGTATATTTATTTATGTGGGCCAGTGTGATGTTTGACTAGTATAGCCTACTTTTAAATTTTAATCATAAGTGAAAAGCTACAAGCAAAAATAGCCTTTTTTAAGCAAAGTAAAGGAAAAAATATCTGTATATGCCCATGCTTATGGTTTCAGCACTTGTATTGGTGAAAGATAGCATGCTCCCATCTCTTGTAAAAGTAAATTTAATGATATATTACAATAACAATGTGCCGGTCAGATATCACCAATTACAGATACTCCACACATGTTGTTTTTGTACAGGATCTCACTTATCCTGAATCAACAACAAGCTTGTTTTCATTTAATAGGAACTGTTCAGCTTGTGAGAAATTGATTTGTCCATGTCTTGGCGAGAGAAATATGAATATATCACCAAGCAATGTGGAACTGATATCTTACAAAGACAAGTGGATGATTTTTGAGTAAGGAATGCATTACTAAATTAAAGCAGACCAAATAAATTATTAATATGTTGCTTGTGAGAGCATGTTACAAAATAAACTCGGGGATTTATTTTATTAGTTTCATAATGTTTGAATGATTCCTCTCCAGGGAGGGAGAGGGGGAATAGAAAAGAGGGAAAGAAAGAGAGAAGGAATCAAGAGAAAGTGAAAGGAGGAAGAAAAGACAGAAAGGAAAAGACAGAAAGAAAGACAGAGAGTGAGACAAAAAAAACTGAGACAGAGAATGAAAAGAGATATTGAAACAGAGAAAGAAAAAGAAAGAACGAATGAGAGAGAGAGAGAGAGAGAGAGAGAGAGAGAGAGAGAGAGAGAGAGAGAGAGAGAACTTATACTAAACCTAGTCTTAAACGTCAGTCTTGGTTTAGTTCTTGGGTTATAATTAATCGATCAATTATAATAATCTAACCTGTTGAACCATTAACAGTCAAGTAACCCAGTAGCACAAGTCAACAACTTCTGATTTGTGAAACGAGAGATTAAACTATTTTTGTTCAAACAAAATGCGCCACAATGGCAAATAAACAAACTAGAACCACGATTGAAGGAGTTACAAAGCAAACATTCTGCAACAAGCAAGAAAACCCACATTTCTTTTACTATTTTTACCCCAAATAAACAACTTGATCCCCACGATGACATGAACAACCTGTTAACGCTGCCTGCTTGGAGTTACTCTGTCTGTAAACGTCTACGTTACATTCAAAAGACGAATATGAGCGACCACAAATCTCAACTGGCACATATTACAGCGGAAAAATAAACAAACGAACAGGTAAACAAACAAACAAACAACTCGTAGCTTCTCCAGCTTACGCAGCGAATCTCCCGGGAAACCGCCACCGCCTTGATGTCCTCTGATTGGACAGCATTCGTGTTACGTCACAGCTGGACGAAACTTCGTTTAGTTGTTCCTTTAGAAAGCAAGACGGTCGTAAAATCACGATTCACTCCAGTATTATCATATTAAACGGCGGGTGCTGCTGCTACGTCCCCACACTGCTATACCCTGGACATTTTGCAACACAGTCTGGACTTACAGCCTTCGATTCGCCTCCAGGGGAGCCGCATTGTGCCCCCTGCTGGAATGAACAAGCCCCTACAGTCTGGAACAGGGGAATATGAGTACGGTGTGCATGAAGCTGGACCTTGGAGAATAAAATTACAAAATTGACGTTTAGAATTAGAAATATAAAGCCTGGAAGATGTGAACTGGAACTGTAAGGATTAATTGAATAGCTTATCTTTGGACTGTCCACACTGTCAAAGTCATATTTTGTCCAGAAGGTGGAGACACAGCTCTTGAAACAGTGCACCATACACAAAGTGTGTGCGTGTGTGTGTATATATATAGTATTTTAATATGTAATAATATTTTATGAGCAAAATCTGAGCCCAGTTCTTGTCCCAGTCTTGGTTGATCTCAACGTTTTCTCCCCTTGTGTTCTTTGAATCTTGCACTGTCTATTTTATCCTCCAAATTATCTAATCAATTTAATCAAAGTAGATGTTTCTGAACTTATATACACAGCAAAAACAACTGAAAATCGTAATGTGTGTTTGTAGTGATTATAGCGTGGCAGGTTACCATTCTGCTCCATTTTACATGGTCTGGCATGTTGTGCTTCGGCCTACAGGAAGAGCAATTAGGAAACCACATAATGCTACACGTTTGGGCAAGTAGCTAGGCCAAGTCTAGTCTTTAATAAGAGACTGTTTAACCCACAGTGATGGTCTCAGGGCCTTGTCCAAGAGCTAAACATAGCAGTTTGTGTATGTGTGTGTGAGAGAGAGAGCTCACTGTCGCCACAGCCAAAGGAGAAATAAGTCTTCTCTCAGTCTTCCTGATCTGCTTTTCAAACATTTCTGTGAGTGACCAACTTTCTAGAAATAACAAACATATAATACACTTTAAATGACAGCTGTCTTTTTTTAGCAGTAGGTGTAACAGCTGGGTGATTTCTTAGTTTGAATGGGTGTGTTATTGTGTTTTTGTATGCATTTGTGTGTATGTGTGTGTGTGTGGGTGGGTGGCTGGATGTATATGTCTGTGTGGAGTGGAGGAGACCCCTGTTGGGCTATTCAAGAGCTTTAATGGAACAAATAGCCCACTCTTAGGCCTAGCCATGGCTGTCTGTGTTAGCGTGTTGCATAACTACCAGTGACGACTATGCCCTTATAGTGTTGCTAAGGACAGCAGACGTCTGCCCCCAACCCCCAATAATTTCTGTCTGCAGAGCCACAATTTTACAACATCCAGACCGGTGAAGTTCAACACATGTGCTAAAACATGTTTTGATTCATCTTTTGATTCATCTTAGTTCAACTGATTAGCCAGTCAACATTTGAATAAGTTTAGGTCGGTTTCAGATACATTTGTAATCTAAAACTGAAATTAGTAACGCTAGTATCAAAAAGACATTTACAGTTTTCTTCTCAACTTACAGTATATTCACAGTGTAGCAGTGTATTCACAGTATAGCACATTCATGGTTTATCAGTGCCCAATACTGTGGTACCTTTGAACAAGGTACCCCCACCCCACACACACACACACACACACACACACATACTGCTCCCTGGGTGTTGTCCCTGGATGTCCGCTGCTTCACTTGGTAAGTGGGTTAAACACAGAGAAAGAATTTAACATTGTTCACACTGTGTGCTGTGTTGTAGCATAACCATAAGGGCCGCATTATTTTTTACTTTTATTTATACTTACTATCTGCACATATGTAGGAATGTATATATAGATGTACATGTCCTTAATACAGACATTTAAATATATGCACATTTTTAACACTGTCTGCTATTCAACCTTATTCTTTTACTGTTTATTTTATTACAAGAATACTTTTATTATTTGCCAAGCTGATTTTATTCTACAAAAATGCTGCTCTGAGACCGTAGCTCTTCAGTCAGGCCCTTTTTAGCCAAACCCCCTTCATTACTACATTTACGGCATTTAGCAGACGCTTTTTATCCAAAGCGACTTCCATTCCTAACTACAGGGGACAGTCTCCCTGGAGCAACTTGGGCTTAAGGGTCTTGCTCAGGGACCCAGTGGTGGTGCTGGTGGGTAGGATTCGAACCCAGGACCTCATGGTCTGGAGGCAAGTATCCTAACCACTGAGCTACCTCCACCCCACTACTTCCCTTGTAGAAGAGCTGGAAAAATCCCACGGCCCTGGCATCCAAGCACAGGACATTCAGCTTCACAGCCAAACTGTCATCACTAGTCACTCAGAGAGGGCCGTTTACTGCTCCTGTGTACGTCCCCACCCATGCCTGCTGTGCCCTGGACTAGTTCTGTTTTCAGTAGCGTGTGGGCAGAGCAGGGTGTACTTTACGATCTGGAAAACTGTTTGTTTTCATTGGTTCTCACAATATCCTCTCATAAAATGAACCAACATCTCTTTTCCTCTCCTTTGGCTTGGAATATTTTTTTTAGTTATACCGTATTAGCCTAGCAGGGCATGTCTTCTCATAGCTCTCATTACTTCTAATGTAACCATGGAAATGGGAGTAGCATATCTATGGAAAGAAGTGTAGCGTAATCATGAAAATGGGCCTACTGATCTAAATATTTCAGTATCAGTGAATTCAGTATCTTTAGACATGTGCTTTAATTCTCTTTTACGTTCTTATTTTATTTCTGTTACACTATATGTCACCAGTATTTATACGCAACTGCTCATTTACTCAGGACCCACAGATTTAATCTGGGAGTTTGTACCCCTTTGGGCTAATTCTGCAAATACTTTACATTGCTGTGTGGATTTGATTGCATTAGTACCTAGAGCATTTGTGAGTTTGCGTAGTGATTTTGGACGATTAGATTCAACTACTACTCCAGGTCATCCCAGTGCTTTAAGATACGAAAGCTGAGCGTACACAGTTGAACTCCTGTCTGAGCCATGAAAATATTTTATATTTACATTTACCGCATTTGACAGAGGCCCATATCCAGAATGATGTACGTGTATGCTTTTGTTATCCACTTGTCCCCCATATTAGTAAGCCTAGACTTTAAATTATGAGCTTTGCGAAGACAAAGACCATAAAAGAGATGAAATTAGAACTCCCTGAGGTTGCTGAACTGACCAAATGGAAAGTATAGGACACACTGGTATGTGTGAAAATATTCTCCCTGTCTTCTGTGACAACCATGCGGATGAGCTTTTACTGCCTCATCATATATCCCCAACAGCTCCACTCAATTCGCCATTGCCTATATTGTAGGTATGACAAAGCAGGGCTGTGTGGTAATGGAGAAGGCCGCTGAGAGAGAAATGGATCCGTCTGCACAGATTCATGTAGCACATCAAAAGTTCAAGGTTAGAGACAAGACCGGCCTCCTCATCCCTCAGCCCTTCATCCATTCCACATTATGACCGTAATTTATCCCACGGTTAACCTACTTTCATTGCAATTAAAATGCCCGAGGCAAGGCTCTCTCTCTCTCTCTCTCTCTCTCTCTCTCTCTCTCTCTCTCTCTCGCTCTCTCTCTCTCCCTCTCTCTCTCTCTCTTCACCCACCCTCCTTGGGTGTCATGAAGACATTATGGACTAGCCAAGGCCCTGATTCACTTGTGGAACATCAGAAGACAAGAGGCAAGTAAATTTCACATCATCTCAGAACGCATCTCACATACATATTTATGTACACTTGCACGTCCGCAGCTTGGTGAAGACAATTTGCAGAATCCCAAGCTGCCATCTGCGGTAAGTGAGACATTATGACTTGTCCCTGGCGAGGTCTAATTCGAGCGCTGATTTAATAAGTCTCATGCTTATTTTCAATCCTGTGTGGTTCCCTCAGACCCCCCGATGTTATAAAAGTCTGATGAATGCAGCTGGCCACTAAGGGAGAGTAAATCTGTCCGGTTAAATGAAATTGCAGAGCTAGATCTGCATCTGTAAACAGGCCCAAATGAATCTATCAAACAGCCTGATTTTATAATGGCACTCTGGATCGTCGTAACTGTAGCTGTGTGCCAAGACACATTAATTCTCTAAATAAGTTCTCAATTAAGTCATGACAAATCAATGGGCCCTCCTTTGTCGGCAGGTGGCCTGACTGTACGGGGAAGGGACTAATAGGCTTGGCTTGATTGCTGCTCTGTGTTGAGAGTGATCAATAGAGATTGTTTACCCACAGGCCTGTGCTCCCGCACCCTGCCCTGGCGTTGCTCAATCATGGGTTTTACTCTCCTTGTCCAATAAGGTTAATTTCCTGTTGGAGCAGGTGGTTGAATACGTAACCATACAGGCGAGGGGTTACATAACTCGGATCCAACGATTTGGCACTGAAATCGGATCACACCTGGTGTGCCCTTCTGTGTATTCTTTTATACTAAATGTGCAAAAATATTCAGCCCTTCCAATGAGCGAATTGGGCTGAGTCAGGTGATTGCTGGGGTTCAATCAAGCACAAATGACAGGTAAAATCTCCGCAGTCTTAAGGAGCCAGGTCACCATGCCCAATGCCAGCCATGGACAGTAAGGAAATGCTCTTGTAAATGGGATGTGTAAGTACTGAAGCAGGTTAAATAACATTTACATAATGTAAAGGCTTAATATCAATTCATATGTTTTCTGTGCATCACTGAAACACATTTTTTTTTCACCACCGGATACCTTTTTCTCTGTAAGTTCTACATCTTCTTTCTACGACAAACAGAACCCTTTTTATAGCGACAGCTCATTTTGTCCAAGCTCCAGCCAGAACCTTCTGGAAGAGAAATGGGGGCCAAGTTGGGCAGTGAGGGGAGAAGGACAGTGCAGTGTGTGATGACTCCACGTTTTTGAAGGATGAGAGGATGCCTGAGCCTGGCCATCCCTCTCTCTCTCTCTCTCTCTCTCTCTCTCCTTCTCTCTCTCCCTCTCACTCCACACTGTCCTTCGCTCTGCTGGCTCCGGCTCCCCCTCAGGTGCTTTAGGTAGAGTCCTAATGAAAGATCAAGGGCATTAGCTGCATGGAGTGCAGAAATGGGGTACCTGCAGTTAGCAGCGCTGTTACAGAACATTAATTTTACCGCAGACTCATTTGTAAGGGGTGAGGGGGGCAGAGAGAGAGAGGGTTAGGGTTAGGGTTAGGGTTAGGGTTAGGGTTAGGGTTAGGGTTAGGGTTAGGGTTAGGGTTAGGGTTAGGG
>JBBKCR010000001.1:40417413-40440860 GCA_037577295.1 Ladigesia roloffi | reverse complement strand
CGTTATTTTCACAATTTCCCAGCATTCATTTTGGGGAGGCTTAGCCTCTCCAAGCCTCCATTACGCGCCGCCCATGAGTGTTATATATGGATGCCACTCTGGTTTGTTGACTTTATCAGTCAATTTTTATTTTCCCTGATATGGGCCTTTAAATGAAATCTCTTTACATGTCAAAACTAAATTTGATCAAATACAGTTTTCAATGGATTTACGTGGTGCCAAATTAGCATCATGGTAACTAGCATCATGCAGGAAAGTACATCCAGTATATCAATGCTTCATTTCTGCCAGTACTGGACCCAGTGGTACTGTTTTCCAGCACACATAGTTAACAGCCTGGCTGCTCTTTAAGAATCCTCTGCTTTTAACCTCACCTGCTCCTTGAGACCCCCTTGAAATGAACGTCATTCTCTAAACTCTGGACATGTGACCAGTGGTGTGTGTGTGTGTGTGTGTGTGTGTGTGTGTGTGTGTGTGTGTGTGTGCGCGTGTGTGTGTGTCTGCATCCGGCCTAGATGGCTCTAATGCATCCTGGTCAAATTGGCCCTGAATGATTGAGTACATGCAGAGCTGAAGAGGCTACTAATGGCTTGTGAGGTCACACCCTCCAGGGGCTTGAAGATAGAAGAGGCTGCAGTTTCCTTGGTGAAATCCAGAAACTGGGGCACTTCCCTCTCTATTGTCCTTAGCATCTCAGGAAACAAATATGCACTTAATGTAGCTATTTCTGTAGCTTATATAGATATAAGCATAAGCACTGTGACCTTAATAAGCCGGAAACTCATATTTTTCAATATGAAGTACTCAATAAAGCATATTTCTGCAACACTTGGTCTGAAAAAAACAGTATTGATAAATGGAGCCCCAGGGGTGAATGTTTTGTTATATTTTCTAAGCGCAATGCAGTATGCCTTAGGAATAGTTCAGCGGATACTGCTAATATTGCTAACAATGAATGAAGGTAATAACCAGCTAGCATTATTTAAAGGATTTTGTACTCATAAGTAACTTCTAGCTTCAATTTATTGTTAGTAACGTTAGCATGTATTCCTATAAGTCTAATGGCAGTGCAATAGGATACCAAGACCTGAAACACACACTCCAGACGGGTGCCCGGACTCTTAAGCCAGCCAAGAATACCACCAGTGTAGCAAGAGTCCTAAAACTACACTAACCAGCTTTGTAAATCAAAGCTCCTTCTAAATGTATTATTAAAGGAGGTTGTATTTTAAATGTTATTCTGTCTGCTTCATATTTCATTTTCATGTTTAATAGAAGTTTGTATAGAAATGTGGTTTAAAAACTCCCAAAACAATAATATTGCAACAGAACAGAACCATTAGTGATTCCCATCCATACAAAGTACTGCATGTGCATCAAAGGAAGTTAGCTTAAGTAAGACTCTGCTGAATGATGTGAAGTCGGACGGCAGCCATGCAAAGGCCTGGGCAAAAGGCACTATTTGCAGTGTGTGCGCTCTGAGAATCTCAATGAGAGTCTTGTACAGCAGCTCCCACAAGACGGCTTCAGAAAAAAAGCAGTAGTAGTCAAGTCAGTGAACAAGCTTGTCAATGTGTAGCTGTAGATGTAACAGCTGATGAAAAGAGCTTCATATAGTTAGTAGTCCTGTAAGAATGGATTCAAGAGAAAAGAGGTAACTTGTATAAACATCCTCTCTAAAGTCATGGCTTGTCTTGCCACGGTAACAAAAAAAAGTGAAAAGTGAAATGGCAGCTGCTTTTCTCTTTTCTGTGGTCTTAATCACCGGGGTTCAGGTATGCCTGCTCTTTTCAATTCTGCACAAGTTGCTGAGCCCGGAGTTGCACATTATTCCTAAGCAAAGCATGGCTTTCCCGCAGCCTTCAAACTTACAAGGCAGCACTCAACATGAAGGGGCAGGGAGAAAAAAAGAGAAATGAAAAGAGGAGAAGAAAGAGGGAGGGGGTTATTTGGATCGCTTTTCATGGAGTGTGAAAAGGGCTTCCGCAATCCCCAAATCAATCCCGACCTGCTGGAAACCGAGCTAGAGGTGAGAGGTGCTTAGCTCTCACTGATACATCACAGAGGAGCGAGTGACTGTGCATGTGTGTGTGTGTGTGTGTGTGTGTGTGTGTTTGTGTCTTTGAGTGTGCGCATCAGACAGACAGAGACACTGAGACAGCATAGATAGAAAGGAGAGAGAGAGACATGACCGAGAAGCAGAGAGAGAGAGACTGATGATAACTGCAGTTTATTTATAAGAGCGAAGAATAAAACTTGCTGGCCTCATTATTGATTAATTGTATATCATCAGTGTCATAAAATTCAAATTTTTTTTTCATTTTCTTTTTTTTAAACATAATGTAAGCTGCTCATTAAACATTAAACACAGTAAACATATTATTGCAAATGGAAACAAACAAACAAAAAATCAAAAATTCAGTTACACTATGGTATATTAAATCTATGAAAGTAACTTCCTTCTCCTGCACTCCAATTTAGAGATACAGGTTTTTATACAGAGAGTGAAGACTAGTCCCACAGGTAGGTGACAAGAGCATGCACACTATTCCATGTTAAAGTAGAGCAACGATGGAAAATGCAGCCTCCATCTGTGACAAAAACAACATAACAGTGGTCACTGAAACATTTCACCATGTTTAATTGTTTTCCCAATTTAACCATCAGCTATAGAAGTCTAGGCATAGAACAGAACTGCATTTCTACGAAAATGCCCCATTAGGTCAAAAAGCCACTCCATTAATGAGAAAGAACATGGAAAAATGAAAAAACACACAGTTCACTGGTGGCAGATCGTTTTACTTGACTGAGTTCCTCTAGATGAGCCTCAACTTTCAAATTGTAGAACCAGTTCAGACCAGGAGGGTGACCTGACCTTTCTTCAGTCTTAAAAAAAAAAAAAAAATGTAACAACTGCCTACACTTCCAATTTTTGCACTACCCATGTGAAGGAGGTAGTGAGGCACAAGCAGGTGTGACAGCTTTAGAAAGCTTGGTGTGTGTTTAAAACACTTTTTAAGACAAATTAGTAATAGACCCTGAGCAGCACTACACTCCATACACTCTACTGCTCAATTTCTATATTGTCACAGCTGGAACAATATATTGTAGATTGAAATTAGTAACTTTATAGAAGGGAAAAATAGATTTTTGTCTTATAATTTAGCTTAAAGTGAAAACGATGCATGATCTACACTGATTTCAAATGGTGACCTCAGTAAAATAAATAAACAAACAAATACATAATCTTTACATCAAAGAGCAGCAGGTCAGTGTTCAGCATTATCCGCTTTCCTAGAGATGACAGACGTTTGGTTTGGTTAAGAATAGTGCATCTAACTCAAATGATTGTGAAACCGCATGACTCACCCTAACTTTCCACACTTTTTTTCGCCCAAGTTACCATTTATAAGACTCCAGCTCAAAGCCATTCTAAATCACTTTAACAGGCCACACTTTCTGGTAATCTCCACAGTCAGTGGCTGCCCTTCATTCTCAAAGGTCTTTCTCCAACAGACAGCTCTAAACAAGCCCTGACTTGTTCACCAGAGTCATCCCAGACAGAGCCCTAATCTCTTCTCCACTGAAACTCAAAATAAAACGACGTGAACGACACCATAAATAATTCTCAGCTTCTTAGCTCTGATACACACTGCATTATCTTGCACTGTTCCTCTGGGGCAAAAGAATATTTGAGAGTAATGGGGAGCGATATGTGGGGAACGAAGCACCTCTGAATAAATAATAAACTGCTCATTTGTCTGTCGCTCCCTCAGCCACTTGGGGTAAATCCCTGACATCTTGGCTACAGACACAAGCACCGCTCTCCAGGGTCTCCTCAGCGGCTCTGCCGTAAATCCAGGGGGCTTCGGCCCCGTCTCAAATCCAGTCATACAGACACCAGCCCATTTGACATCTCCTCAAACTTGGTAAACTGCATCAAACCGCATCCACTCAACCACTGGAAACATGTGTTTGAATCGTCTCCACAGTTTGCACTTTAGAACTGAAAGATAATTGACACAATTGTAACCGACACAACGGACATAATTAACATTTTTTTAAATTATGGCTCCACCATTATGTAGATTCACTAGTCAACATTTTAGTTCCTAAATGAACCGTTTTTACAAATGAGGTATGAGCGTGTTTAACCATTCACCAATGTAAAGTTTCTTTACCAGGGACCTTTCATGAAATTTTACAATTATAGGAAGTTCACACTCACAAATCTCATTTACAAAAATGGTTCTTAAAAGTACCATCCATTGAAAAGAATGATTCTTCCATTGTACAACACAACTAACTATAACGAGGCATCCTCATTGTAAAGAGATGAAAACATTGTTCCCAGATACATTTACATTACAAGGTCAGGTGTGGCCCTGAGAGACTATTTAGTGTGAAGCTGCTTAGAATAGTGAGTAGTGCAACATCACTGCAAATCAGGGTTATTTATAGACAGTTTGATTACGTTACAGAGGACACGTATAGGGTTCCTCGTAGATTATTTCATGTTTTATTGTCTATTACATTTTAAATTTTATTCAAAAATACAGGAAAAAGTAGAATCAGTAAAATAAACTATACACGGCACTCTTGTAAAAAGGCATTCTTGGCTTGTAAATAAACTTCAAGGACAATAAGTAATATAAAACCTTTTCTTTAAAATATCCTTCACATTCATGTCTTTAGCCTGCCTGTATTTTGAAGAAATACAGTGGGTGGGTGTGGGTGGGTCTGAAAATGTTCTTCACTTGGGAATGAAGTTCAAGAAAATAATTGGTTGAAAACCTTTAGAGAATGTGAAAGTTCTTTAAAATGCTCTTCACACTCTTCAGTATTTATAAGAAATACAGTGATTGGATGTGGGTGTGTTGACTAGTTCATATAATACAGCATGAAGATAAGGTGTGAAGAACACTCCGGTGTATACCACACTAATCATGGGCGTCAAATTCTTGGAAGGCCACAGCTCTAATGAGTGTTTTCCTGTTTCACAAAAAAGCTCCTGGTGTACACCTAGAGGAATCAGGTCTGTTAAATTAGCAGAGAGCTAACGGCTACTTTCAGCAAAGCCTAAGCACATATCAGAAGAACCATCACTCCATCGGGCAGTCGGCTTTCAGTCTTACTTTAGATCTGTGCTCTTCACCAAACCTTTTACTGCATCTCCCAAAAACAAGAAACAAAGGGACGAAATAACGGGTTTGCGTAAATGAACTTGTCGCAGAGGTACTTTGAGAAATAATGCTAATTACAACAAGCTAACATGTTTCCTCTTAATTAGGATAATAGCTAATGGGTAATGGATGTGCTGCAGCCAGGCTTCAGAGGCAGATGAAAGTGGAGGTTAGAGGGCCCAGCTCAGCTCTTGAACGCGGTACATGTTGCTGGTTTGTGTGCTAGCGTGCATAAGTTAAGCATCTCTGCACTCAGCAGATGTCCCTCCCACGCGTGTGGCAGCCGTTACAGGTGCATCCTGGCCCCTGCCGCCTCCCTACGCTCCGTATAATATCACAGCCACAAAAGAGTTTACAAAACACTACGCTAACTGCCAATTACAGCGAGCAAGCCACCGCCTGCACAGGCGCCTCTCCGCAACTCTCTAAAGGTGCAGTTCCCACGAGTGTGAAATGAATGTGGAGTTATTGTGAGTGTGCAGAAGAGAGATATGAGGAGGATGGTGAGAATACGAAAAAGCTGAGGTCTGCCCCTCACTCCCCCTCCCTCTCTCACTGGCATTTTACTTCTCTTTGTGATTCTATGTACAGTAATAACTTGTACGTTTCACATTGAAAAAGAATACATTAGATTATAATGTATATTTTGGATAATGTATTCGGTCGTTTAAGAAAGGAAACTTATTAGATCATCCGAAAATATTCTATAACTAATTTACAATTTTGGAAAAGTTGTTGCCCTTGAGATGTAATCACTTTTTCTTCTCCAATAAATGTATCAGGGAGGGAGAGAGAGAGAAACAGAGCAAGAGAGAGAGAGAAAGAGAGAGAGAGAGAGAGAGAGAGAGAGATTAAACAGCCCCTAAAAAATCACTCAGAACAATTCATATTAGTAAGTTGTTGATGTAAACAGCCTGTGACCAAGATCGATTCAGACCATCAATCACTGTCTCGTAAGCTTACAAGGTCAGAAAAAATGATTTTTCAATAAGGAAAAAAACATTCTAGATTAAATGTGCTAACTCAGACTTTAGTTTTTATAGGACACATTAAAGCAGACAACTTCGGTTTCAGACGTTTTATGGCCACCACACAAGAGATGTGTTAGAGGTGAGAGGGCACGTAAAAAAGGAGCGAAAGTTAGTGGGCTGCATACATAGTGTTCATCCTGGACCTATAAAAACCCCACTGTCCCAGATAAGAAACAGCCCAGGAGAGCTGCCTGAAGAAGATTCTGAGCAGTGTTACTGAAAGGTGATTCCATTAGTGCTGAAGACACCTGCTCATTCAACATTTCTTCGGAAAGCCGAGGTATTTTTACAGAGCTTGTTCTCCCTTTGGTGCAAAAACAGCTCCAGCCTTCTGTGACACCTCTACACTAGAGTGTGGAACATTGCTGTAAGGATTTGACTGCATTCAGACAAGAAAACAGTAGAACAGGCAGGTACTGATGACTGATAAGTTCTGGATCACAACTGCCATTCCAACCAATCTCAAATGGATGGATGAAGCTTTGTCACTCCAGAGATCACAGTTCAGCTGCTCCAGAGCTCCAGGTGAGTTGCACCTCTGTGGCCAGCTCTTCCCATTGAGGATACTGACTTTAGGCTGCATCAGATGAACTTACTAATTAGAAGGAGTGTCTTGACACATTTGGACAAACAGTATTTCAATCAGACACAAAAACACTTCACAGTTCCAATTCTCAGGATTTAAGAGGGAAAATCGCTTCATTCTTTTGTCCGTTCAACTTAAAAATAATCCCACAGCGTCCTTATTTCATTTTTCTAAAACAGAACAGAGGCATTGTCCTCTCAAAAGAGGGGGAAAAAAATCCACTTAGCTCTCACTCCTCCCTTTCAATGGTCATATATCAAGTGCTGCTTTCTGCACTGCCATTTACTGTGGTTAGAGCCCAGAATACCAATGAACTGGTCAAATGACAATCGCACAATGATGATTTGTACATAAGCTCCTTTCTGAATGCCTGCTGATAGCTCTGAATTGGGACGGAGAAAGGAAATTCCACTGGATTACAGTAAGAAAATAGAGAAAAAGGGGAAGGCAGGTAGATGTTTGCCAGAACGACACTGAAAAAGAAGCCGAGAAAAATGGATTCCGATTTAGAGCGGCCTCTTTTAAAAACAGAACAAACATAAAATACACCCACTGCACTAATTCCATTATCATACATCCAGGTGCATGAATACGAGCCTTTTGTTGAAGGAAAAGCTTGTCTAAAGAGCATGCAAATAAAACCAAGATTTCTTGTTTTAGCTGCTTTGAAGCGAATTAAAAATGCAGACTCAGGTGTAGCGGAACCAAAGAGAGAGAGAGAGAGAGAGAGAGAGAAAGAAAGAAACGAGAGAGAGTCTGTTAGAGGGAGCTGAGGAAAAAGAGAGATGAAGGAGGAAGAGAGAGATAAGGGCAAAAGAGAATGCAGGAGTGAGGGGTGAATGAGAGAAGGAAAGATACGACAGATGGGGAAGAGCCAGAGAGAAAGTGACAGAAAGTGATAAGGAGATAGAGATACAAGAAAGATGGAGAGATACGGAGAGACAGAGAGAGAGAGAGAGAGAGAGAGAGAGAGATGGTGTGTGAGAGTGAGAGAGAGAGAGGGCGCACGTGTGTGTGTGTGCGCGTGTGAGGGAGAGAGAGAGAGAGAGAGAGAGAGAGAGAGAGAGAGAGTTGGAAGTAGAGAGAGAGAAAAAGAGAAAGAGAAGAAAGGAAAGTTCACAGTACCTTGTAGGAGGACTCCCTTGTTTTTTCTGTAGAAGGGATTTCCGGGCCAAATTGGAGGGCTGGGCATGCTAAAGAAAAAACACAAAAAACAAGAGTGTAAACAAGAGTGTAAACATGTGAATCAACTTTCAATTCTCTGACCATATATTCACTTTTTCCTTGCATTTTATAGTGCATACAGAATGCTAGCAAAACAACTAGCATGTCATTGTAGCATTAAACTAAACTATTCTAAACTACAGCTATTACAGTGCTTATTTACATACATCATGTTAAGTTTCATGTTTACATTGTCACTATGTTGAGCTGGACAATGGGCTAAAAATATGAAAATTCTGTTAACAACAATGATTAAATATTTGCTTCTATGCTAATATTAGCCTGGATTCTGACAGAAGCTGTGCTGGACGGTTTCTCAGTAGGCTGAATGGAGGTCTGCAAAGGTTGTCTATCCTAACATCTGTTGCTATGGACAGACACATTTGTGGGCAGAAAATAGGTCAATTAGACGAGCTGGCAGACAGACAGACAATGGGACAGGATGAGATAGGGAAAAACAGAGCATGTTTAGGCATAAAACAGCCTCAGTTTTCCAAGCACATCATTAAGAAAGCAACAGTTAACCACACGAAGCGATATGCAGTGTTTAGACATGATCATTCTGTAAGCCAGTCATTATATTATATTTCGAAATGGACCCTTAGCAGTGTTAATCATTGCTTTTACTCAGTGAAATGACAAGCCTTGCCGATGTATTTGCCTGCAAAAGCGGAGCCCAAGGCTGCTCAGTGGGGCACTCTTCAGACTGAATTACACCCTGCATTGGTCAGACTATTGTACAGAAATGAACTCAGCACTCTCCAACGTGGAGAAAAAAAAAAGACATGTTTCTCCTGCACTGTTTGTAAGTGGCTGCAATGTGAAATTTTAATATTTTAGCTTTTGGTCGGAGCGTTTGTAGCCTGTCATTAACAGAAGCAGGACCATCAGGCTTAATGCCTGAGTGGGAGGTGCTTCATTCGCAGGCAAGACCGCAGATGAGCAGGTATCAGTGCCTTGATTAGGCAGAGTGGCGGCTTGACCTGGCCTGCGCTCTCTCAGGCTCTTCATTCTCTATTTCCTGGCCGAGGCACAACACTCACACACTGGATCTGTGATGCCCCCCTCCTTCTTAATCTTCTTACACTATATTAACTAATTGAGAGTTAGAACAAACAGAGGCAAAGGCGAAGGGCTTTGAGCGCATTTATCTATATGGAGCATGAAAATGCTCCAGCTCAATCGTGTCAGTTTGCCGTTAGCTCGTTAGCTCCAACTGGCGATTAGACAGGTGCTCACTAAAGTGCCAATTGGCCCAGTGCTTCATTTGCACTGAAACTTCTACTCCAGCTTGCCACATTTCGAAAATTATTTACCAGGAGGGATAATAGAGTGTTTCCGTTTTATTTATGACCATAATTTTGTCGTTTTAAGAGATTAAAGTGATTAAAATATGCACAACTCAAATTTAGACAAACAGCTTCATTAGCATTCTAGTCACCGGTCAACTAAAATATTTCCTTTCATTCTTTCTGTTTCTGTTCCTGACAATAGGCACAGATCAACTACTTACTTACAGAAGCTATTTTATTTATCATCATTATCTTCCACAACTGTAATTGTGAAGCATTTTTGGTTTCTGAAAAAAAACGTAACAGCATGTAGTAAAGAAATCAATGGGCAGATGATGCATCAGTTGGTGTTTTAATTTCTCAATTCTCTTACTACATACAGAGACATGCATCAATAATATTATCTGGTCCAACCGACCATATGCTACACACGCAGCAGAAAAAAGATTAGGTTTGTTTAAGACGGGCGCTAAATTGTTTTTTTCTATTAAGGAATTCTCAGCGTCTCTTGGCTTGACTTTCTGGTGTCCTCTGTATGTGCTGGCCTCTCTGAACCACAGCTCAGCAGAGCCAAACAGAGTGCTGGTGTTGATTTAAGCAATGCAGTCACCCCTGCCTGTTCGGCTGAAATAGAGGCTGCTCTGTCAGCTGAGGTATGGGGGCCCAAGCCTCAGTTCCCTGAGGTGCTGAGTTCACCATGCCACCGCCATATCTCCCTATCCCTCACTCCCTCTCTCGCTGCCTCTCTTTCATACACACACAACCATTTTTTAACAATCCAGTCCATGGTATATATCCCAAACCCACATCAGGTTACATCTAGAGTATGTGTTGCCATGGACACCACATGCCTCATGATAGATGACCCAAGTCCTTTTTTTTTAATCAGCTGCAAGGAAAAAAAAAATGCAAACAGCTATTTATGGTTATTACGCTCCCCGCATTCTATGAACATCATAAACGGGAATGGGCTCTGGAGCTGCAATTATTTGGCCCCTGGTTTTGACAGTAAAAGTTTATACATTTAGAGGCGAGAACAATGAAGCAGCTGGTAATGGAATCCATGCCTGTGCTCTGTGATACAGCAGGTCTATTGTTGGACTGAGCTATGTAGTAAAGGGCTGCAGCGGATTGGAACAAGTGACATGAGCGTGATTTCAGGCCAACCAATAGCAGGCTGGATGGAGTGGAGCAAGACGAACGCTCAAACCATTCGCATCCGCAGGTCCCAACCGCTGAAGGAGATGGGGAACAGGCATTAAATGATTACTTGTAATTTTCAACCTGCAGTTTGTCTACCACACCTGTAACACATTGTTAATTACCACAAACAATAATTTTGACATGTTTCCCTGTACTTAAGTAAAGAAACAGAAAAACCCAAAACATGCTTGTAACTAAAGTTGATGGGAAGTAGATTCAGCATCTGCTCATTGATTTCTATTATTAGTGGGTTTATGGTTTTCTGCACAGATAAACTAATCCAAACTACTGTTTGTGATAATCGTCCATATGTTACAGCTGTGGCGATTGGAAAACACTGCAGCACTGTTTGAACACTGAGAGCGAAATGCAGACGTGGTGTTTGTGTGAGAATTGCGGGAGCTTAAGTCTGAGAACAACAGACGTTTTGGAAAATGTTAACATTTGTGTTAACGGCTGGACACCAGAGGGGCAGGCATTCTTCTGCTCTTCGGTTTCGGCTTTTTTCCACACGGACCACATGTGCCACCGGCAGGAGTCATGCTGGGTCTACGCCTCTGCTATTTTTAACACTACCCTGCTCTGCGGATTGGGCCCATTAATGCAAACAGCTTTGAAGACACAGTCTCACCAACTCAAGGCGGACCACTGAATTAATTTCCAAACAAAGGCCCAGCCCCCTTTACTCGATTCTATAATCTCATTTCAAATCCTATTGCCCACTACTTTCTCTTTTTTACCCCTGCACTCACAATCCTCTTTAACTAATCTAGAGACTAATTGGTGCCAGCGCTGGTTCTACCCCAGCACACGTTTGCATTTTTACTTTTGTTTTCCGAACTCTGAGCTGCTGCAGCTTTCTCTTCCGAGCTCACTGCTCACAATGGAGCCATTCTTGAGGCCGGAGGGGCTGTGGACACTGCACACAATTAGTGGAAGGAATTTCAGAGCAGAATCTTTGCAAACTTGGGAGCAGGAAATTCTCAAAGTTTAGATATCACCCAGTGGTGCTCTTTAGACCTTTCTGACCTTTGACCTGATTTGAAAAACTCTTATATTAATAATAGGCTACTATAATGCACTTGTAATCTCATTAAGTAATGTTTGACCTCTGCATGACTGTGGTGACTGTGATGAACTTTGGTGGCAGGACCAGTGTTTGCACACAGGAACAGAGCATGTTCCCATTAAGAAGCCTCTAAAGGTGCTCTAAAGTTCACCCGAGAAAACACAGGCAACCAAGACATAGTGTCTCGTGGAAGAATCTAATTCATGGAAGCAGCTGGAAGATTTTCCATGAACCTTTCACAGGAAAATGAGGCAGGCTGTTGACAAACTTCCAAAAGAACAAAAAAGCCCCAAAGAACAATAAATCTTCAGAGACACGCTCCCATTCACTGCTTAATAGCACCCACAAAAGAGCTGTTACACTTCTCCTCTCTATCTAATTCACCCAGGGGAGGGGGGTGGAAAAAAAACACACCACCACTGAGTGTATATAAGGAAACAATTGATCCAGTGCAGAGTTTCGTTCTGTGAATGCTAAACACAAAAATCCCTATTGATTCCACATCTATGAAACTGAATACAAAAAAGTCCTTTTTCAGCATTTATGGCAGCGTGAAATGTGATACATGCTGGCCAATCAGCCTGCTGCTGTCAAAGAGCTAATATAAGAGCTGTGTCCTTGACTATGAGGAGAGGAGAGGACAGGAGAGGAGAGAACAGGAGAGAAGAGAGGAGAGAAAAGAAGATAGATGAGAAGGGAAGAGAATAGAATATAATGGAGAGGAGTGGAGATAAAAAGAGAAATGTAGAGGAGTGAAGAGAAGAGAAGAGAAGAGAAGAAAAAAGAAAGATAAGATAAAAAGAGAGAAAGGAGAGGAGAGAACAGAATAGAAAAGAAGGAGAGGAGAGAAGTGATGAGAAGAGGTGAGAAGAACAGAGGTGAGAGAATAGAAGGGAAGAGTAGAGAAGGGAAGAAAAGATCAAAGGAAAGAAGATAAGTGATGAGAAGAAATGCTAAGAGGAGAGGTGAGGAGAGAAGAGAGGGGAAGGGTGGAGAAGAAAAGATGAAAGAAGAGAAGACAAGAGAAGAGAGAAAACCAACAGGCAAGAGAAGAGAATATAAAAGTAGAGATGGGAAGAGGAGAGATGAGGAGAACAGAGAAGGGAAGAGGACAGGATAAGAGAGGAGAGGAGAGAAGAGAAGAGAGGGGAAGAGAAGATAAAAAGAGCGGACAGGAGAGGATATGAGAAGAGAAGTGAAGAGAAGAGAAGGGAAGAGAAGAGAAGAAAAGAGGGTATTTGAAAAGAGAAGAGACGAACATTGAAAGGAGCAAAGGGAAATAAGATAAAAAGAGGAGAGAAAAGGAGGAGAGGAGAGGAGAGGAGAAGAGAGGAGAGAAGGGAAGAAAAAAGGAGAAGAGAAGAGAAGGCATGAAGAGGGAGAAGATGA
This sequence comes from Ladigesia roloffi, assembly GCA_037577295.1. NCBI lineage: Eukaryota > Metazoa > Chordata > Actinopteri > Characiformes > Alestidae > Ladigesia > Ladigesia roloffi. Next base: position 40,427,883 of record JBBKCR010000001.1, on the reverse strand, counting down.
GTAAGAAGACAATAGAATATAAAAGTAGAGAAGAGGAGAGGCTTGAAGTGGAGAGTAGAGAAGAGAAGATAAAATGAGAGGAGGGGAGACAAAAAGAGAAAAGTAGAGGAGAGAACAGAAGAGAGGAGGGGAGCAGAAGGTTGAATATAGCCGTTTCAGGCTATACAGCTCCATCATTGAACTGGGCCATTTTGGTTAGGCCTCATGTGGGAAGTGTTGGTTCATTGACACAGAGGGGGTAAAACAACCTGGGAGGTCAGAAACACACACACAGGCCACAGAGCCACACACACACCAAAGACACATGAAAGCCTTCAGCAAAGTCTTGCCCTGAGAGAAAGAACACAGAACAAACAAAAACACACAACCAGGCAAGGAGCTTTTATACGCTAATGATGTGATTTATTTGGTTTATTATTTATTGCATTTTTTCGCTTTCATTTCATTGCCCAGAGGAGTGAGTTGAGCTATTCAACATGAGCTGTAGGTCTGTCTTAGTGCATTCATGTTTTTTCCCTCCCCTTGCTTTTCTTTGTGCTCTTTCGATTCATAGAGTCCCATTTAAAGCTAATCTCCTAAAGCTACTGGACCTCCAGTTGTCATCTCCGATAATTCGCGCGTCCGTGAATTTTTATGAAGACGGACAAAAGCAGGTACAGAAAAACCCGAAAATAGGCTCGAAGCCATTTGCTGTTGCCATGGAGAGTTGCATGTTGCCAGGGCGATAGGGTATTTCTACCGCTAATGGCCTGTCCTTTTGCCAGGCAACAAATAGCCCCATGATGCAACTGCACCTGTCTCCGCTACATGTTACCATGGAGGCGTTCCTGTTGCCATGACGACCATCACGCTAATAACCTTGCAAGGGCAAACATGCAGTTGGACTCAGAGTTCCACCTGTTCTCTCTTTCTCTCTCTGTTTCTCTCTCTGTCTTTCTGTTTCTCTCTCTCTCTGGTGTGTCAAGGAATGTGGATTTGCCTGGGCCTGTGTAACACTATTCCTTTTAATCAGTGTCCATTTCCTCCCTTTCTCTCGCTCTCTTTCCTTTCCCTCTCCCTCTCCCTCTCTCTCTTTCTCTCTCTCTCTCTCTCTCTCTCTCTCATTCTCCCTCTCCCTCTTTTCCACTCTCTCTATTTCTCTTTCTCCTCTTTCCACAGAGCTGGCACCGGGTCAGAGGCCTGAAGGATGGCTTCGTGCCCAAATACAAGCACAGAGATGAAACAAATAGCTTTTTAAATTTAGTTTACCCTCCATAAAATCCACATCCACTGTAAGTGTGTGGATGGCTTGACGGCTTCAGTGATCAAATCCCAAATCTGTGTGTACTTCTCCCAGACTGGGACACACTTTTAATGTGGCTGTTATTGTTGTGATTTTTTTTGCAGAGAATAAATAAACCCAGGGTCCATTTAAAGCTGATCAAAAGAAGCAAAATAGTGGACAGCGGTCAGGTATGACTCAGCTGATTTGTGTGAACCCGAGGAATGCTATAAAAAGCACCATTCTGCTTCCTGTGAGCCGCAGTGGCCAGATAAACACTTTATTACACGCTGCAACATGCAGATCCACCATCTGGCCTGAGAGCAGGAGAGGAAGCCGAGCCACAGTGTGTCCCCGCAAATACGCATACATCAACAAATCTATAAAAGCTACATGATAGATAATTATAAACAGAAAATATATCTCACCCACGTAGAATTTGTCTGAAATTTCATAGGGAGATTGGGCTGGATCTTCTTTGTGAATAATTGTGCAATATGACATATATAATATAACTTATCATACAATAATGACTTCTATCATTATTACAATAATTCACAATAAAACAAACAACATAATGTAAAGGAATAAATCAATAAATTGTATGATAAGTATCTTGACTATATAAATAAAAGGGGGAAATATAAAAGGGATAAATTATTTGTTTTTGTATTTGTATTCGTATTCGAGTAAAATTGAGAGGGCGAACTCCTTCCAGGGGGGAGCGGGTATCTAAAAGTGAAAGTAAACATCGGTCAGCATGCAATTCCTTCTCTGTATTTACCCCTTTTGACCAAGTGAAGCAGCGTGCAGCCATGAACACGGCAGCCGGGGAGCAGTGTGTGGGGACGGTTACCTCACTCAGGGTACATCAGGGGTGCCTAGCAATTTTAGGGAATGACCCACGACTTCTTGTAGCAGGACGAGAGCCCTAAACACGCGATTGCGGACATGGGGGCGGGGTTTGGTTCCCGAATATAAATTGTTTTTTAAGTATTTGTCTGAATACAATATTCGTAAAAAACACGTTATTTGTGCTTTTCCAAATACTGCATTCGGATTAGGCTCCACCCCTTATATATATATATATATATATATATATATGTTACATCCCTCTAAAATCGAATAATGGCCAACAGCTGAAGACACAAGGGCTGTGTGATTTTCCCCAGCCAAAGTGGCCACACTGCACACAGTGTGGAGCCAGGCAGCCCTCCTCACCACCTGTTATTGATGACTCCCCAACGGAATTCCAATGGAGGGTGGCAGAGTGAGCCAGGGAAAAAGGAAGGCAGGAACGTTTTTTAATATCATGCAGGTTTTGGAGATCAATACCATATTACTTCTGAGGGCTGACTGGAATGAATTCTAAAATTAAATGGAGACTATTTTATGCAGAACAGCAGCAAATATAAGCAGAATGTGCCGCTTGACTTCCCGCAGCAGTTCAGCCAGGCGGTGACTTTTTAGTAGGTGACCTCATCGTGCATTGCTTTGTTGAGCTGTGGGGATTTTTACACTGACAAGGCAGAAGCATGCTGGCAGTGGGTCTTACTGCTGAATACTGAAAACTGGAGCAGTGTGAAAGCAACTCAGGTGTCAGGTTGATAAGAAAAACATCCCAAAACAAAATACAAACTCCTCACAACCTGCTACCACCTGCTCACCTCTATACCTCTACCAAGCTAGGGATGGAAAATGCTTTCATTGATCTCTTGACTCAAATGGCAAAATGTAAGCGGCAAAAAATGCTGTTTTCAGTTGAACACAGATCATAGGCTATTTCATGTAAAGAATGTCCTTTTTGAGGCTGTTTTGCAGAGTCAAATGCGACCTGGAACAAAGTCACATAATTATATTATATATAAAATATATGTACATATAAATATTACATTACTTTGTAACCACATTACTGTAAAATGTTACTTTGTATGTCTGTAAGAGAGCACAGTTAATATAATTGTGGTTTTGCATAATGCACTTAAAGCTTACATTTACACTAAACAGATCAAGGGTGCATGACTACAGTTTCGGAGGGGTCAAATCCAACACAGTTTGGTGATTCCTGAAACACACCTGATTCAACACGTCATGTGGGTGTGTTTGAGTAGAGGAACTGCCCTGGACCCTTTCCATCCAAGTCCAAAGCCTTCATGTGCATTACATCTGCCTGTTCTTTATGTTATTTGCATATGTTGTATGCTACCTGAGAAAGCTGACTGTGTGACTTTGATTGTAAACACAACCAGGACATCCGGGGAAACACAGTATAATATCCGTCACATATAACACTGAGGAATTAAGAGCCCCATGTCTAAGTTAAGCCCAAAACTATAGAGGCCACTTCTTTCAATTGCTTCCGCTGGCTAGATACAAGGTGTCCATCACTATGAAACCAAACCCCTTAATTTTACCCTTTAATATAACCTTAATTTTTTACCTTACTTTCCAGGAAAGCAAAGAAAAATAAGTGGAAAAGTGCACAGATTAAGTCTGATTTAAGGGGTAAAACTACTGAATTTTCCCCTTATTTGTAAAAATTGCCCCTTAAATAACTGAGCCTCCTGAAAAAAATTTCATTTGTTTAGGATTAAGGGGTTTCACACTCATACCATACATCCGCTTTTAAGGTAAAATTAAGGGAACAGTTTACAAATCAATGGCCACTTAATTCAAATTAAGGTGTTTGGCATATTTTCAGGGGTAAATTAAGGTAGAGTTATGCGTATTTTAAGTACATTGTGTTTCATAGTGCATTTTGCATGAGCTGTTAAATATTATAATAAAGCATAACAACCTGGTCAAAATTGTGACACCTTTTCTAGGAAATGAACTGGTAAAATAATCAAATTACAGTGCAAAAGTCATTTCATTTCTTTTTTGAGTAACTACTCACATACTGGTTTTCTTACATGTGAGTGTGTGTGAGCAAGAAGGGTAATTGTGTTACTTTTGTTAGTTAATTTTACTAGAGTAACAAAACCAAACGCATATGAAAATGGAGCTTTACATGAGAAGGAGAAAAGGCAACCTTAATTCATGTTAAATATTTAATTCTTGGTCCTGCTCTCATGAAATGTAAAGACAAGCTGCCAATTTAAAATCTGATAACCGTAGATCGTTCTATCTGAACTATCTGACTGCTCAAACATCAAAAATGGAGCTGATTCATGACAGTAACATGAAAGAGCTGAAATAAATGAATGTATTTTTCATATTCTTTACACCCCATCACAAAATCCTCTGTGCCTCATTACACAAACTCTTTCTCACCTCTTCAACCCAAACTCACTGCTAACACTAACTCCTCTACGTGTCTAAACAACACCTGGTGTGGTCTGCATGCACGGCCCACTCCCCCTTCCCTCCTGTGTTGTAACTAGAGCTGTCTGATTTGATTCAGCCTCTTTAGGAACACCTATCTCCATTTCCTCTCTCCAGCCACCCAACTGCCTGCCCATTTGTTCCATATCCTTTGTTAAGGATGATATGCCAGTTTAGGTTTTACAGTAAAGCAATTATTCTGTCTTGCACAGTCGAGTGGCTGGGAGCGTGCGGACCTGTTAGCTGGATCTAAATGAAATGAAGCGGCGAGGCGGCGGCAGCAGCAGCAGCTCAGAAAGCCCAGCGCCGCGCGGCTCTCTGACAGCTCTGCTCAGCCTTTCTCTGCCTGCAGACACAGGCGCTAACATGGCCTGTTAGCACACACAAGAAAGAGAGAGAGAGAGAGAGAGAGAGAGAGAGAAGGAGAGGAAGAGAGAGGCAGAGAAGTATGAGGATCGATATCGCCAGCCAGGCACTTGCTTACCTTTGATATGCCTGAGGAGAGGTGGGAGGCGTGGTGAACACTTGGGAGTAGGGATGATAAGGCGTTTTCTTCAGCGCCTGGATGAGATTGTGTCTGTATTCTGGGTCTATGCACCACAGGGAGCCCTTACCTATACTCTGCAGAGAGAAAGACAGAAAAGTACAAACACCACCAGTCAGTACAGACTTACTACAGAGGCAGCATCTCGGCCAGAGGCTAGTCTGAAGAACATGTGGTCAGAGGTTTTCAAGTCTACTGGAATGTTGTTTTCTTGATCAAATAACAGAAACTCCCATATACCCAATATCTAACTCCAGACTCCATGACCACAATCAGTAACAAAACAGTTCTTGCTAAATTTCTTGGATTGAGCTTTTGGAGATCTGTCGGTGCCATTAGATTGGCACTAAACTATAAAACATAAAGTTTATTGTACTGCTATACCACCTTGATACTATGTGGTTCTTTAGAACTATTTATGTCAGGTTTTGGGGTTGATAACAATAACAGTTAATGAAATATAAATGTATTTATTCCAAATGTAATAATACAACAACATAGTTCTTGTAGAACCTCTCAAAGCAGCACTCATGGTGATGTGTTAGTGTTTGAGTGTCCTCAGGGCTAAAGTTCCTTGAATGTTTCTTGGCACAGACATACAGTTGTAGGACAATAAACTGTTCCATTATTTGATAAAGCTCTACACACTCACACACACCTCATTTACAACAATAGTTCTTTCAAGCACAGTTTACCAACCCTGATCCCATTATGATGTCATTAGGGGCAAACCAATCACACAATTGAAGGTTCCCAGTTTTGTTCATTTTTCTGTTCATCATAATAAGTCCCTGAATTCAAACTCAGTTCTCTTCGACAGCATTAACCAATACATGTATGAACCCTCCCACTCTATCTAAACTCATCTATGATAACGATGTTTATGGAGCATCGTGTGTGTCAATTGAAGAGCACACGCTTCAAACACAGTTCATATTCTCAATATTTTAACAGGAAGAACTGGAGCTCAAAATGAAAGTGTGTATAAAGTACATGGACAAGTTATTTGTTGCAATTCAATATGAAAAACTAGCCTAGAGTCTGAACAGCACCCAAAAAAATTGCTGCCTGAAGCTTTAATAAACTCTAGTGTCTCAACTGAAGCATGCGGTGAGAGTATCCCCCTATGATTCTGTCCTTTGGTGTCCGAGACAGCAGCCACTTTCACTGTCACTCAAAACATCACAGAGCGTCAGTCACCAGGGTGCGGGTGGCTCAGTACATCAGACATGTGAAATAGCCTATCAAACATGACAAAGCACAATTTCTCCATTACGCCGAATTGCTAGTTTAATGATTTGCACCAGCGGCAAGATAAGGCAAATTCTACCCCATTTACCCCTGTGCACCAAAGGAAGAAATAAGTTCCCTGCCATTGGTCTCACCATGGCCTCCTGGCTGCCTCCAATTGATGGTGAAAAATGAAATGGAACAAAGCAATAAACTAGCTCAACATAAAAAAAAAAACAAGACGTGCAAAATAGGCCATGCACAGATGTCTGTGCATATGCATGCGCTCCAGACCTGTTCGATAGACTCAGCGTTTTCTAAAAGGAGATGGAAGAGGATGCACTTGAGGGATAAATTAAATTTGCAGATAGATCTGATGCAGAATGAAGAAACAGCAAAGTGCCACCCTAATTAAGATCGCATGAGAATGAGCTGGAGAAATGTAATACATTTTATTGATTAGGGCTGCACCCACGGAAGAATTCCAGGCTTGTGCTGATAACTGATGTTTCAATGACTGTGAATGCAGAGCCGTTTCTGCGCATTATCCAAGAGGGTCCCCCACTGATACAAATTATCTTATTTTGTACGGAGGAATGAAAGGATTTAATACCTGTATTCTGATCGTGAAAAAAGAAATAACTGAACACAACAAACAGCCATTCAAAGAACAACTGAATGGTCAATGGAATGCTATTAATAAAATAATAGCAATTCAAGTCATAGTCAGCTAAAGCTAAATAAATATTGAATAAATACAAAGAACCAATAACAGTGTTTAAGTGGTTTAGGCACCAGACCTCAGTGATGTGTTCATAAGATAATATGACTGAAACAACAACAAAAAATAGAAAAGAGACAGAAAAAAATAACACCAATATTATCACGGGGCCGCTTGCAGCTGGGGGCAGCTCAATAAGGGACTGTTATTGTGGAAGAAAGACACAATCGTGTGTGGACACAGTAGCAATTTTATCACAGAGAGCACACACACACACACTTACTTAAACAAATTATCTTTTTACATCACTTGGTTAAACCAAAAATATCTGAATTACTGAATCTCCACTGGCGTGAACACTGTGTTTGATCAAATATAAAAAAAAACATACAAGCTGGAAGCGCTGAAAATTGAAAGTGATGTTAAAACCATCACAGAGTTTAGAACCCGTAGAAGAAATTAAAGAGAATGATGAACCCCGACACTTAATATTACATCTTTCTGGGATGGAAAGGTCTTTTAAGCACAGAACCCTATTTCCTCCAGAAGCAGTAAATGCGTGTATTTCTATATTATTTTTAGATCAAACTGAGACTGCCTGCATAATTAAGCTGTCAAGTTTCCATCAGCGTGTTTTAAACTCTATCTGGGCTTAATGCAAGGGCACACCACACCATGACATTCAATTCTAAAACATGGCATATCGACAAATTGTTGTATGTAAACAATCTGATGGAGGAGGGAAAAAAAATCCCCAGAACTGGCACAAAAAAGGAAGGAGAGGAAGAATTGGTCATTTAGGAAGCTGTATAAGAAGAACAGTAAGCGGAAAAGAAAGAAGGATTAATTGAGAAAGGAATGCGAATAGTTAGAGGATGTCATTCCTTCAGGAAAGAGACAAAGCTTCTCGCAGACCCGAGTATTGGCACATGCATCTTTGTCTTCTGTCACTGCATAAAAATTGTCAGGTTTAAACAAAGACAATCAATTCTAATTACCAAAGGAACATAAATCGAGACCCGCAAAGCCTGGAGAGAGAAATCCACAGCCGTGGAACTTAGTTAAGTCAGGTTCTTTTAGGATTATTAAGGTGTGATGGTTTTAGATGAAACAACACGTATTTGTGGATTTGAATTTAGGAGCAACATATGACAGTGACTTACCCTCCCATCCCCCTCACGTGCCCCCTCTTGCAAATAAGAAAGAACCATTGGCCAGACACAAAATGCATGTGTGTGTGTGTGTGCGTGTGCATTTGTGTGTGCATTTGTGTGTGTGAGTGTGCACTCAAGTCATAAAACTTCCAGCAAGGACACAGTCGTCCCTGGAGTGTATGATATTACCAGCATGTGAGGCATCGGATTATTCATATTTGCCTCCCACAGAAACGGTTGCACCGGTCTAAATTTCCAAATGTTCTGTAATCAGGGAAAATCAATAGGTTTTAGAGCACTTTCCCTCTGATTTATTTCCATCTCCTGACAGCTGCTGTGTCGGTCTGAAGGCCAGCTCAATGGCACGAGTCAATAGAGTCTCCAATCAGAGTGGAGAAAAAAGAGAGAAGAAAGAGCTGAGACGAGATAGAGAGAGAGAAAAAGAAGTAGAGGCAGAGAGAGAGAGAGAAAGAGAGAGAGAGAGAGAATCACTTGGATTACACTGGTCTCCTAGGCAACTGGCAATGGTGGAGTATATAAAGGCTGTTTGATAGTCTTGGCAGAGGAATGGTTCATTCTCACTAAGAACCGTGGGCCTCTGAAGACGCTACACTCCATCATAACCAATACAGTTAATCCTATCAGCTCCCATGCAAAATGAAAGGCCTGGCATTATGAGCACCCCCAAAGCCCCCTCCCTACCGTTCCCATCCCTGAGATCCCCTAAAAACACTGAAATAAGGACTTGTGAGGATGTATACATCCAAAAGTTGGATTTTTGAACTCTCATTAGAGAAGGAAAAAAAAAAAACACTCAATATTCCTACATTTCAATTCCTTAATTACGTTCCTTTATGTCCTTTATTCTACAATTATCTTAACAAAGGAAGCCATTCAGTCTAGATTGCTCTGCGGTTTGTCGGTTGCCCTCGACAGTCAGCAATCCATCATATCAATTGGGCAGAGCACTGATTTCCTAAATTAAGTCCATTACGGCTTTCTTGGTAAAGCAATTTATAAGAATGCAATGACCCACCCCGACACAATATGGATAAATCAAGGTGTCTGAAATAACATCAGTGCTCAGGTCTCTAAAGCCCTCTAGTCATCAGCCGCTAATAGTTAACTGGCTAACTCATCACCCTCATCTGTTTCATTATGTTTGGTGGTTGAAATCAAATCAGAGACAAACATACCGCGCTCTATGCGGAGACATGGTGACCTCTATTCTCACTGGCCTAATACTGAGCAAAATGAGATTAACAGGGAAGGATTTATCGAGTCGGGTTGGCAGAAGGTGCCCTTGTATGCAGATCAGAGATCATTTTTGTTTTTTCATGAAAGGGCACATAAAAGGGTGCTCCTTGCTAAAAATGTTTTTAGCGGATGTGCAGAAATGCTAAATTGTAGCAATGACCCGTTTCACCTTCAGAACCACTCAGCGAATTATGAAGGTCAGAGGGTTTAAGCGGCTCCCTCGCCCCACAGTGAGGGGGGGTGGGGTTTGTGGTCCATTTATTTAAACAGCAAATAGTCCCCATCATATCAGACCAGAGTCAATATGCTTTTCATGTTTTTATTTTACCCACGTTGCCCTTATGAACACTGAATAATTAATGTTATTACTTCATATGAACAAAGAGATGCCACAAAAGACATAGTTTTAATTTTACTTCTTTTAAAACCTGTCAATAAAGTTTTATTGTAACAGCAGCACTTTTCCAGTCTTGAGGTATTCCTAAAAATATATTTTCTGTGACATTTTTAGGGCTCCAAACCTCAGTAAACTGAGAAAACTTTAATTCAAGCATCACCTAAATGCTAGATGAAAGAATGTATGTATTTATACCTTAAAATTGTTAAAATTTACATAGCATATACATGTTTACATTTACATAGCATTTGGCCATACGCCCTTATCTAGAACGACTTAATCTTTAGTTCCAGGGACAGTCCACCTGGAGCAAATGAGGGTGGTCTTGCTCAAGGACACAGTGGTAAAAAGTGAGACTTTGAACCTGCAACGTTGAGATCATCAGGTTCACAAGCACTTGTTTTAGTGTTAAATAATCAACCAGCTAAAGTTTATAGCAATTTTTTCTTTCATCTTCCCTATGGATGAATATGATCATGCCTCTGCAGTGTGGAGGGGTCTAGACCAGACATGGGCAAACTACGGCCCGCGGGCCATATACGGCCCGTTGGGCTTTTTAATCCGGCCCGCCGAACTCGTCCA
>JBBKCR010000001.1:40254444-40274473 GCA_037577295.1 Ladigesia roloffi | reverse complement strand
GTCACCTTCGACTTGGATGCCCTGGGGGTAAGCAAATAAACATCAAATTTTCATTTTAGGGTGAACTGTCCTTTTAATTGTATGATGTAAATGTAAAGAGCCAGATAATGGACAGGGGAAAGGGGAAAGTGTGAGTCAAGTGGCCGTGGTATTGGGAGGATTGCAGTGTGGCCCAGGCGCCTTAAGTGGTCTCTGTTCTGTGAGTGTCTGCCAGAGGGAGCCGACTTCTCAGTCTAGCCAAGCCTTCCACATTACTACCAGCAACCCACTCCTTCCTGCCATCACTAATTTAGTAATCACATGAAATTCAGAAGAGGGGCAATTTAATTCACCATTTGCTCTGAGCAAGATTTAATGGTAGAATATTTCATCACACCAAGCATGCCACTTTAACTAGATTATCTTGTGCTTTCCTACAGGGCAGTATACAAAAGCAATTTGCTCGTGGCGTAAAACAAGAGACAAATTACTTACTAATCTAGGTCTTCAACCATTTAATGTCTCCCCTTAAAAATGTCTTGCCAACCCCCTTTTCTTCACTGTTCCTGTCTGTCAAGATGCCCTGCAAAAGCCTGTATGTATTTCACGCCAAAATTATTTTGCGCCTTTTGTGGGGGATTCTTTCATTTCTGGCAATGTGTAAAACGATTACACGAAATCAAGTCAAGCTCCTTTTCCTTTCATTCCGCTTGAGTGGTATAAACATGGGTTTCTATGTTGAAATTAGGAGAAAATTTTGCGTATCATGCTCAGACTCCAGATCAGCATAGGATGTAGAGCTCCTGTCTCGGCTGTAGGTGAGTCACCTCAATGAGTCGTAACCTGATGATGAACGCTGCATGAAAATAGAATGACAGCTCAAATAATGGATGTGTACCTCACAAGGAGCAATTTGCAGTACGAATAAGGGCAGTGGAAGAGATTCAAGATCATGTGTAAAAAAGTAAAATGCGGTGTGATATAACCGGGTGAAATGGCATTAGTGCTGCCTGCTGCTGAAACAAACTGCCAGTATCAGATCTGCACCAAATGTACCTTTAACAAGCTGATATAAAATATTCTCCTCCGCCTTCTTTTTAAAAATTTAAACACTTCTGCAACAATTTCAATTTTATTAATTTTCTTTCATTAATTTACTCTGTTATATTTTGTATTCTAGTTCTATAAAGAACATTGAATATCCTTTTCTGTTTGATGATGTGCATTATAAATAAACCTAAACTTTAACCAGCTTTTTTCCTTTGTTCCCTTTGTTTTTTAGGTTTTTGAGATTTCCATATGTGGTATTGCTTGTCCGGGCTTATCCACAAAGGTCAGTTTAAACAAGAGGAATAAAATGTGCTCCTGCCTGTTAGATTGGACACCCATGTTCTGCAGTGAGAAATCTGTGTGTATTGACAAGCTAGCTGATGGCCCAGTGGTTAGGGATTTGCCCCTGCACACAGAAGCGCATGGCTACATCCCAGGACTGCTAGTGGCACCACTGAGGCACCCTTGAGAGAGGGTACAGCCCCCTGCTATACTGGGTTAAATGTAGAGGTAGAAATTTACACTGTGTGCTGTACTGTCCTCGGGTATGAAAAATTGAATGTTTATACTTACTTTACACTTTAAATCAGTGGTGTAACAAGTTGAAGTGTTCTCACTTACCTGGACAGTCTGGAACAGATCCAGCCTGCATCATGATACTGGTTTCTGACTGCCAACAAAGAAAAATAGTGCAATGTGAAGACCATCATAATTATACATTAAATTAAACGTTGTAGGATGTTTTGCTTTGTAAACAGTCTCCCATCAAACTCTGGATTGAAATCTTACAAATGTCGCCTCCTAGAGGTTTTAGGGTTTACCTTCGAGGGCTTGTATCCAAACAGCATGACAACTGCAATCTTTAGATCTGCCCTCGATAAGAAACCTTTCTTTTCACCACCACACTGGTTAAATACCTGGGGGAGAATAGACATCAAGCAAACGTAAAAAGCAGTAACAATTGTCTGCAAAATGAATGATAAATGCATTTCATGAATGATGAAGCATGTATGATAAGGCAAATTTTGTTCTAAAAGTAACTTTATACTCTACACTTAAGATCATTCATTTATTATTTTGCCATGCTAGCTTCAGACGAAAAGAACAGCGTTAAAACATAACATTTATAAAGAACACGATGTTTTATCGACGTGAAGTAGGACTATGTCATTTCTTTAGTGATGTCATTTTCTGAGTCTCGAGACATTTTAATGCTGTCGAATTTTTTGTAGCAGATAAATTGGTTTATGAATATATGCTGAAATTTCGAACGTCTTTATCAGAGCCCGGATAGCTCAGTCGGTAGAGCATCAGACTTTTAATCTGAGGGTCCAGGGTTCAAGTCCCTGTTCGGGCGGATACACTTTTTTCACCTGAAATTGTTTTCACAAACATTTTGACCACCAGCGTCAGAAACTGTAAACGTAATTGTCTAAACTAAACATAGTCGAGTTTATTAGTACTTGTTTGTGCCATTTAATGTCATTTAAATGTATTAAACCTGTAACTCTTGTACTGAGACTAGTACATCCTCAGTATTTCATGACTGCACAGAAACACATTTACATTTACGGCATTTAGCAGACGCTTTTATCCAAAGCGATCTCCATTCCGTATTGAACCCACTTCAATACGGAGTGGGTTCCCCTTTGCAGCATGTAGTAAAAATCATGTGAATTGAAGCTGCACTATATGGACACATTTCTGAGACCCGTTTTTCCAGTGAACGACAATCTTAATGCGTAATTGTACCAAGACATTTTGACAACGCCATGTTTCCAACGTTGTTGACACAGTTTGGGGAAGAACTGTGACTGTGGACAAAAACTGTGAACAAAACATGGTCCATAAGACATGCCTGGATGAGTTTGATGAGGAAGAACTTGACGGGCCTACTCAGAGTACTGCCCTCAACCCCGTCCAAAACTTTTGTGAACGGAGATTGCGACCCAGATAATCTCGTTTAACATCAGTACCTGACATCACAAATGTTCCACAGAATGAATGGACAAAAGGTTCCACGGAAACACATCAAAATCTTCTGAAAAGCTTTGCAAGATAAGTGGAATATGTTATAGCTGCAATGGGGGGACCAACCCCATATTAAAGTCTAAAATAGCATTTAAGTCCCTGTTGGTGTAATGTCATGCGGCCGTATATTTTGTGGACATAGGATCAATTACAGAAGTTTTATTTGATAAAGCCTTACCGAAGAAAATCTTTTCCTGTCAATGTCGGTGATTTGTCTGTCATTCCTAGAAAAAACGGCGCCAGGTAGAGAACACATAATTACTCTATTAAAAAAGGTTTCTGCTTGTATCTAAAATATTATCTAGGTGTGTTTAAATCCAATTTCTTGTGAGAATGAAGTGCTCTGTCTCCGAGCCCCATGTACTTCTTGTCACTTAGCAACACCAAAACACTTTCCATTTTTTCTCTAATAAAAGTTGACAAATTTGAAGTTATTATTTTAATAAGGACACAGATTGTTATTTCCCATTTTAAAATAATAAATACAAACGGAAGAATACACCTTTCCAACGAAATTTGAATTATATTTAGTCCATTTATTTTTATTTCTCACACGCCAAAAAAATTAGGGCCTTTATTTTGAAGACATTTACTCTCTTCTCGGTGCACTGGTTCCTACCTGACAGAAAAACACTAACGTGCAGAGTTCAAAACAAAAATAAATTATGCAAACGACGATTAATTTTGGGAAATCACACCAAAGCTAAATTTATCTGTTACGTTTATTTACCGTGGAGCCAATTTAACCTTTTGTTGCTTGTATGAGTTAGGAATAGCCATTAATCTGTTGAAATCTCTCTCTTCCCGCCAGAGTAAGTTTCTCTCCTAGTTGTATAGCAGCATGCAGACGGATGTTGTATTTTGCTGCAGTACTCGTGGAGTTAGACCACATTTGTTTTTGAGGTTGTTTCATTTATGTGGGGCTGTATCTGTCTCTGAAGATGCTATCGTAATTGTAGATTTAGCAAGCTAACTTGCTAGTGTACACTATTGGAGAAAAGAATTGAGACACAAGCCCATTACACCGACGGGGAATTTAATGACACTGCATTCAATTACATAAACTTTAACATGGACCAATAGGGAAAAATGTACTCAAGTATCTAAACATTATTTTAAACTGCAGCAGGAAGAGCTAACCAGTGTTCATTTCACAAACAGATTAGTAATGACTTACACGTGTGAAGGAAAACAATAAATGTAGGTATTCTGGACCAGGTTGGGAAAAACTGTATTGAACATATTGACAGAATGAATTGTTTTCCAATAATACAAATATGGTTGGTCATGCAAATAATCAGCCTGACTGATACGTAAGAGAAGCTTTCATGTTTATTCTCAGTTCTGATTTTTCCGTGTTTCACCTTTTTATTCCATAAAAAGCCACTTTCTTCAACAGTTCTGTGCTACTGTTCTGCTGGTACAGTATCACACAGCAAGTGTCACTCTTACTGGTTACTGTAATGCTCCTGTCACTGTTTTGTACTATTGTTTATTGTCTATATCTTTTTTGTCTAATTCTCTTTTATTCTTTGAACTAAAAAAATAATTTGGAGTGTGGGTGCTTATTACATGCATTTTTCAAAACAGTTAATTGATTGTAATTTTTTTAAAACATGTAAGAAAGTGCTGATTTTCAGATTTGATGGCTAACACTTTCTGCTTATTGGCTTTTAGTACAATGTAACTCAGCATATAGATCCTTTTTAGCAATTTAGTGGGATGTAGGGTATTTTCATTATCTTTAGTTATTTTCATTTATTCATTGTCTTTGTCATGTATTCAGTGTCAGTGTTTTTCCATTTTGTTTGGTGTTACTTTCCGCTGGCCACTGGGATAAGGTCCTACTATAATTGGGGAAAAAGTTTCAAATTAATGACTTACTATTTTTTGTTTCCTCAGTAGAACACAATGTCCCAGGAGAGCCAGCATGGAAAATGGACACTGTCTGACAGTGATGATGATGATAATGTAATACCTCCGACACCTGAGAAGAAACCGAACATCCAGCCTGTTCCAGAGAGCAAGGCTGGTGTGGTTAATGCTATTCCAAACCCAAAACCCAAATCTGAGCCTAGTCCGCAAGACATTGTGAAATCTGAGCCACCCATTAAGACTGAACAAACGTCTGCACCTCCCATGGGCTCTGAAGCCCGTCAGGCAGCACACTTCAACCAACGCAATCCAGTGAAATATGAAAACACCTCTTCACCAGCTTTAAAAAGGAAAAGAGAAACTGAAGAGGGAGGCTGGAACCTCTCAAGCAGCGATGATGATGATGAAACTCCTGCCCCCAAAACAAAACCTAAACAGCCACACTCGAGTCCGCCGAAGAAGAAGACAGAGGACAAACGACCCCCAAGCCCCCATGGTGCCGCCTATTACAAAAAAGAGCCAAGCGATTTTTTTGAGGCTAACCTATCCTCTGTGAATGGCACTTACGGCTTTTATTTAAACAAAGTCTCAGGTATAGAAAAGAAGTACAACAATGGAGCTTTACACATTAAAGGTAATTTGAAAGGTGTTTTTTGAAATATTTTTACTTTTTGTCCGGTTGGCTTTAGGAATCTAGTAATAAGATTTTAAGATAAATAGTGCTCTTTTATTTCTCTTTTTTTTCCATTTAGAAATACTTTCACCCATGTTTGGCACACTGAAGGAATCTGTCCAGGTAAACCATTCATGTAATTCTGACTTATGCTAGAGGCTAACACTGGTTTTTGCACTGGCAGCTCTGGTTTTTGCTCATCACTCTGTTTTTACAGTTCAACTACTGCTTTGATATCCCATGGATGGTGAAACAGTATCCTCCGGAATTTAGGTAATGATATATTTCCTATTCACTGTTCATTTCCCCATTCAGATTGAATGTTGTCCTGGTCGGTGAACTGTTTAGTATAGATTATCAGTTGAATAAAAACAGGTCGTAATCAAGACACAGTACATTGTATTAATATCCATTTTCAAACAGTCATCTGTTTACTATCAAGTGTACACACTCTGCATGTTGGCCTTTTTAATCAGCTGTTATCCACATGTGAGTGTTTGTTTTATAGTGTATTATTCAGCATATTTCTGTTTGCCGTTTGTTTCTGAGGATATCATGCATGTGGACTTGGTGTTTAGCTCATCCACCTGCTTTTTTCCTGCAATGGATCTTACATTACAATGCAAAAAGCATGTTGTAAACAATTGAATCCAGGAGTAAATCAGGTCTAAGCTAGACTTATCTGTGTCTGGAGAGGGGGGGGGGGGGTAGTGTTTAAAGGAACATTCCAGCATTTTTCAACCTAAAACCTGAATCATACAATATTTTCAATGTGTTTTCATGTGATTAGTAAAGAAAGGAACATGTTGACTCAAAACACATTTAAAATAAAAGCCAACCTGCAGTTGTTTTTACTATGGGTGCGTTTTATGTGCGTTTTTGTACCTACAAAATAACATCTGTGTTCATGTCTGTGGTAACTGACTGAGCTATAAAGACGCAGCTATGTAAAAGATTTCCTTAAGCTCCAGAAACTTAAAAAATGCTCTGTTGAATTAATGTAAAAAGGGCACAGTGTTTTTAGTGTAGGCATTTATACTTCAGTGATAAATGATGCTTTCTGTCCACAGCCTTTTTCAGTTTACAGATACATTTTTGTATTTGTTACATTTAATTCAGGGACAAACCTGTAATTATTGTTCATGGAGAGAAACGAGAGTCAAAGGCTCGCTTAATTCTGCAAGCTCAACCATACAGCCACATACGCTTCTGTCAGGTACTGCCATTTAAACCACTTTTTCTTCTGCATTTATCGTAGACATTCTGGTGTTACACAATGCAGTCTGAGAAGGTGTAATCGTTCTTTTCTCCACTAGGGGGCAGTATCCACCTTTAATTGAGACAAAATGAATGAACGGGCAAACTAATGTAAATTGAATCATTCTGTGTTTCTGTCAAACTGTCCTTGTATCCATTCTTCTCAGGCCAAGTTGGATATTGCCTTTGGCACTCATCATACGTAAGTTCTTTATTTTCCTCAATTGTTTTTCTATCAAGTACCCTGAACTGTTTAAAGTGGTCAAATGAACTTCAGAATGGTTTCACATGAGCTCAGGCTTTACTGTATTCCACCTCTTGCCAGATTTCTTTCAGAGTGCGTGGCTTGTTCAAAATCTTAATAGGCCCATCAGCATACACAATCCTTTTGAATGTAAGCCACATGTTGGAACAGGGTTTAATCATCCAGCCTTTTTGTATGATGAATGCATGTGTCCATGTGTCATGGACAATTTAGCTGACACCTATGGTATATTTTCATAATGTTGACTTGACACTAATACATATTCTATCATTGATAGCTATCAGAATTTTGGCACTTGGCCATTATTGAATGCTGCAGTGCAATGAAGATATATAATGGGTTTTTTTTTCCTTCTTTTCTTTTTTTTTCATAGATTTTTCGTAGATAATTTCTTATATTTAGGTCTCACCACACTGCGTTACTGCTTCATTCTTTGAAAACAAATTTCATCCATAGAGGCACTGCAAATACGCTTGGCTACATTTGTTCACAACTCTTAAAATTCTATTTGGCTCATGCAGAATTTGGCAAGCAATACTGTAAGAGCATGCCAAGAGCACCTGTGTGTAATGAAAGACCGTGTTGTTTTGATGCAGACAAAATGTCTATTTTTGTAAATACATTACATTCAGCAGTGTAATGAAGCCTGAATGTCACAAGAGCAAATAAAAGTGCGAAGAATGCCTGCGGTTTCTGTGCAGGAATGGAGGTTTCCGTGAACAATTATTTGCTTGGTTCTCCGAAAAAAAATCCATGAGACAACTGCTGAGCTGCGTATATGCGCGGTTTAACTGTACATGCTTGGGCCCCTGCTGATATATTTACTATCTTAACTTCTGCTGTGGTAACTGGTTGACCATGGTTTGGTCAGGTCAGTCTTATGAACCATTTCAGGATATGTAAAGAAATGCAAATCATGTTATTCTAGATTTTTGGGTAAGATTAGAGCTGGGCAAAATAAACCTATTTGGATATTGACATGTTGAACAGAATATTTTTGCCTATTTTAATCATCTTTCCTCTTCAACTGATATTGAGTCAACACCATGAAGTAGTTCAGGAGATTCTGAATTTATATTCATCCTTATTTTTGTGTGCAGTTAGAAGCGATTTGTACTTTTTCCTTACCCATTACATTTTTGCCATGTTGGACTTCGCATTATAACGACACCTGTTAGCCCAGATTGGAGCGGGAATCACATTATCTACTTCTCCAAAACAGCTGGAGAGTATTTAACCTCTGCGTTCCACGTTAGTGTCCAGTTGAGCAGCCACTCGGTTGTTTCAATGAGTGTGAAGTACTTGTTCAACACGAACAGCGTTGAATATTAATGTTCTACTTTCCTAGTTTACCAGATTTTGCCGTGGAAAGTTCAACATGTTTTATTCAGGAGCCGCGAGTAGGAGCAGACATTGGAGGATTGGGCAGGTTTCACGCCCTCCTCTGTGAGCTGCTATCGCCTAGCTCTTAATGAAGTAAATAAAACATTAATGCCATGATCTCTCCTGCACACCTGCGTCAGGCTACCGAGTTCAAGTCTCTTCTCAGATGGATTATACCTGTAAAACGCTGATAGATTTTTAGAAATGTTGCCGCCTGAAGCTGAAAACTTCTATAAACAATGTCCTTGTTGTATTGATTATATTTTAAAGGGAAAAATATGTTGTAGGGATAATTTTCTATGAATTATGTAATTGTTAAACTAATATACTAACATACTCTACTATAATAATGTATAAAAATGAGGACACTGGGGTTACTGATGAAACATGAATGCTTTCTAAAGCAACGTCTGGCCTTAACTGTGTATTTTGCTCGCAGGAAAATGATGCTTTTGTGGTATGAGGAAGGATTTAGAGTCATCATTCTGACATCAAACATGATCCAGGCCGACTGGTACCAGAAGACTCAAGGGTAGGATTGGCTCGAGCGTGTGTATTAAATGCTTATTCTGAAGTGGTTATCAGAATTAATTAGAAGCATGTTCTGTCATACTTGATGATGTGAGCAATTTTTGTTTGCTGTTACAATCTCTTTGAAGTGTTTTGTTCTCATATTGCATAAAAAGGCACTTCTTCGTGTGTGATGGTTCAGCGTTCGGCGGCTCTAAACATTTTTTGGTCTGTTGCCATGACAACGCACCGAGCAGATGCTTTCAGGAAATTGAAATGAAGCTGATTTATTCCAAATAGGCTTTAACAGAGAAGGACAGAGCTTTATAAATCGGAATAAATCAATCGCATCCTTGAAAAGTCTGTGGAAGATCATTAGGCAGGTAAATAGAATTAATATAAAACTTTGATTTAGATTTTATATGCAAATAGAACTTTTTGCAGAACATTTTTTGTAGAGCACAAAAGGGAAACCATATCTTTAGACCATCTTTTCTACAGACTGGGGCTTTTCAGTTGTGCCAATGTGCCAGTGTACCAGTGTACCTGTGTGTGTGTGTGCGTGTGTGTGTGCGTGCGTGTGTGTGTGCGTCTGCGCGTGTGTGTGCGTATGTACGTCAAAAGATATGTTTTGTCCTATTTCGAAAACAAAATACATCATCTTGTACATACAGTGTGGCCAGAGCACTAATGGCCAACCTATACAGAAGAATCTTCTAGATTTGGCCTCTTGGCAGATGGTGGGGAACAGAGGAAAATGGGAAATGTGTTTGGTTTCCTGTGTATATCAGTTTATCCAAACAAAATATATTAAAAAACAAAAGAAAACAAGCAACTCTTGTTTATGAGATTCCACAGTATTGTGTATCCGGAATAAAATGTTAATTATTTGAAAATTTCGTAATGATTGGTCCAGAATTATTGGTTCAAAATAACCCATAATAAATCTCTCTATTATGAGAATGTATTTCCTGAAAGTTGCCTTTGAGCTTTTATGTATTTTTTATTATCCATGATGTAGAGTTGTTATGAAAAACAAGAAATGGTTTTAAAACTGGCCCATGAATGTATGAAGGCTGTTGGTGTAATGAACAAGTGAATGACACTGGTTATTACTACCATACAGATAAATACGTGATAGTAACTATTCATTTGTCTGTGACACATGAAGATAAAATTAAGATAGCCAGTACGACTCAAATGGTCACTAAAAGATAAACATCTCCTTCCTTTTTCCTTATTTGAGCACACCCTTTTCATTGTGTAAGCATTATAGATATTCGACCAATACAAATACAATTTTCTTGGAATAAAATCTACATGAACTTACTTTTTTTAATTCTTAATGTATATTTGCAGTAAAAAAAAGAAATAAGATGTTTGTTGATGCATCAGCATTTGAAAAACAACTACAGTAACTACAGACCTGCTCTAAACCAGGGTTTATTTTTAGATACAAAAGCTCAATAGTACTAACAACATGTAATGAATTATATCAGTCCAGACATTGAGTGCAGTTGATTTTATGATTATTTGTAATGCTCTATACATCCAGTCTCCACGATGGTCCCACTTTTCATGTATTCAAGGCATGCTCAGACTATGCTGTGTGGCACTTTGCCACAGCTCAGTCTTTTCCAAATATTACACACACAAACGTACAATGAATCTCATTAACATCCTGCTGATGCCTCATCAGGTTGCATGTGATCCCACACGTCTTTTCATTATTCTAGCCTCATCCTTTCTCTCGTTGATATTCATATAGCTGTCGGGTTCTCCCCTAGGTCCAACATATAGGGGCTTTACTGCTGCTTTCTTCTTAATAGCACCAATACCCATCCATATCGATCTGCTCTGAAACCACCCGAGGGAATGGCTATAATAAGTCTGTTAAGATCCCATTCATCAGCTATCATGAGTACTTTCTTTTCAAAATGAAATTTTGCGTGCAGGATTTTTAAATGTTTGTGCAACACCTCAGATGCTAAGTAATGTTGTGTTAACTCTGCGCCAATGTTGAGATAACCACGAATAAAATAACCTGTTGCAGACCTGCATAAAAACATATGAATTTTAAAACTTAATTAATCTTTTAAAAAACATAGACCGGGAAAAACATTAGTACTTGAATGTTTTTTTAAGAAGAAAAAATACATCTGTAATTAGTCTATGAGGATTGTACTTTTTTACAGAAAGTTGCATCCATTAACCAGGAATTGATAGGAATCGTTGCTATAAATATACTTACTCTCTTGCTAGGGGCAGTTATTACATTGGTTTGTCAGTAATACCGAATATCTGCTGTTGTTTGAGTATCAGACAATTATCACTCCATAATTATTATTGCAGGTTCAGTGACCCGTTTTATATAACTTGACGTTTTCCGATGATGGGGTGAAAGCTTAAGTGGTTGTGCCATTGGCAAACACACAGCATGAAAATAACAATACAAAGAGAGCAAATAAAAATGAGAAAAATGAAAAAGTTGGATGAATTTTACAGTCTGTACTGTTATGAAATCGAAGACCGTACCTGACCCATGTGTTTTGAGATGAATCAGAATCAGAATAAGCAATCTTTATTGATCCCAGAGCAAATATGTGACTGCACAGAGACGCAGACAAGAACAATATAAAACGTTGTTTAAATACATGTTTAAGTAAAAAATCTGAATCAAATAAAATGAATACCTCTGCAGAAAATACACTATGCCATCTACACAAATGCGGTGATATTAATACTATTGAAAAGTTACTCATAGTTAAGTGATTTACTGATAAAAACAGATCAGACCCTCCCCAATAGGGGATCAAAATAGGTTTTAAAGATTCAGTTGTATTCGTTTTAAGAAGTCTGTCACTTGAGAACTAAAAGTCATATCTTTTAGTGTATGTCAAATTCTTAAAATTGATTGATAGACAATTATTTCTACGAATATTCTTGGTGGTTAGATTTGTTTTAAGCTGCTTCAAAATGCCATATCAGTAAGACCCCACTAACAGCAAGGTATGATGTGTCAGTTAAACCCTATTTCGATCTCAGTTATCGCTGTCTGGCACAATAACAGCAGTTATTTCAGTGGCAAATAAAACGGTTGTGTGTGTCTTCTACAGACTGTGGATGAGTCCTCTGTACCCCAGGCTACCGGAGGGTAGCCCAGAGACTGCAGGAGAGTCTCCTACCTACTTCAAACACGATTTGCTGGAATACCTGAGGGCATATCGAGCCCCTGAGCTGGTTGAGTGGATCGAACGCATTAAAGAACATGACCTGTCAGAAACCAGGTGAAACAAGGAGTTCTCTGCTTTTCAACCTAAGGGAGATGCACAAAGCAGTGCTGTTCTGACAGACTCTTTTATTTTGCAGGATCTACCTTATTGGTTCCACTCCGGGGAGGTTCCTGGGACCTGACATGGAGAAGTGGGGTCACTTAAAATTGCGCAAGGTTAGAGAGGCTAGAAGAACGTTTTTATTGCAGGATTTCAGTGAGGACAGCCTGATTATTTCTTTAAATCTCAGAACATGTCTTTAGCCTGAGAAGTAATTTTATCTTATCTGTAATACAAGTGAAAAAAGAGCATATTTCATTTACCGCTATCTCACATTCTGCTGGGTTTTTTTCTTTACATGACACCGCATTATAATAGACCTTTGATTGTGACACTGACCACTAGAAAAAAGAAAGTAACTGTCTTTTTTATTTTAAAATAGCTGAATTTACCAACTAGAAGGGGTGTTCCAATGCATATATTGTATATTGACCCATTCTACTCATGAAGGACAGTGCATTTGCTATGCTTTGTAAAATTAATCATATCCTGAGTGTACATGCCTGCCTATGCCATGTGGTTGTAAACAGCTCAAATTTTTATCTCTCTTCCTTCAGTTGCTGAGTGAGAACACATTCCCAGTACAGAGTGCAGAGCAATGGCCAGTGATTGGTCAGTTCTCCAGTATTGGCTCTATGGGCCTTGATAAAACTAAATGGCTTGCAGCAGAGTTCCAGCGAACGCTGACAACACTGGGAAAAGCTGGGAGCTCATCATGCAGTTCAGGCACACCGATGCATCTCGTATGTATTTTAGAATCATTCCACACAGTGCATTTTTGCCTCCACTTCTTTTCACTATAATCTGCAGGAGGTATTAGGATAAATGCAGAACATTTCCCCTCTAACCTTGTCTGTCTATTACAATACATGAGCATCTTGTTGATTTAATGAGAGCCGAGTCCCGAGTTTGTGCCTGAGGCAACTTATACCTGCGATTCCTGGGAACAACAAGAAAAATGTTTTATAGTTTAATGTGAACTGGCTTATTTATTCCAATTCATGGAATAGCAAATTTGACCCAATCACATATACCAAATATGTGTCCCTCATGTATCAAATCATCAGAGATTTATTTGATATCATAAATGTTGTTATGCCTTTGAGTGGGACACCTGAAAAGCACTGTTTAGCTAGAGGAATCAAAATCAAATCACAGCACCCAGGTACAGCATGTTCTTTTTTCCTGCAGAATTCTTTGACTGTGTTCTTGTTGGATACAAAGCATGGCTCTTTATTTCTCAGGAGAACTATTTGCATTTACAATGTAAAAGCATTTTGTGCATTTGTACTTAAAAATGCCTTTAATTCTGCTCATACTAATTATGAAATTTTTATATTTAATCCATCAGTATTTAGTTACTTTTGCATTCAAGTTCTCTGTTAGTTTGGTAATAATATCTGAACAGCTTTTCATTTGGCCACACCCCATTTCTGGCTTATTTTATTTTAGAATGGCATGATATAAAAATAGAGAATAGAGCCCAAAAGTCTTCAGATTTATATACTGTCTGATTCTGGATATACTGTTGCACTGCAGTTCTGTCGGGACCTCAGTACTTGTAGTTTTTTGAGCTGCTATTTTTGTATTACTTTATAATTTTTTGGAATTATAATTATACATATTCTGAAAACATACAAAGCACATGGTGGTTGTTTGTTTGGGTACTGAGCAGCAGAGGCTCGTCCCGTTCAGGTGCATCTGACTAATAGACTAATTTTGTAAATAATATTAATGTATATTCAGCTAAATTTCCATGCAAAATAAAACTTGATAAATATTTTAGTACTTTCAAGTGAACACAAATCAACCCTACAGTAGCGCAGCCCATGTTTTCACTATGTACACTGTGTAAACTACCATAGTTATACAGGTTTACCTTTAAATTTTTTAAGTATAGTGTATTAAGCTGAGTTTAAAATATAATTGAAGAGTTTTGAAAGTATATTTGGGGTTTACACACTTTTTTTTTTCAAATAACAATTTCGAATATTGAATTTTGATAAATATCAACAGTAATGGCTTGGCACTTGACTAAAACTGCACTTGGGAAAGTGATGGCACATAGTGTCGACCAGCCCTAGCATTCTGAACGTCTATTAATTACATTTTTTGGGAATTCAAATCACTCTCTTTTCACAGGACACTGCTTTAGTCAATGCATTGTTGTGCCAAGAGGGAACAGACTTTTTTTTTCTTTAATCATCCAACTTTCAACCCACACACAGAGGAACAGGCATCTGCTTAACAAGCTTAATTGTGTGACGAGTAATAACTGATTTGCAGCAATAAGTAAACTTTAAAAATAAATCTTATTTGTTCCAGGTCTATCCTTCGGTGGACAATGTTCGAACCAGCCTAGAAGGTTACCCAGGTACCAGTTGAATTATGTTATAAAATTTGTGGTTTTAAATAATTTAAATGGTTTCTCTAAAATGTTCTTTTTAAGGTAATTAAAAATTCACAATAATCAGAACAGAACTTGTCTTCTATTCATTTATTCATTGAAGTTCCGTAAAATTTCAATTTTATTGCTGCCAGGTCTCCATCTTCTTAAAATTAAAACACCATATCATTTTAACAGTTAGTAGGGTGGGTTTTGTAAGAAAGCCACACATTCTGAAAATTTACAGAATCCTGTCCAGACTCCCAACTCTTAATACATTCACACCCCTTAAACACTGTATAGAAGAGACAGTATAGTACCAAAAAACTACAGATCACTTTACTTCAAGCAAAGTTTATACATTCTTTTAGCTGCTGTTGGCAAATTGGTCAACCAATCACTGTCAAAATGGGACATCTAATCAGGGTTCCCACGGGTTAGGGAATTTCTGGAATATCAGGAGATTTCAGTAATGGCATTTCCATATAGGTAAAGTCAGGGAATTTGATCATTTGGGTGCCAAGTCTGGGAATTATAAGGGAATTTTGTTAATAGCATTTAGTGCATTGCCAAAACTTGATGTGTATTTATTTGTCTTTGTTGTTGTTTCCTCAAAACTTCTCCCGCTTTAAAAATATACAACATTCTAGAGCGCAAAAGCTTTGCAAAGTCTGTGTTGACATATGTTCTTACACATGCTAACTTAAAGTTCAAGATATTTGGCTGATGATAACAGTAGAGCAACATGTAAAGTATGTAAATCAGGTGTAAAACATGCTGCTTCTCCAGTCGTCCACATCAAGCAGCTTTATAGTTCAGAATGGCCCATTTTACCGTGGCTGTTTCTATATAAAGCGTGTATGGAGAGGATGTCCATTCAACACACCAAGCTGCCTATATTGAACAAAAATTACGTAATTTTTTTTTACGCATTTTTGAATTGTAGAACCCCTTTAAATTTTAACATTTAATCCAATATGGATCTTTGTCTTCTCAGCTGTTTCAGTCTGGTTTTAACTTTTAATTTTCAAAAGTTACTGAAATGCATCATTTAACATATATGTTCTATACATATATAGAATATATATATACCAGAGTACAGACGATTGAAATCAAAAGTAAGATTTAAAAAATTTAAGTGACTTAATATTTAATTTTATTCTTGATGTCCATGCAGCTGGAGGCTCCTTACCTTACAGCATACAGACAGCACAGAAGCAGCTCTGGCTCCACTCTTACTTCCAGTGAGTTCCGTTTATTTATACTCGATTTTCTCGTGAAAGCTGCCTGGATCTGAAGAGCTGTCCAAACCCACGAGTGTCTTATTCAGAATGGTTCTATATTTCCAACTAACATGTAATTGACCAGTGAATGTGAATGGTGTATTTATGCCCAAATTGGAAACTCCCCTCATCAGTGTTCACCTTGCTTTAGTGCCTTTTCTGAATTACCTGTGCTTCTATTTGCTGCCTTCAGATACCCTACATAAAATTTCAACCGAGAAGAAATTTTCAGACCACTTCATAGTCAACAGCTTACAGACTGTGCTGCAGCTGGAAATTGTCTGATGTTTTTTTTTAATGGTTTCATACTTTGTGAGCCACGGTGTCCAACAGATCTCACTCTCTGTTTTTCTCTTTCACAATTTTCCTCCATCTCTCTCTCTCTCCCTTGAGAACAGTCGCTGGAAGGCTGAAATATCTGGCAGAAGCAATGCTATGCCCCACATCAAGACCTACATGAGGGCCTCCCCGGACTTCTCTCAGCTGGCCTGGTTTCTTGTTACAAGGTTAGAGGCAGTTAGAGCATGATTCAAGCTCAGTCAAACTGTAATTGAGGTGTGAAATCAGACAGGTCATTTCAAAAACTGCCTTATTAATATTTTCTCAGGGGCACTCAGCAGATGTGTATATGAGATGTTTCATGAAAGAGTGTTATTTTCTGCAGTTGACCATATGCTTAAAAACAATTTTAGTCTGTGAGCTGGTTGTTATCCTGCTCCCCCCAATGTCCTGACACCATTTATGGCATCTCAGTCTCTAGAGAAACTCCTTAGACTCACTCTTGCTTGTAACAGAAAGCTTTTTTGTTCCAAAATCTGTTTAAAGTGCACTGTAGTGACAGTGGACTTTAACAGGACTGACCCATATGCACATATCTACCAAAGTCAGATTTATTCATGTAAGTTAAACTTTGAACACCCTGGTTTCATGGCCATTTCCTAGCAGCAAAATATTACCATTTGTCTTTACCAAGGCTATTTTGGAGCCCTTGTGGTTTTGGTGGCTGTGCTTGTATTGATTGTGTGACTGTTTACCCCATGGACTCTGGACCAGGAATGGGTTTCCATGCTAACCTGATTTTACAGCTCATCTCAGTGCTCCAGTACAATTGAGGCTGTAAAGAATTGTTGTGATGCTTAAATGGAGTGAACAAGTGTCCAATGAACTGTAAAACACAATGAAGCGTTAAAGCAGAGCACTCTTCTCTTTGATTATATTTCAAATTAAGTCTTAGAGTCTACTGTGGAAAGCTGGTTGAGGCCTATACCCATTTGCAAATAACATTTCTAACAGGTGTGTTCAGCTATTTAAAGCAATAGTTCACCCAAAAATGAAAATTTGATGTTTATTTGCTTACACCCAGGGCATCCAAGATGGGCGTCAGACCTTTCAAAATAAAAAAAACATGCACAGACAAGTCCAGATTACACCCCGTGGCTCATGACGACTCATTGATGTCTTAAGACATGAAACGATCGGTTTTGTGAGAAACTTAACAGTATTTATATCATTTTTTACCTCTGAAAGACGACCGTCTTCGTTTTCATTTTTGGGTGAACTATCGGTTTAATGGTAAACAATTGCTGAATGTTTTGCAAAATATGCGTGAAAATTGGAAAGATCTGTCACACATGAGCATAAGGACACCTCATCCAATACCAGTCACCGACTAGAGGGCTATAAAGAAAATTGCAGTTGGCTGGTTTATTATTTTGATTTTGGCCGGTCTGGGTTGCGATTTTATAGCATAAATATTGAGTCATATGAATGTGTACCAACTGTATTTGAATGCTGCTGGCAAGATGTTTTAATCTGTTTAAATCAGCCACTGTAAAGAAATCAGAATGTAGTATACAATCGCATGATTAGTGCTTCCCAAATCACCTGTCCTTACTAGCACTTTTGTATCTTAATCCAGTCAAATCCTCACAGCAGTGTTCCAATATCTTGTGTAAAGTATTCCCAGAAAAGTAAAGGCTGTTACTGTAGCAAATGGGACAAACTCCCAATAAAAACCTTTGATTTCAGAAGACAAATAGGATGA
Source organism: Ladigesia roloffi (assembly GCA_037577295.1). Lineage (NCBI taxonomy): Eukaryota > Metazoa > Chordata > Actinopteri > Characiformes > Alestidae > Ladigesia > Ladigesia roloffi. Next base: position 40,256,405 of record JBBKCR010000001.1, on the reverse strand, counting down.
ACTGGTGTCTCCATGCTTCTGGACATGTGGGTGAGAGACATATTTGACATCTCTGAAATATTTCCCAGATAAAACATCTAACATGATGTAGTTTGCCACTATTCAGTTTCCATCCCTAGTTGGTCTGAATGGTCAGAGCCCTGCAGGTCTTTCTGAAGAGTGACAGTTTTAATCCGGTTGAAAGTGCAGTGAAAAGAGGAGAGGGGTTTGAGCTGCGTCTGCAGGTCAGTTGTGCTCCGTCCAGCAGTGCAGAGTTACTCATTCTCTTTCATGAAGATTAAAGGCTGCACGAGACGTTAGGTGCCTTGAGGTGGTGTGCTGTGCTCCTGCCTCGTTTGTGCCCCTACATCAGAATCCCTGCTGGATTTTTAACAGGGAAATCCAAAAGCAGGGAAATGTAGCAAATTTTTAGCTATTAAATAACTTCAGGACCTTTATAAAGCAGTTGATTATTTTAGAAGTGAGAAAATACACCTGTGTGTTATATAATTGCAGTTCAAACCTATGAACATGGTCAGAATGAATATATAAATGTCTTTGGTACATATGTACTGAACAGATGTACTCAGTATTGAGTGTATTGATTGAACAATCATCAAGCTTTTTACAGTGAAAGTGAGATATTGATACTTGGTGATTACCATCACTTTGTTTATCCACTGGTTTGCAGTATTTTGTGGTAGTCTGTTGCTCTTTCATTGGTGCTTTAATTGAACTTTTACCTCTATAAGACAGTCATGTGGGTTAAACTGAAATAAATCTTGAAATAAATTGAAGTGTGTGAACTGAATATTTCACAACCTGTATGATCCACAGCGCAAATTTGTCCAAAGCTGCCTGGGGTGCGCTGGAAAAAAATAATACCCAAATAATGGTCCGATCCTATGAGCTGGGAGTTCTCTACCTGCCCTCAGCCTTTGTAAGTATCATGTCTTAATAATGTGTTTTTGTGGACAAGAGTATCATCTACATAAAAAATGAAAAAGTAAATAATAAAAATAGGCCAAGATGAGCACTTTGGTGTCAGAGGAGCTTTCTGACTAGCTTGAAGGAGAGCTAGGAGGTACTCTGCTGTTTCTCAGTATAACAAAACCCTTGACTAGATAGTAATGCACACACTTCAAACTCCTCTTAGGATGTAAATGTATAGTCCGTACCATGCTGTAGAGTGTGTTTCTGTTTATTTTTTGCTTCTGTATGAAGACAGCAAGATTTTATTCAGTCCTCATATACTTGCAGGGTAATTTGTCCTTGTTGGATTACTTCAAAAGTTGCTAAGCAACAGTCTGGTTCAATTCACTAGCTGTGGTAAAAAGGGAGAACCCTGAGTTTCAAAGGCACTGGGATAGGGTGTGCTACTTTACTGAAAAAGGGGATGAGCTGTTTTTCAATCCGTCTACCTTTTGTTCTGTACTAATGTTGTGCATTACATAATGTTTATTTCCAGAAGAATTTATTCAGCTGCTATAAATGCTTAATCAATCAAGATTGATTAGTCATCCAAGATAATGAATTTTAGATCATTTATTGCAAAGTGTTTTGCACAGTTGTGGTTGTATGTGGATAATTGGAATCAGATAATAATTCTAGCTTATTACCTTCCTGTCTTTTGTTATCCAAAATGTGGTATGACCCATGAAGTGTAACTTATCACAAAACAGATCGTGCACTATTTTTTTTCTTTAATGCCAGTCTGCTCTCTTAACAGGCTGCTGTAAGAGCTTAATTTAAATTGTATATTATAAAGGCACGGTTTGTACAGGTTAAACTCACAATGTCTCTATTGTGCTCCTAATTAAGGACTAATATCTTGTTAACACCTGAAGTCACTCATCGTGGCCTTAGCAAAATTAATATTGACACATGATGGCTGAAGTAGTTTGAGGGGAATCCCACCTCTATATACGCAACAGCAACTAAAACTGCCACTATCAGCCATATTTTTGTAGAAAGATATATAT
>JBBKCR010000001.1:40222723-40240380 GCA_037577295.1 Ladigesia roloffi | reverse complement strand
ACTGATCAGTCCCTCAGAAAGCAGAAGGAGGAGCTTGTGGAGGAGTTTAACACACACTGGACTGGAACCGGTTCTCACTCAGAGAGACGCTGGTTTAATATAAACTGCAGTGGATTCTTTTCCAGATATGTATATCATCTAATTAGTCATTAAATGGCTTCATATATAATATTTGAGACTTCTACACAGTCGAAATAATGTAAAAAATTGTAAAAACAAACCAAAACTGTGTAATAAGAGTGTAATAAGGGTAATAAAAGTGAAACCACATAGGGAACACAAGAAATGAAAAATGAGCCACATTCCAACAAGCAGGAATGATCTTCAAGGCACGGTGGCACAGGGGTCAGCGCTGTTGCCTCACAGCAAGAAGGTCTTGGGTTCGACTCCCGGGTCGGGCGCAGGATCTCTCTCTCTCTGTGTGGAGTTTGCATGTTCTCCCCGTGACCGCGTGGGTTTCCTCCGGGTACTCCGGTTTCCTCCCACAGCCAAAAACATGCATGATTGGGGATAGGCTAATTGAGCACACTAAATTGCCCCTAGCTGTGATTGTGAGTGTGAATGAGTATGAGTGTGTGGCCCTGCAACGTGCTGGCGACTGTCCAGAGTGTACCCCGCCTTCGCCCGTAGTAAATGGAATAGGCTCCAGTACCCCCACCCCAAGTGCGGGATAAAGGGGTAGAAGATGGATGGATGGAAGTGCAAACACTAGACATTATTAAATAAGTGTTTTGTTTGTAAGAAGTACTAGAAGCTTTGTGACCTTAAGGACACAGGTTCTGTTCCAGATTTCACCACTGTAAGCACATGTAGAGGAGGTGGAATAAACCTGAGAGAAAATCACATGTAACACTTCCTCTTAAAGGCAATATCCTGATGTTAGCTACATATTAACTAACTAGTATGTCTGGATTGCTAAAACCTGCAGATAGCTGTCCCTGGTTTTGGGCTGCATAAGGACATCACATTATGTGCAGTGAAGGTTCTCTTTAGAAAAAGAGATTTTAAAAGCTAAAAATAGTTTTGTCTAAAAATAGCATTGGTTTAAAGTAGACCTGTAATATTGTGTGCAGTATAGCATTTGATTGTGCCTCTTAAAATTAATTGCGGGGCACACAGGAGCTACAAACACAGATTGATAAGCTGCTGCTAACGCTGACAGACTGAGGATCCTTCTAATCGATTTGTGTGGCACCTTTCTCCAATAACTTGTTTTAGCGCAGCAAGCAGTGCTGCAGCACAGCAGAGGAGCTGCTTTAACCAAAGAAAGTCAACACTAATGTGATTCTGGTCAGAAAGATACAGACTAACTTTATTCTAGCTATGATTTAGGAAATCGCATGACTACATCTTGTTTTGCTTTTTTTAAAGTAGTAAAATGCCGAAGCTTACTGTATGCAGTGTCTATGTAGGTTATGTCACTATATGTACAGCTGGTGGCCAAGTGGTTAGGGCATTGCCCTTGCGATCAGAAGGTTGTGGGTTTGAAACCCTGCATTCCTTGTGTCATCACTGAGGTACCATCCCATCACACTGCTCCTTGGGCGACATGGCAGTCCCTTCCTTCACTTAGAGAATGGGTTAAATTCAGAAAACAAATTGTGTTCACGTGACTTTAATTTCTGTTCATGTAGCATGTTCATTATTATTATTAGACTACTAGTAATAATAAAAATATATGTAGTTTTAAAAATAAATTCCATGCAAATTAAGCATTAATTTTATCAGGTTAGGAAGCAGAGTCATGTTTAAATAAAACAAAAAGCGAAGTTCTACTGGTAACTGCTACAGATGGTGCTGATTTCGTTATGTAATGTTTTTTTTTTTTACCAGTGAGGTAGGATGACTGTGTTCTGTCTCTTCTAGGACCCCCTGCATAAGCTATGCCTGGTTTATTGGCACTCTAAGTTGGTCTGGGTTATGTCCTTGCTCTTTTTCAGCTACTTCAATGAGAATCAATACCCTGATGAGGCTAAGAGGGAGGAAATAGCCAATGCATGCAATGCAGTAATACAAAAGCCAGGTAAGACTGCTGTGTTGATAAAACCGCGTCTGATTTCAAGTCTTTTTTCATAAGTGGAGGTAAATGACATTGTACAGTATTTAAACATTACTAGTCTGCATTTCTTTATGTTTAGGAAAGAAGCTTTCTGATCTAGAACGGGTCACATCTTTAAAGGTGTACAACTGGTTTGCTAACCGGAGGAAGGAGATAAAAAGAAGAGCCAACATAGGTAATGTTGAAGCCCTTTGGGGACAGGGCTTGCTTTATATTACACACAGCCAATATTATGTAGGCGACTTCGTTAAAAAATGTATGAGCGTGACATGCCAGAAATCTAGTTTAGTTGTTATAAATAATTACAATCATTTCAAACAAGCCATTTTCCAGGCACTGTAGCGGCTGCATTCCAGTCTGCTGCGACCTCAGATATGTTATGGCGAGGTGTGTGTTTTTTCGAAGAAGCAGCAATCCTGGAGAGCCATGGGATCGATGTGCAGAGCCCAGGGGGACAGTCCAACAGCGACGAAATTGATGGCAATGACTACAGCGAGCCGGTAGCCGAGCAGGGGTTAGGGCCGGTAAGGACTGTACTTATTACACCTTTAATAGCTACTCACATTATTTTATAAAACATTCAAGGCTGCTGCAGTCCAATCTCCATCGATCTGCTGTCACTGATTTCAAACACTGATCAGAGACGACTGCCATGCCTGAACAGAAATGACTGCAGGTTGAAACGATTATAGAGATGTGATTTCATCTGTTTTTTTAAAAAGAGAGCAGTGGCCAGAGGCTTTGGTTTCAGCAGAGGGGACCTGTCCTCCCCCATTCAGGTAGGCAGGACTTACTTAGACCCGGAAACACAGATAAGGCTGTCAGTTCACAACATGAAGGCTTCACTCACGTTTGCCACTGCATGTGCAGGTATTACGCTTAAATTTCTTCATACTGATGATGGATGTGACCAATGTACTTGGAGTTCCCCTAACTGCACGATGAGAACTGTCATGCACGTGCTGTCACATGTGTATAAATACACACATTGCTTGATAAATTTGCACTTCTGTTAGTCAACAACCCCAGATATAACAGCATAATGATTAACAAATACATTTTCAAGTTACTAATGAACAGCACAAATGCAAGTCTTGGGCCAAATGAGAAAGCTATTTTGAAAGCTGTTTCTAACTGAAATAAGTCAATACATTTTCTGTCAGTGTAACTGTATCCAGTGCTGCCCCCCGAGGAAGCCCTTTAAAAAAAGTTGCTGCTGATGGAATGTAGCAAATCCCTACAGTGACTGAGATGCACTAAAGAGGTGTGGAGGGAAAGCAGTTTTCTTCTAATTTGTAATATATATTGATTACTGGTGTGCTTCTTACTAACATTCAATAATAGCGCTTTTTCCAAACAAATTTACTGCCTATATAAATATGTTTTAAACCGTTTTCTTGGCTGGCCTAAGACTTTTGCACAGTATTGTAGTGACCTTTGTGATTTTTAACAACACCCTCCTCCTCGGTATGAACTAGGAGAATTCTTATATCTTTTTGTTAACTGCCTCTGCACAACAGGCATCCGAGCCAAGCAGCAGGCCACATTTTGAATGAAGTGATCTAAAAGGCCATTCTTGCGGTTGTAGGTGCCCACTCTGCTTCCCGGCTGGTTGGCAGCCTGGCCGGGCTTGTATCTGGGCCCAGGCAGGGCAGGGGCTCCCAGGGGGGCGGGGCCGGGCCGTCAGGGCAGTGGGGCGGGGCAGCAGGCAGAGGGCTCCAGACTGACCGCTGTCTCCTGGTCTCCCTCCTCCCACCAGGACGACAGCACGGGCCCCAGCGAGCACCAGGACCCAATCACGCTGGCAGTGGAGATGGCAGCGGTCAACCACACCATTCTGGCACTGGCCCAGCAGGGCAGGGGGAGTAACACCATCAAGGCAGAGGTGCTCGACGATGACTGAGGACCCCAAACACAAACACATACACATCGACACACTCTACTGTGCGAAAAGCTTAGGCCACCTGAGAATATTGTATTAAAAGCTATATATCTGGGCAGTGGGTGTTTTAGTTAAACTGAAAAGACAGAAACAGTTAAATCATGTTAATTCAGTCAATTGATTTTTCATCTGTTGGCACGTTAACCTCTTCGAGGCAGCCCAGCATTTATATTTACCATCCAGTACCTCAGCCAATCATTATTAGTTAAGCTGCATTACGTTAAATCAGGTTTTCTGGTGGTGTGATTAAGCAAATCCAGGCTGCAGCTGCATCGATCAGGTAGCAGACATAAGAGCTCAGAAAACGAGATGTTCTCGATGCTTTTTATTTTTTTATATTTATTTGTTTGGCAAATTTATTATATAGCACTTTGGATTCAGAAACACATACAATGTCCAGATCATATTTTTTTTTTACATTTTCTTGACTGGCCTAAGAATTTACACAAATTTTACCCATGTATACACTGTATCTGCCAAAGGGGGAGATAAGGTTTGAGTGGGGGTAGGGAGATTGTGGTGTTTTAGAAGGGGGATTCGAATGGAAATGCTGTGTTTTGGTGGTGTGTGGGATTTGCCACTAATGACCAAAGTGTAGAGGTTTTAGATAAGAGTGACCCCCACCTACTTCTTTCCTACAACTGCCACCTCAGTACCATAATGCTCATATGGTGCCCCACCAAACGGAGGCCTAAGTATCTGTGAAATAGAAACACACATCATATTCTCACTGACTAAAATTGGATGAACTGAAACTTATTAAACCTATTTAAAGGAATAACTTGACTAAACATGGCTAACCGTGAATGGAAGCTAATGACGGTTGGTATGACATCAGTTGTGCCAATTGGGGTCTAGCTTTATATATTTTTTCTACTAAATTTCCTGTTCCTGTAACGGAACATCCTCACAGCTGGCAAGGTGGCATTTACCTTTGTTTATCTTTTTAATTTTTTTATTTTAAAGATTTAGTGTGGTTAACATTATCTCTTAACCACACTTTACCTCCCTGATCTGTCTATGGCAGTTCCAGGGTGTTTCCTCTGGCTCTGCGGTGGCAGTGTTTCCCAGTCCTACTCCGTATGGTGTATTTCCTCAGTCCTGTACACATAAGGACCCATATCATCAAACTGATTCATATATAAGATATATATATATATAATGTATATATTATATATATATTAGGGCATTAATGACTTAAGATTTTTCCTAGTCGACTAGTTCATCAAGATAGTCTAGGTCGAGTCGACTAGTCGTGATAACGTCAAACACACAAGAACAAATGTGACACAACAAATGTGAAACAAAAGCTGATACCTTGAAGGTTCTGGTAAATTTAAGTGTAAACACAAAGTGGGAAAGTTTAAGCCCCGGCGCTGCTCAGCTCCTCTGAACCGGACTCCCTGCAGTTCTAGCATTAGCATGTTAGCTAGAGGTGCCGTTTCAGAACCGCTTGTTTGTGTCTAGAGTGAAGGATCTCCACACGTGTGATGTGTGTCTCTGCTCTCTGCTGCGTCTGTAGAGAACAGAGACATCGTCCTGTTGTGGTCTCCACTCTACGTGCCAATGGTTCAACCCCTTTTATGAAGGGACTCTAGTAATTGGTTTAACCAATAAGCGCCAATCAGAGGCAGAGACTGCAATATGTCCAAAGCGAGGACAGAGAGAGAGAAAAAAAACACCACGACTAGTCAACTACTCCTAGAGGCCGTCGACTAGTGCCTTTATAGTCCACTAATCAACTAGTCCACTTTTGTGTTAATGCCCTAATATGCTGGGTTTGCAGAGTGGCCACTATTTGTTTCTGTATTTGTTGAAAGGAGAACAATATTTGTATTTGTATTCGTATCCGAGTAAATTTCTGAATTCAGCACGCAAACTCCGTCCTCACCCCCAAATCCACTACTGAACTTGAGCTTGTGATGGGTGGCGGGGGGAGCGGAGTATCTAAATGTGAAAGTAAACATCGGTCAGTACGAAAATCCTCCTCTGCATTTAACCCATTCACCAAGTGAAGCAGCGTGCAGCCATGAACACGCGGGCCGGGGAGCAGTGTGTGGGGACGGTTACCTCACTCAGGGCACCTCAGAGGTGCCTAGCGGTTTTGGGGAACGACCCACGACTTATTTGTCCGAAACCTATTCGTAAAAAACACGTTATTTGTGCCTTTCTGAATACCATATTTGTATTTGGCTCCACCCCCAATATATATATATATATAAATATATACTACAGTTAATGCTATAGAAAAAATCAAATGTGCTCTTCATGGCTGTCCAGTAACATTTTGTGGCCTTCTGAACCATCCACAACTCTAAAAGGAGTTCAGGCATACATGGAAATTTCAATGTGAATGTTGTAACACCGGGCAGCCAATTGGAACAGAGGACATTTAGACATTTACATGTATTAGTCTTATAAGCACAGTGACATAAACAGTCTGTAAACAGAGAAATGGGAAAAATGCCCATGTTAAAACAAATTGGTTGTTTTTTCATGTAACACCACAGAAAAGGATCTGGGCCCTTATAAATATGATTTCAGGACCAGTATTGGGAACCACTGCTGCCGTCACCTCCTGGCCAGTGGCCATGATAACCTCTTACATATTATCTACCTGTGGATGCGTAAGTCTTCAGTAGTGATCTGAGCCTGTTGTCAGAGCATCACCTGACCAGGCTCTTCTACAAGCAATCGGACAAATGCTGTTAATTGCGCCATGTGTAACCTCATTGTATTTTATAGTTGGGTGCTGTATTGAACACTAAATAGTGTGAAGATTCACAGCTGCAAATGGATTGGGACTAAATAATGTAGCAGCGAAGGGGATGGTATAACGAGTGAATGGGCAAACCACTTTAATGCGGTATAGTAATATTATGGTACAAAGTGTTGGTCCATAATGATTACAAAGGGTGATTGTAAATGGTAAAAATGACAAATTTCAATTAATCGATATTCGGAACTGCAGTGGAATGAACCACTTTAATAAATACTCAGTTGAATCTTTATATTATTACATCCACGTTAAACGTCATCAGTAGATGTAGAGATTCTCACACTGTCACTTTAGGGACGAAGGCCCAAGTGGATCGAAATATGTATGATTTTAATAATCTCGTATTCCTCGCACAGGTCTCGTGTATTTTTGTTTTCGTCAGTGAGAGGAGAGAGTTTAGCTGAGACTTCAGGAACCAAGTGCAGCGCTAAGCGAGAAAATATTCGTGTTGCTCCCATCAATCTCTCAAAATACTAATTTCAATGTGAAATGTTCAGTCACAGTCAAAGATAAGCTGTTTAGATTTAACCTTAATAACGACTGAATCACGTACAGGCAAACTGCTTCTGAGCTTGTAAATGTTTTGAGTCAGTTATTTATAGAAAGCAATCAAATAAAAAAAAAAAAGATTCCTAACCTTCAAGCAAAATTCTGCAAAGCAGAAATGTCATTTATGACGAAGCTGAATGCTTTGGCTTGTATTTTGCATAATGCCTTTTTTGCATAATCTTCCAATTTCATTTCAAATAATGTTTCTCTCCTGGAATATAAAACAGTCAAAGGACAACTGCGCTTCTTTCGCACAAGCAGTCTTTAATGTCGGATGTAACCTAATCACATTTGGATACAGGGCTTGCTGTCTGTGAGGATTCCGACTCTCCTCCCAGTAAATAAGGCAAGATGTGGACGCAGGAAGCCTTTGACAATCTCAATATCCAAGTGGTTGCCATTGATGTATGTTACACTGTAAAATTAGGGAGAAAAAATATCCTGGTATCAGATAATTCATATGCTTTTGTCTCAAGCAGACCTCAACGGAAGATTTTAATGTTGTACTACAGCCATCCTTAAAGACGGAATTAGCAGAGGCCACCGAAGAGTCTTGAGAAAGTGCCAACGGTTTAACCAACTTAAATACTTTATTTGATGCGGGTCTGTCGTAGTCCTGTCCTTGTATTCAGAATGGAGAAGTGTTCCATCATTTGCCTACTGTCAGCTGAAATTGGACAACAATGACCTCTCTACATGTAATCCCTTTATTCATTATAACTTTATCGTCGTCTTAGTATTGATATCATACTCCACCCTTCATGACGTCCAGTCATGTACTCGCTTGCAGAGCAGAACCTCGACCGGCCGTTTCTGTTCGAGGGAAATCATGAGGGCGTTTGATTGTCCTGTTACTCTGTCCATGTTCAATATGTGAATATATTAAAATCTATATAAATATTCTATACCATGACAAAAATACTGTTGTATCAACTCAAAACTAGTTAAATCATGTATCTCCTATTTCAGAATTTAGTGCCTTTTTTGGACAGTAGACTGTTCAGTAATTAATATGTAGTATATGTATGCTTTATTACTTTTTTAAGACCTTTTTTTTTAAACTTGTGTTTATTTTAGTACTGTATCTTCTAGAGAATAAAGACTGATCAATGATGCATGATGCTGTTTGTGAATTACTTCATGAAAACTAAACGTTGCTAATAGGTACGTATTAATGCAGTATAAAGTGTATTGTTCGGTATTCCTCCGACGTTGGTCACTAAAATGACAGTTACTTTTACTAAGGGGACTGCTTTTCACATCAAATTTTTTGCCAATTGGGCTATATTTGCCAGAGCCAATTTATGATAGTCAAGCACATTGATACCGGTAAATCAGTTCACTTTTTATTTTTTCTTTACAGGGAGATTATTGTACAGTTGATATAAAAGAAATTATAAATGAATTATTATACATGATTATTCTTTGGATATCAGCATAGAATTACAAATAATTAAATTAATCCCAAACTTGTGCTCAGATTGGAGTCTCAGAATGCACCTATATACATACAAACATATACTCTGAAAATACACACACACACACACAAACAGGTGATAACTGATGACCATTAAAAAACACTGAAACTCCAGGACGAGGCACAGACCAGTGTCAGAAAACAATAGCACTGTACAAGGAACTGCACTTCAAACCAGGGGAAAAGAGAAAGAGATACAGAGAGAGGAAGCGGGAAAAGGGCAGTTTCTGCAAAGAGCGCTCTTGTACATCTGTGTAAACAGAGACAGCAGAACGCATATCTCCCCGAAAAGCCTGCTCTCTCTGCGGCGGCCCCTGTGGGGTGAATTTTAAAACGGAAGAGAGCGTTTTTATCCATGCTGGCACATGGCCAGCACAGTCACTGACCCAGCTGGAGTGGAGCTGAAAGGCCACTTTGTGGTCGCTTTAATATTGCTCTGGATCGGTGTCACTTGGAGAAATTACAGGCCAGATATGGATCATATTGACCGTGCTAATACACATATGATCAATGTTTATCTGACTTGCACATGCCATTACAAACTACAAGCGGGCTGGGTATCGAAAGTCTTTTTTAATGCTACCGACAGAGTAAGAGTATTGAAAATATGTCAGCATTTGTATTGTTTTTGTTGGTATTTCAACATTCTGAACAATACCCAGCCCTAACTAAAAATCTTCAAATGTGATCACTAGCTGAAAAATAAATCAATGTTAAATTGCACTTGAACATTAAAATATGCAATCCTGGCAAAAAAATACAGTACATTTCCTCAGTAATACCCATACTGGTCATAACAGATGTGTAAGAGCATCTCTTTAGTCAAAACCCAAACAGTCTACACATTAAGATCATTTCTAGCTTCCCAGTACAACTAAAGTTTTATGCATGTAAGGCCACTGTGGCCACCACTCATGATGATATTTACCATCCATACTGACAAATAGCAACACTGCATACAACAACAACAAGACTGAAATATTTAAGGACTTTCGTCAGTTGTTAGATTTCCTAATACTTGCAATATATCCCCAGTGTAAAGTGAAACCCAAGAGTCGGACAGAATTCGCCATAAACCATCTCATAAGGAATCCTAGCTTTCACTGATGTCTCTTCTGTCTGATCAAAGCAGTGTTTAAGTTGTGCTACTTGTCTGTACATTTCAGTTTCTTGATGCATGAGGCACACATATAAATAATGATATGTTTTTAAGACTGAGACATCTTTCTGCAATGAGTAGGAAGATGGTGTCTAAAGACCATACACACCTGCACACACACAGGACTTCAAATAAAAGACAGGGGATATCAAATGGAAAGGCAAGAAAATAAATACTACTTTATGGATCCTTAACCTTTCTTGGGAACAAGAATATTCTTTGTTGTCAGTTCAACCAGTGAAATGCGATGGCTTTTTTACTTCAGCACCAAGTCCTATAAAATACAGAGCTCCATGGTTAGAATAACACTATGAAAGAAAATCCCCACTGGGTGGGCATGCATTTAATATAAATGTGCAAATTACATTTTAATTCATGGGATTTCTAAATTTTATGAAAGTCAATAAACCCACCTATAATCATTAAAATATATTTTGATAATCTGATATTGCATTAGAAAATCAAATTATGAATTTAAGCATAAAAACGCAATGGTTTAACCCATTTTTCTTGCCTGCTCTAATGTGCAAAAAATACTTTGAAAATTATACACAATCATGCTCTTTCTCGTTAATCAAGTTATGTGCTTGATTAACTATGTAGTGCCGCAAAACATATTCCATGGAATGACCGTTTGCTTCATGAAAAATAAATAAAAATAGCTTTAGGTATTGTCAGGAATTGGTCCACACTGTCTTATAGAGTGTGCTTGTGAGTATAACTTACTGGAATAGAACGTTTCTCACTAAAGACTGAACTGCTAAAATTATCCCATTGTTGTACCTCACATTGGTTGGTTGCTGACGCAATTCCAACTGCTCATGAGCCATTTTCTGTCAGCATCAGACTTTCCTACTTTCGACTGCCATTTTAATCCTAACTGCGTACTTACATATGTCCCAACAAAAAGGCCCAATTTCAGCAGCTTAAAATTCTTTGCAGGACAGCCCAGTTAAGCTTGTCCTTCATCTCAGTGGTTCCCTAATACAGTCCTGGGGAACCACTGCCCTGCATAGTTTCAGAAATCCTCAGCGTTCGACACTCATCCTGTTCTTAGAAAGGTTCATCATTAGCTGAAGGGCTGGATCAGGTGTGTGGGGTCAAGGTTGGAAGATTAAACCTGTGCAGATCAGTGGCTTACCAGGACTGGATTCCAGAACCACTGTTATCAAACCGTTTCACACTGTAAATCCTCTAAAATGAAGCCTGTATATTTTGAACGCTGACATAAACCACAAGCACAAGCTTTCACAGTCATTTCAACGTGCTCAATGCTCTTCTGAACAGAGGCGTCTAGTGGCCTATTCCCTCCCACAGCCAGACTTTTCTAACTTGAAAATTCCATCTTTCTACCCTCACTGATCCACCAATAATAGCACTTCATAACACAACACAACATTAAACTTCCAGTCGTTAATGACAATACCCACATTACCTTTACATAAGACAAATCAAGATTACAAAACCACCACCTTCATAACTGGAACAGATATTATACATGCATACAGCCATGCTATTGGCAGCTTAGGGTGCAAAACCCACCTACTTACAGCAGGCACAACCAGTATCTCTGACCAGTCCCTGAGATGACCTTGCGCTGACAAGCGTGTCTCACTAGTGTTAACAAGAAATAGGGGCGGTGTCTAAAAAAAGAAAATAAAAGAAGACAAACTTAAATTTGCAAAAGGCACATTCTGGAAATTCAGTACAGATTTTGCCTGAACAGGGAAGATCAATCGTGCATAAACCATAAAAAAAGAAAACGAGTCTACATAAAGACTCCTGGTAGAACCAGGGCAGGACAAGAATGATGGTTTGACCCCAAAGAACAGGAAGCCTCATTCGGTCAAATTTTTGAAGATAACCGTCATTTTTCTTGAGATGACCCATTACATTCCCACAATTCATTATCATAGTTCCTCTGTGCTACACATTATTAGAGCACTTAAGCTGCTTTAGAGTCACTGAAGTTTGGGTGAAGGAATGCTGTACCAAGTTCGATGCAGACCTGAGCACCGAAACTGCAATCGTGGCAGACTGGGGAAAAGCAGAGAGCACACAGGTCCTCCTCAGACAGGCACACACACTGAGGTACTATCTTGTCTGGAACAATGGTGTTTAGCTGCTCCAGGATTTGCGATTCTCTCCTTTCTGTGTTGTTCTACTGGAACCTCCCCTCATCTGAGGAAACAAGGCAGTTTGACTAAACTCTCCACTGCGCCGATTCTCTCCAAGCCGCTTGGACCCCTCTCTTCGACTGACCCGATCTGGCCGTACCAGCACTCCATAACCGGCGTTACAAGAGAAGTACTGACGGCCTCCAACCGAGCCATCGTTCTTTCCTGAAACAACCAAAACAAAAAGTATTATATTTAGTTTTGCCAAAAAAATGTCTGACAGATTAAACTGATGTGTTAAAGCCAAACAATTGGTTCTTTCATTTTGCACTGGAGCTACAAAGCTAATGTAGCACATGAAAGGCTTCAAGTTGACTGCTTTATTTTCTAAAATGTATCTGTAAGAAGGGTACGCGCCAGGACCGGAAACTCTTTTTTTCCTTCTAACTCGATCAGTATTTTTAATTTGGACAATTGTTAATAATAAATAATTCAACATAGTGGTGCACTGTAATTGATTCATGTAATTATAAGGCAATTAACTTTTCACTTAAGAATTTAAAAGGCCAGTTTTGTCCACTATTAAGTAATTAAATGTTATGCACATTGCAACTTTGGCTAAAAGAAAGGACTTGAAACTTGCTTGTGTGCTTTATAACTTCGTTACACTGCTGAGTGTGTGCTTGGAGTTCAGATGAGGCAAAAAATGCCTGAAGGAATTGGAAAAAGCCATTAAATTTCATGATTGGTGAATCACAATTTGTATAATCCTATGAGGAAAAGAATTGCTACTTACCTGCAGGAGAATCAAGCTCCACACCAACCCAGATGCCATCCGAGAAGTCAGTGTGTCCAACATAGCGCACAGTGCCACATTTATTGTTGGCCACTATGACACTCTCCCCTACTTTCAGCCAGTAAGGGAGGTCAGAGTCCCTGAATTCCTCATCAGAGGTGATCTCCAGCTTCTCCAAACTGTCTGTTTGCCGAGGATGCCCGGTTTCAACCTTTCCTCCTTGTTCCGCCTTATCTTCACACATAATGGGGCTGAATGACTTGAGGTCTGAGGGTTTGACCCTCTGGAGAGAGAAAGGTTGATCTGTAGCAGCTTTGGGTACTAAAGGGGGGATGACCATCAGTTTTGTTTCAGTGTGAGAAGAGGCAACTCCGTTCCTCGAAGTAGACTGAGAGTCTTTGGGGTTCAGTTTTTGCTGAGGCTCTTCTTTTCTAAGTGGATCAGCTGAGCCCCACTTCAGCCCAGCTTCTGCAGGAGTAATGGAGGTATTAACCAGGGTTTCTAAAACATCCTCTCTCTCATTCGCTGGCTGTCTGGCTGCCTCTTGAGTATATGGGGTGAAGGTAAGGTCCCCACAAGCAGTGGAGACATCAGAAAGGGTGGCAGTGGAGACACTGGTGGAGAAATAGCCACTGGAAGCTTCACTGATGGGGCTGAGGGGCAGGTCATGCGAATCATGCATGGAAGAGGGCAGGGCATCAAGGCTGTCTGAGGGTTTCTCTGAGCCAGGACTTCTGCCTATTACTGGAACCTGAAGGAAGGCAAGGCCACAGCTAACTTAATCTACTATTAACAACCAAGAGCATGCTAGGAAACTAAAAGGCTACAATTTCAATGCAAGCATGGTACGGAACATGCGGGAGAAGCAGGTCAGGCTGCCGAAGGTAAAGGTACCAAATCTTACAGGTCTGATTGAGGTATATGGGTGGGTTTACATAGAACAAACAGTAATTAATACATGAACAATTTCCACCTGTGCTTACTTACTAGCACACTGTGCCTTTAAAACTGCTACATGTAACAGGGCTGCAGAGTATATCGTCGTTGTGGAAAGGGTTCTTGATACCCATTCCTATAGCTCAACATGTTTGGTTTGTGACATCGCAATAACAGGCTGTTTTTGCATCTTGGTTTACTTTTATGTGCTGTAAAGACATCCATTTTTGTCACAATATTTACACTGTTAAAGTTAGAGTGACACTATAGACCATTTAAAACTAAAGGGTACTGCACTCACAGTATAACTGCAATACTAATATTCTGTATTAATGTTTCACTGATTATTACTGTAACTTACCTGCAAGTTTTAAATACTGAGAAAAGTTATTTCCTATTGATAAATATTTAGTTGTTTATTGTTCCAGCCCTAAAGTGTATAAAGAAAACTGAATGGCACTTTAAACATTTAAACAGATACATCACTAACCTTAAAACCATGACATTTATCTATGGGATATTTCATTTTAAACACGGGTTCCCAAATTCCAGGCCCACACAACCAAATGTTTCCATGGCCCAGAAGATGATTTTAACAACTTAGTCATTTAAAAGGCAACCAAATATGACAAAATGAATATACTCCCTTAAATTGTTCTGAACTGTATAATCATTAAACATTATAAACATATTAAAATACCCCAAATCATTGTTCGTATCTATATTACTCATGATGGATTAACTCCATCTAAAACTGAAAGGCAAGTGACCCTCAGCACTACCATCATGGCCCACTGGGCGGCTGTGGCTTAAGACAGCGAGAGAGAGACCACTGATTTAGAGACCGAGACATAGATTGCTGGGTTGTGATCATCTTACCGGTTCTACTCGAACTCTGTTTTCATCAGAGTTGTTGCTGGTTTGCATCATGATACGAGGCATATGCTGCAAAAATAGGCAATTTTGCAGAGATAGTGAGATACCAAATAGAAAAATCAAAAGTGTGTGTGTATTGGGTGTGCGCGTGTGCGTGCACACTGTCAGAGTGCAATCTGACAAAAAATTAATCTAGGGTATTTCGGAAATTATTCATTAGAACACAGCTTGTGAATACATACAGGTTTCATGGCAGTTAGTTCAACATGAGACAATTTTTCCATCATAAAAATACCTGCATTAAAAAAAATCATTACTGAAGCCTAAAAGACATTTCATTTGCCGTGGCATGGGAAGGACAACACCATGGTTGGAAAATACTGGCGATGAGCTATCATGCAAATTCAGTCAATAATGGCAAGTACCAATATGACAAAGTTTTAAAGAGGATTTCTATGTTCAAAAAATGCTTTTATATGCTTTTGTATGGTCATTTCTATGCTCATTACCAGCAATAACAGCTTCTTATAGGACTAGAGCAAGAGGGAAAAGGGGGAAAAAATCAAATACTGTGTCAGTGTTTGTAAAAGTGTACTGAAAAAAGTACCTGCTGAGACTGAGGAGAGGGACGGAGGTCCTTCTTGTCATCGCGAGCAGGAAACAGAGACTTAAGAAGCTTGGGCATTTGGGGGACCAGGGCCTTGACTGGGGAGAGATAAGAAGCAGCAAGGCCTGAAAGACCTGTGGGGAGGTCGGGTAGGAGCCAGAAGAGAAGTGGAGCCAGAGACAGGCGCGTAGAGAAGCAGAGAATAGGTATGAAGAGAGGCCAAACAAAAAAAGGAAGAGAAGACAGAGACATACATGGAGGGAGTGGAAAGGAAGGATGCAAGAAATTGAAGGCAAGCACACATAAATGCCACATTGACAACATAAACAGTCGGACAAGACATTGAGGCAATGGAAAAACAGAGTGATATATCTAGAAAAGGATTTCTGATCATTCAGTTCAGTGCATTTTGGTAAGATTTCTGAAAAAGTGTAAGAAATTAAGATGAATTAAAATAATCAAAACTCATTAATTATGATTAATTATAGGTCAGTCACTAGCACAGTTTAGTAGAGTGACAGAGTAAATGGACAGAATGGCCAAAGCAGAAGAGATTCTGCAATTGAGGCAGTCAGATCTCACTAACCTCCTAAAAACAGAAATGAGTCGGTTTACCTTGTTCTGGATCCGGTGGTTGAGTTTGGGTCTGGTTCTGTGGTGGAGGCGTCGGCTCCCTGGAGGGCCGAGGCAGTGTGCGGCTGAATTGTGGAGAAGTTATGAATATGTCCTGCTGGCTTTCCCATCGATTCTTCATTAAGAAGGAGAGAAATTTAAATTGAGCTCAAATAAAATCTATTCTATAATGTCCCTTTTAGAGGTCCAAACACTTGTCTTTTACAGCTGAAGCAGAAAACAGAACTAATTTCTTACCTTGTTGTCCTCCAGGCTTGAGTTTAGAGACAAATCCTGTCTGCTTCCAGTTAACTAAGGGCAGGTAAGACATAAACATGTGATTCTCACAAATGATACCTAAGAAATGTTAAACACTATTTTATCAAACTTATACAATTCACTGTAATGGAAAAACGCAAAGATCTAAAGGAATCCTAACACTAACATTTCACTTTTTCACGTTTAGACAAACAGCTGAATGCAAATAGCTGAAACACTTTTATAGAGGTTTACTGCAATGTTTATGATTAAATACTTTTAAATCATTTTTCAGTTGTTCTTTTCCAGTTACTACTTTTAATTATGTCATTGCTAAATGACTAAACATACTTAGCAAAAATAAGTAGTTTACATTTACAGGAATTTAGCAGAAGCCTTTATCCAAAACGACTTCCATTCCTAACTACAGGGGACAGTCTCCCTGGGGCAACTTGGTCAAATTCATAAAGGATCCAGGACACGAGTATTACGCTGCATGGTCTTTTTAAACCCAACGCTAATCTCTTTCCCTGGTAGGCAATTCACACACACATCCAGCCGCCCACACAATTTAATTGTAAACTTGATTCGTAAAACCAGGCCAGGCCTTCATCTTTTGCTAAATCGTACAATTGTGAGGCTCACATTCCCAATGCAAGCATTTTTGGTGTTAGACAGGCGTCACCATGGGCACTCAAACATCAGTGGTCTGCAGCTACGCATCTCTGTATGCAGCACTCTGTATTCTGACAGACTAAGTTACAGAAAATGCTTACAAATCTAAAATACCTTTGGTAGAGTTTATCTTTCAACTCGTGTGATTTAATCCATGTTTAAAGCGATAGTTCAGCCAAAAATGAAAATTTGATGTGATCTGTTATGTGAATATGTCACTTGTTTACACAGAGCACAGAGATTCTGGCGTTTGCGTATCCTAGCTCGAGACGGTCGTGTTTCAGAGGTAAAAAATTATATAAATACTGTTCAGTTTCTCACAAAAAACTGATCGTTTCATGTCTTAAGACATCAATGTGTCGTCACGAGTAATTTCGATTTCTCTGTGCATGTTTTTGTACTTGGAAAGGTCGGACGCCCATCCAGTTCCATTATATGACTACCAGACTGCTACGGCTAAAGCTAATAATCTGCATTTGTGTGCTGCTGAGGAAAAAATGTCACCTTCGACTTGGATGCCCTGGGCGTAAGCAAATAAACATCAAATTTTCATTTTAGGGTGAACTGTCGCTTTAAGGCCTTTCTAAAACACATGATTTTAATCTGTGGGGTGAGTTCCAGGTGACACGCACTAGGCTTGTTCGGTATCCAAATTTTGATACCGTCATACTGCCTCCCTATTTTACCGTGGTATACCGTAATATCGTGAGCGGGGGGGCAAACTTCGCGTCTGCTGCTAATGCGTCCGTTCCGCCTCCACGACACGGACCCTTACAGCTCATTAAGGCTAAAACAAAACTCTGACAGTACACTGC
>JBBKCR010000001.1:40141804-40152688 GCA_037577295.1 Ladigesia roloffi | reverse complement strand
TTTGATTCGTTAGCATCATGTGTTTTGGCACCAGCTTGTTGTATTCCATAGATGAGACTGCTTGTAAATGTCAAGGCGAAGCATAGCTGACTGGTACAATCGAGGGCTCAGTCTCTAAGGGAACTATTCGGTTTGACAGTTGGTAAGCAGTGTAGGGTTGGAACTTTTGCTGAATTGTTCATCCTAAAACAATAACACGATCAGAAGGAACCTAAAGGTTTGTGAAATGGTTAACTGAGCATGGAAGAAATATGTGTCGGGGGTAATGTTATTTTTCAGCACCTGGCCTAAAAGCATTGCAATTCTTTAGTTTGAAATATACCTTAACATTGAATTGTTAAAGAACCAGAAAATAAAACCCGGCTGAATAATGTTGTAATCAGCAGATCTCTACAAGACTTTATGTCTGTTTTACCCAGTTAATTATATTTAATTAATTCAGATGACTTCAGATGAAATTAAACGGATGTAACATAGACGGCTTTTACTGTTGTTGTTTAGGAGTTAATGTAAGCCTTGTTCTGTCAAAATTACACAGATACTGAATATTTTTAAATAATTTTTGTTTTGAAGTTTTACTGTCATATTAATTGTTTTGTAGCTGGAAGTTGGTGCCTCTTGTTCTCCTAGGCTTTTTGAAAAATAGGCTTAGTTCTAATGTGAAAACATCGGTCAATATTTCTTTTATTGTGCATGTACACAGCTTATCAATCAGATGATTGGGGGCTATGAACTGATCATTTAAAAAAAATAAAATAAAATTTTGTGGTCATGTCTCGTAATACTAAGAGAGAGAGAGAGAGCATGGTTGAGTGTAAAACGTGTGTTGGAGAGAGAACCTAATGCCATCGCCGGAAAGGGACAACAAGCTTAACAAACAAAAAAATGCTAATAAACAGACATTAGGACACCAAAGCTCAGGTCAGTTAAATAAAAAAGGCATATTTAACTGTTGTTATTTTATTAAAGATAATCAGCCCATGAGGGCCACTTGATGCTCAGTTGTCCTTGCACATAAATAAATTGATTTGCCAATAAAACCAATGTTTGTGTGTCTCCTGACACTATTTTATAGCATATATCATTCAATCACACTTGTGGAAAGGCATTTAGCTTCATCAGAATTTTTTTTTTTCTGTTTTCCACGATTTTCAACATCATGCCACATGCAAAATGTAATCCAGTGGTTTTCTGGAATGTAAATCCTGGGGGCCTCAGTTTTTTTTCTCCTGGTGATCTGTTAGGTCTATTATGAAAACAACAAATGGTATTCTAGGAATATTAGCGATCAGTTTACTTATGGTTTACAGCAAAGACTTTTTCTAGACTTAATAGTAGAGATTTATGGCAATTGCCAATCTGAAGATTGATAGCTGAGGTGATCTTGCAGCTTGTGAGAAAATCTGTGGGCAGTTGTTTGTTTTGGTAAAGTCTTTTTCCTGTGTTGTTGTGAAGCCTGTATATGTGTCTGACAAACTGGTAAATGCTTTATCCATTTATTAAGGTGAAACTGTTACCAGTAGGAAATGTGTGCTGATGGTAGGAGAAAACCACTGCGTCATTGAAGCCTGGAGTCCCAAATCACTCCACATCCTGAGAGCTGATGTGGTTTCTTTATCGTTTACTGTCCTATCATTAAGATGTGCTTTATTTAAGCCTTTAGAAAGTGGTTCCCATTGTATTGTTAAGGGGACCATGAAAGTAGCGCAGGGTTTTTATCTTTTTATGTTTTCCATGTTCTCAATTTGTGGTTGTTGGTTGGCAGTTAGTAAATCGCTATTAGGTGCATTGCCAACACCTGATGGTAGTAATGTTTTTAGTAGTAGTTGCATAAATTGTTCCTATAACTGTACAATTTCTGAACTATTCGGAAAACCTTGACCTACCTCTGGAAATGAGTAAAGTCCCAGGCATCTGGATCCGAGTTCTCAGTTCTGAGTTGCGTTTTCAAGTCATGTCTTAAATTTGGATATGTCTTCTGTAAATAATTCTATGGTTCAGTTAAGAAAATAAAAACTATATTATAATTATGTTTTTATAGATCAGTTTATATAGACTATATAGATCAGTTTCAGGCTTTTACCACATTCTCAATTGTGTTGACTTTGGTTGTTTGTGCATTTTTCTCACCCTTTTGAGCTGTGTCAGGTGACACTTATAAGGTTTTTTAAATGGAATTGCAACAGATTTTTGGTCCTTTGACTAATTCCAAAATGGAAATATTAAATACATAGCTGAAGTTTAGAAATTGATTGTTTGCTTGGCATTTTGGCAGAAAATAGTAAACTTTGCCATACAGTTGTTGTCTTTTGTTGTAGTGTATTTTAAAGCATATATCAGAAGTTTTATTCTAGGTAAAAAGTAAAATACTCTCTGATTATATTTTCTATAGTATGGTATCTGTTCCTTGGCCTTTAGGACATTTCAAAGCAATTTATCTGGAGTCATTCTTTCTCTCTTTTAAGATTGTCCCATTGGTTGCTTGAGTATTCAGGTCTAAATCTGATGTGCCTGTATAGTACAGGACCTGTGAGCAATCATGCAGGTAGATTAGTTTTAAACAGAAAGTTTGTGGAACGAGTGTCCACACCAAGGAACATGAGCTTGTAGGGGTTTCCTTATCCCATATGTTAGAGCCACGCATCAGTTCTGGCATTCTCTTTAATGACTAACCGAACAATTTCTTAACAATGTTATTGCATTGTTTGCTCATTCCTTTTGTGATTGTTTGCATTCTGTGAATAACACCTTTTTCCCTTCCCTCAGCAGCTCTCCCTGCTCCCCCAAAGCACTGAAAGTGAAGCAGGAGGATGGGGCGTGAGAGAGTTTCAAAGTGATAAGGGAACCCCTAACCAGCTTAGGTAGGAGATGGGCTGTTTTAAAAGGAGGATGAAAGAAGCCAAATTAAAAAAATGACTCAAAAGCATTCTTTCATGTAGTCTTTAGTGAGACATCGTTTGGAACTCTTAAGGATGTCTTTGCTACACTTTAGTGATTTGTTTAGTTGCGTCTAGAGCTTTATTCCACTTCTACTCCTGCAGACGTTTGTTGGTTATTGATTGTTAGACCTTTAATTGGTATGTTTGACCTGATTACTTTGCTCAGTAATTGAGCATGGCCTAGGACAGGAAATGTAGTTATGATTATATAGTTAATATGCTGCAATTGAAGGTTGAGAATAGCCTTCTCAGATAAGGTTAGAAGATTATAAAGTTGGATGTATTTGTGTTGGTTTTACTTTTGTTTAATGTACACTTTGTTTCTGAGGCCTTTGGCTAAAGCAGCATTATTAGTTCCCTTTGCTTATTTGCAGTATGGTCAGAATCTCCTCTATGGACGAGTGTAGGGGATGTAATTTCTTTTGAGCATTTATTTTGCTTTAGATTTAAAATGTGGTAATATGGCGTCTCTGTGATTTGGCCTTTTGCATATGACGTTGAAGCTATAAGATTTAGCCTGTGCCAGTTTATGGATAATTTGAAGTCAACTAGTCTTTTAGTTTTGGGTTAGTGGGCTTGATGTTATAAGATATGAAAAGATGTATTTGAGTATTTGGCCTCATGTCCTTCTTTGGTTAACCAGAAATATGTATTTGTTACAAAACTCAATTTAGCACCAGAGTTACTGTTACAACAGAAACCAGCCTTGCAGATCTGCCCTGATAGTGTTTGAGACAGAAGTAGGACAAGAAAGAGGTTCTTCTGTTTTGGTACCAATCAGAATGTGACCAGATGTCAACTTTTAGGGCTTCCAACTACATTCAGTACATAGTTGAGCAGTCTTTTGTGGGGTGATCCCTCCAGAACACAGTCCCCTGTTCATTATTTTTTTAGTATATCAAATAACCAGTTATTTACTTAAGGAAGAAGTGTTGTACTCCAGCACTTTTTGGTCATTTCCCTGCTCAGAAACTCCTGGTTCATTTCACCAATTATTTGACAGGTTTATTGTTTGAGAAATATGTTTGAGAAAGGAGGGCTAGTGTCCAGAACAGTTTGATGGTTCTCTAACACCTTATACTAGGTGTTAAATCTGAGAATTTGCGTTATTCTACTGTTACCACCATTTTCTCTTGGACATTGCATTTGCTTCCCGCTGTTACCTCTAGTAATGTCTTATTAAATCTAAGGACAAACTGATCCACAGCAGCCTAACTAAGAAAAGCCATAACAGGCTGGACAGTTTACTCATCATTTATGCTTTATTGCACTTCAAAGTGCAAAGACATCAGTTGCAGCTTATTTTTGAGGTTGTAATACAATTGTATTACTTTGCCCGCTGGGGGCTTTTAATTTAATTTCCCAAATAGTGTATTGTCGTCAAACATTTATATGTAGTTTCACTCCATTAAAAAAAATCTAAATGTTGTGCTTCAGCATATTTGAATTTGTGTAGATTGTGTAGAAATAATTAAAAAAACATCCGCTCACTCCACGGATAAAGCACTGACATTGCAGAAAATACACATTTAAATCTCTCACTTTTTTTCTCCCTCTCTCTCACTCACTCACTCTCACTCTCACTTTCTCTAACTCTCACTCATTCACTCACTCACTTTCTGTTTTTGCTTATTCCTCACAATGGTCTTGGGTACTCTTTTACTTTATAGTAGTTTCAAATCACAAACATGGGACATACATCAGTGTCGCTTGCTGTTATCCAAGTAATAATAATGTTAGAGCTGGGCGGTATTTGTGTAACTTCCCAGTAATGATACTACTCCTTCAAGGCTGGATACATTAAACAGTATTCAAGTATTGAACAGTAATTCAAGTATCCAGTATTATTGTTTGAAACATTTGAAAATATAAGGTACTTAAGTAAATTACACCCATTACAGATTCTGTGGAACAAAAAATAGCCAACATGTGGGTTGCTCACTTATGCCAAATTTTGGACTTTTTGAGGATAAATACATTCATGATGCACAGTAAAGAATTGGGTCTCTAGTGGGGGTGGAGCCGAATACAAATACGGTATTCGGAAAGGTACAAATATTTTTATGAATATGGTATTCGGACAAATTCTTAAAAAAAATATTTGTATTCGGGGAACAACGCCCCCAGTACACCTCCCAGGCTCACGTTCGGTAATAGATACTCGTTTCCAGTGCCGTGCCAAGGGGGGCAATTAGAAGACATCGCCCCCCCCTAGAGATTTAAAAGCCCCCCCACCCCAATGCGTCGCTCATATGTAGGGGCGAACTGGAACTTATTTGTCCTGGAAAATTCTTGAATGGCCGTATGATGCTCCTTTTGCACAGCTCCCATTCGAAATATTCGTTCCACCTTAAAAGCTGCTCTACAGGTGGCAATATCGCTACTTCGCAAACCCCCCCCCCCAGGCGAAATTGCGCTATTGTAGCCTGTAGAGCAGCATTTAAGGTGGAACGGAAAAAAAACAGCCAGCAAGCGGCAAAAACCATAAACACACCACCCCCACCCCGGTCGACGTCCGATCGTGCCGGCCCATGGTCACGTACATGCCTACCCATTGGGTCCACTCTGGCGCCGGCACTGCTCCTGAGTTTGCACGTTTCATTATAAATTTTACTCGAATACAAATACGGCCACTCTGCACCCCTCTAGTCTTTAGTGTCCACCCTGTCAGACTTAATGACGTGTTAGCCTTTAGCTGTTCATGTCACACATAAGTGTGTTTCTTTGTAATGCTGAAATCAAAACATACTATGGGGGATTATTCAACCTGTAGTTTGGACTATATTTGTTCACTCATGATACCATTGATGTACAGAACCATACACATCATTATAATCAGACTGTTAATTGTTAATTTACAACAGACTGTTGTATGTTAATATTACTGTATATAAAAGTGTTCTTGAGCAATTACATGCACAAAAATGCCAATAATAAGGAGCATTTGAAATGAAATGTTTGTTTATGTTCCACCTTACACAGTTTCCAGCTGTTCCATTTTCTGGACAGTAGCCCAGTTTACATGGACACATGTTTTCACATTTAAGCTGATTAATCGTGGAAACCGATTAAAAATGTCTCAAGTAAACGGATTAGGTAATCAGATTCAACTGAGTCCGTTTTAAAGAGCTGGATTAGACCTGTCTTAATCTGGTCTATCAAGGAAATTTACTTATGTAAGTCTAACCAATTATAACCAATTATGCAGTGAATAACAGTGAACGAAATAAAAACAAACTGGTCAGTCGCTGACACACTCTCTAGGCTTTTCTCATATGAACAAAAAACTTTTCTTTGATTATACATATTATTTTCATTATTTCTTATCATTATCAGTGTTATAAATTTTATAAACCTAAAGGAAGCACACCAGAACGCATGATGCCAAGTGAAGCTTCTGACATGCTACGGAGGCAGGATAAACAAGGAGAAAGGAAGTCTCAGGGGTTCAGACAGAGCATTTGATCTTTCTTTGGCCCAGAAATGTAGCCTAGGTCTATTAAAGTGCTTGTCAAAATAATGTACATTCGGATTAAGTGGCTGGTGCATGTAAACGTGGAACAAATGCGGATCACTTTATTTTAAGCTCATGTAATAAACAGGTTGGTTGAGGTATGTGTCCACGTAAACTGGGCTATTGTTTAGACCAGGCTCACCGAATGGCGAACCTCTGTCTGTGACCAATTTGGTAAAGTGATGAGTAAGCTATTTTCATGGAGCATTATTTTGGAAGTTGTGGCTATTGACAACGGGTGCTGCTACTCCAGTTAATATGACAATAGCATCACTCATTATTTTACTTGTGATGGGAAGTTTGGCTAATTTTTTAGAGGCTTCTCTCCAGGCACGGCTCCCAAAGAAGAGCCGGTTCTTTCAGCACCCAAACGGCTCCTAGTTAATTATTACCTGTAATAGTGTTGCTCGGGTCAGAATTTTTTTAAAACCCCCGCCCACCTGGCAAACATGTGTAGATAATGACCCAAAACCCGAACCAACCCAAGGAAAAAAACAAGTTTTGATCGATAATTAAATGTGTCTTGTGATTTTTACATTTATTTTCCTGGGACTACTTTTATTCATGGTCACATAGTTGTGCCTTCACTGGAAATGAACAATAAATATTGTGGAAACCATATGAAAATGTGGACATAGGGAAAGGCTATAAGACACAAGATGGACATCAGTTCGGAATTTCTACTTTAAAGTAAATTTAATAACTGGACCTCCGTGACTTTTAATTGAATACCTTTGGTTTAGGTCATCTAAACCGGTATAGCGATATATATATATGAAAAATGTATTACAGTAATAAAAATGTTTTTTTAGGTATGAAACAATATACTGCCCAGTACTATGTAATGTATATTTTTGGCTCCTTTATGACACCGGTCCCAGTCCCTGGCTTTGGGACATATCAGTAAAAGTTTTATGTCAGTGGTTGAACCTTCTTAATTGGCTCATTAGCATAAAAGCTTTGTTGAACCAACGTACATGTTATACTTTTTAACATTGACGTATTTTTGGGCTTGCTATGCAGCATGTCACTGCACAGGTTTTACAGATCAAGGATCTGTCAGCTGCTTCAGTCACTCCTAAAACGTAACAGTAATTAACCCTCTGGCGGTACTCGTTTTTGCATCAGTACTTGTCATAAGTGTAAAATTTCCATTCTTTTTTATTTTATATTTCTTCAAGTACCAGTTTGTTTGCACTATGCACTTGTTAGAAAACAACCTCAAAAGTGTAAATTTTCTATATTCTCAATGCTGCTGGATTTTCTTGTGTTACTAATAGTACAGTCTGAGATATGTAACTGATTAACAGCAACACTGATTATTATGCATTGTTTATTTTTTGCAGGGAAAGCAAAGTAAAAAAAAACTCACACTCTGCGTCTTCGTGGCCAAAAATGGCCACCTCCTGTTTACACTCTCAAAAAGTCATAAAATTAATATATTAAAATATATTTCAGCTTTCACCAACTTGATTTCTTAAATTAGCAGTCCTTGTCATGAAAAGCAAAAATTAATTTAAATAAAAAAATCTTAAAATTATTAATTTAAATGAATTTTTGCTTTTGTTGACAAGGACTGATGCTAATTTAAGAAATCAAGTTTGTAAAAGTTGACAAATATTGATATGTATTCATTTTATATCATTTTGGAAGTGTAAACAAGAGGTGGCCATTTTTGGCCACGAGGACGCTGAGTGTGAGTTTTTTATGCTTAACAATTTTTATGCTCAACAATGCATAAAAATAACTGATACTGCTAATTATTGATATATCTTTAGCTGAAATAATGCTTAAAAAATAAATCGGGTTGTAGTTTTTAATGCTTTTCTCCCTTAATAAACAATTAGGATTAGGTGATTTAACTGGCATTTAAAGGTTTAACCCCTTTAAGGAAAAGCATTAAACAGTTTTTTTCTGCTAAATATATATCAATAATTAGCAGTATCAGTGATTTTTATATATTGTTATTTTTTTTATGCAGTGACAGAAAAAGCATGAAAAATTGGCCACCACCACTTTGCACTCCCAAAATGATATAAAGTTAATATATATTTCTGTATTTTTTCAACTTTCAGCAACATGATTTCTTAAATTAGCACCAGTCCTTGTCATGAAGAGCAAAAATTTATTCAAATAAATAATTTTAGGCACTGACTGCACCTGAAAAAACTTCAGGGCAGATTTACAAACAGTGCCAGAGTTTGTTGTAGATGCCTTGTGATGTCTTTTTTGGAAAGTAGATATTTGGGTTTTACATTTTTTTAAATTAAAAGTACAAATCTATAGCTGTTTTTTTACATGTACATCAAAGTGGTTTGCCTGGGAAACTCAAAGCTCAATAGACTGACAAAAGAAAGTAATTGTACCTTGGAGGTTTGATCAATTTATTTCATTCTATCTTGCAAATCTTTCATATATGTGTTGCAATTTCACACGGGCATAAATTCTTTCATGTAAACCATTAACTGTCATCCTTGGGTTCACACCTATGTCAAAATTGTGTCGTCCATTTTCTCCATTGGAGTACAGTAAGCCATCAAAGTCCACTATTGGAAACTAAGAATATTATATAAAATTGCTCGCTTGGCCAAAAATGGATAAATGACATAATATGGTAGAAAACTCTAAAAACTAAATTTTTAGGTGTTAAGTTTAGAATTAAAGCATTTTTATTCAAATTGTATGATTTAAAAGTGTAAATAATAAGGAATTAAAAAGCATAGTTTTAATGGGTTTCATTTGGCCAAAAATGGCCACGAGGGCGCTGAGTGTTACAATTTGATGTATGGAGTTTATTATTTGTTGTGGGTTTTTTTTTTTTTTTTTTTCCTGAACTGAAGTTAAAAGTTTAAAGATTTAAAATATCTCCAGAAACCTTTGGGAAGTTTCATTCCATTTGCATTACCACAGCTAAAATGGTAAACAAAAATGAGTGTGAAGTGGCCAAAAATGGCCAGAGTGTCCTAACCACCAGGCCACCACCTGTGAACCAACTATTAGTTACTTATTTTTAAAAAATTCTTAATTTAAAATAATCCATTTTTGTTTGTCTAAACCATCGTTTCTCAATGGGGGCGTTTGAAACCCATTGGGAGGCGCTGAGAATGAGACAGCTAAGAGGGGGGCGTTCAGACACAAATAGGGGGCGTCAATTCTATTAGTTAGAATTTTTAAGCATATACAATAAACATTAATTTGAACACGAAATAAGATGTAATAAATTATTCATGGAATGATTAGAAATAAATAGGAATACCAGTGCCTGGGAAGCACCTGTGGGGACGGTACCTTGCTCCTGGATACCTCAAGCAGTCAACACAAGACATTCTGATCACAACTCCCTAACCACCAGTCTACCTGCTGCCCCAACCTGATCACCCCAGATATAGGGCCTGTTCAATGAAACACTAACTGTTAAACCGGCGATATGTAGTACATGCATATTTTTTTTCTCGCCTTTTGTAATCTAGGGTAGCTGGCTTCTGAATACTTTTGTGTCACCTCTGGATGTCTGTGGTATTTAGCTCAGACTTGTGAATATACCTCATAGTTGGGTTGGATAACATTCCCACTATAAACTGAACTGTTGGGGACTGAACTGAGACCACTTCCTCCTAAGGGTCTCTATACACTTGTCTTGGTTCGTACCCAAATGTGATGACTGTGTTCCCAAAGATGTGGGAATATTGAACCAGAGATTTAACCAGTCTGAAAAGTGCAGGTGAGAAAATACCCTGAGACTAGAGCTTTCGCAGCATGTTCTTTTAAAATGTACTTTTCTTTGTTGTCATTTTAGTTAATAGCAAATGCATAGAGGAGTTTATCTTCCACAAGAACATATGCTGTTTAGTTATGGGCCACATTTTTTTTCCGAGCTTCGTTTCACACCACAGTTACCAGTACTTTGCCATTGGTTTTACTTGGTCTCTTATATAAGTTTGGTTTACTGCTTTTTTTTTAGGCTAAAAGTTGCCTATTTGCCTTGAATGTGTGTAATGCTGTTTTGGTTATTTTGGGCACACAGAATTGTGCATTTTTAAATGTACTTTTTCATTATTTCACAATAGTGGCAGTGAATTAAAGGTTGTGTGTGTGTGCGTGTGTGCGTGCGTGCGTGCGTGCGTGCGTGCGTGCGCGTGTGCGTGCGAGTTCTATATTAAATTGTAGTGGCCAGTATACCAGTTATACTGCTGTGAAACCCATAAGCACAAAACTTACTTGAGAATGCAGTGTATGGATGCATCACAAACGCTTAAAGCGATAGTTCACCCAAAAATGAAAATTTGATGTTTATTTGCTTACCCTTATTTGGGTATCCAAGTTGAAGGTGACTTTTTTTTTTTTTTCCAGCAAAACACAAACTTGGATTATTAGCTTTAGCCTTAGCAGTCTGGTAGTCATTTAATGGAAGTGGATGGGCGTCAAAACTTT
>JBBKCR010000001.1:40125951-40140988 GCA_037577295.1 Ladigesia roloffi | reverse complement strand
CATATTAATAACAAGGTAATGATGCACATTTTAGGCTATAGATTGGATTTTTTATTTAATTTTGTTTTTAATGACCCGCCACAACCCACCCCGCAAAAAAGTGACAATTTCTTTACCCGCCCCACCCTGGTTACGAGACGACCCGCGCATCACTAGTACAAAGGCTCTATCACTCGAACACGTTCAAAGAAGACATTCTGTGAGGGCTGAAACTTAAACGTTTTTATTCATTAAAAACGGTGATTAATCTATGTCTAGCATTGTTTCTTCCCTTTTTCATTACATTGGTTTCTTTTAATTTAGTTGAATTAAGCCATGGTTATCTGTAAAAGTAATGGACTTGATTTAGCCTCAGCATTCATGTAGGGTGCTTACTTCTCTACAAGCATATATATTATGTGTATAATATCTATTTTATTTTGTTATTGCCACACTTCGCAACGATTTAATAAGCGATGTGATGTAAAATATGAGAAAATGAAAAAAATACTTTTTATTTGTTTTGTCACTTACAGATTCTTATGAACAGAAAAGCTAAGCTGATGGCAGCTCATTAGTTATAATAGTGTGACAGAAATCGATGCTTTGGATAGTTCAACTGAAAGGGTTGATGTCAGGGAGATGCTGGATAAGGAAGGTGTAAAAGTCTGAAAGCAGCAATACCAGTTCATCCTTTACCTCCAGTATAAAAATATAATTTTATTCTGTACTGAAAAATGTTTGTGGCTCATTTTAGGGACAAGTTAATTTATTACTGAAAAGAGCAAGATGAGATCTGCAACTCTGCCTTTGTTATGGACCTCCCACATATTAAATGGGACACCATGCAGAAACACAACAAATACCAAAATATTTGCACCACGCAGAGATGTGTCTATTGCTAGAGAAAACATTCCAGTCCTGCTGTGGACTGCTGGCTGAGCTCAGACGTGCTGGAGGACATAATTACAAAAGCTCATGGACCAGTAATATCCTTTTGTGTAATTTGACTTGTCTGCATTTAGAACTAAGAGCTACTTTATTGTAGATTTTATGCCATTCATACTCTAAAGGCCACTTGTATCTTTTTATCAAGGAAAAAAACATTAATTTGTTTAAAAGTTTTCAAATTGAGATTACTTTTATTTCTGTCACATCAGAAAGGGAGTCTGTTGTCAAGTTTGTAGAGGTCGTCCAATTTTGAATTTTACCGATACCGATAGCTATGTTGGTCCGTACCATTAACCGATAGTTTAATAAAAAAAATAAATAAATAAAAATAAAATCTAACGCATTCCTGATGGTAAACATGACATTAAACATTTGCGTGTATTTATGCCACATTATTTTAACCGGTAGATGTACTGCTAATGTTAGTTTCCTCTCAGCCTTGTCGACAAACATACTGCTGCTCTTTCTCCAATGCAGAATCTATTCAACAAATTAATTACTTTATATTGAGATGAAAACATGTACTGTAGTGTACTGTATACATATCTTTTCGCTGTCTGTGCTTTAAACGTGTGCAACAAACAGTATCACGTGTCAAAACAAAAGATTGTGCTTTTCTGCAATTTTTGCCTATAGAGGTGGCTCTAGCCATAGATATGTTGGCTCTCGCACCGTATGTGTGGTATACACACACACACTCTACATATTCAGATACACATACACACACTCTACATATTCAGATACACATACACAGATACACATACACATGCTCTACATATTCAGATACACATACACAGATACACATACACATGCTCTACATATTCAGTAGGGACGCGTATCGGCTGAATTTTTAAAATACGATTTCAGTTCCTGTTTCCACTTAATCAAGGCCTTTCTTTATCGATCCACTATTTTGATTCCACAAAGGCATAAACAAAAAAGAGGACAAGTGCTTAAATGACCAAATAATCTGTATTCTTAAATTACCAGAGCATCTGTGTGAGTCAAAACAAACATCCAACTGATTTAACAACAAAACACTTTTATTTTACATTAAGTACATAGCTGAAGTAAGTAACCCCACATAAAATCAATATGTATTTGGGCTCTTTGTTTACATTTTTTAGTTTTTTAAAACTAAAACAGGTCCTGGCAGATAACCACACATGTCCTAGCAGATGTGGTGTTTAAATCTAGAAAGGCTCACAGCGATAACTGATGTAATTTAATTAGGCTCAGAAAATCAATTGAGTCAATTGGTCTATTGGAGCAGCATGCATGCTCTGTAGGAAACCTCTGGGTGTGGTGTAGGCACATGTACCCATTTTTACACATTGTGGTTGTTTTATACTGTTTTGCCTAAGAGACACCATTGATGGGAATCAAGTTCTTTGTGTTCGCTCGATTCTGATTCCGATTTTGGTGACTGGCGCTGTACGATGGGTTCTGGGTTCAAAGTCTACTGGACACTTGCTGTGTCTGCTGACTGCAGCTTGCGTGGATGTCTGTCAGCAGGCTGCAGGACTAAACATCTGAATATACTCCAGCAGCAGTCATATCAAGAAGCGTCTGGTGCGAAACTGTGCACTGTGTCAATGGACGCACGGCCGGTATAGGTATAGCCAGTTAGCCGCTGTTCTATTGTTAAGACTCTAAATTGTGTGTACAGAACCGAAAATAAATATCAAGTGGGTACCCGGTACCGGGTATTCTCAAATCAGCTCTTATTTGTAACCTAATTTCAGCTCCCATTCCTAGTATTCAGTAGTACTGATCTGAAGCTGAAGTATGTATGTTTTAATTAACATGAATCCATTCAGGTGGATATTTTAAGTGGGTGTCTGAGTAATTGAAGGCAGAGGCCATTCAGATACATTCATAATCTGTCCAAAGGGAAATTCTTTTTCATGCTTAGAAAGTTTAAACTAACTTTTATTCGTGTTACAATTTTGAAGATGAAAAATTTATTTCCTTCTGTATTAGAGACGCTAAATCCTTTTTAAATACAGGTTAGCTGGTTGAAATGGAATAATCTGTAAAAAGTGCAGTCGCACATGAACTTCATATTTCTCTTTCAGAAGTTCAGTCCTTTGAGTCATATAGCATTTAGGTACTTGGTCAATCGATTCTTATTACTGTATAACATAAATAAGTACATTTGAATTAACCAAGTAAAACCTTGGTTAAATATGACACAGATTTTCCTTGGGGAGGTTATGTGTTGCAGACATGTTTTTTTCTGCCTTTACACACACACTTCAATTCATCACCTCATTAAGTTATGTGTTATGTGAGTAAGTTTAGGTCAAGAATTTGAATTGCTTAATTATCACCAAATTATTTTCTTTGACCTAACCAAATCAAAACACATTAAAGTTGTTGACATCAGATAAGTGAGTTTTCTGTGTTCTTCATAAATGTGCCTTTCATTTGATCAGTTTTACTATATTTTTGCTTTATTTTTGCAGTATTTTTGTTCTTAGTGACTAACAAGTCATGAGGCAGTCCAAATCCTATGACCCATAAATGTAATATTATATTGTGAATCAGGATTGTGGATATGTTTAAGAAAGTAATTTCTTCTTTTGCAGAAAGATGTGACCGACATATCTAATACCAGTACTGCATATAAAAACATTCTAATTATTGTTCTATTGTAGTCTAGTGATGTTCTGTAAACAGAGCAAACGGAGCATTTGTTTGTGGATAAACGACAATCACTGCTTGCAAATTTGTTTTGAGCAAATTCCTTTGTTAATAAACTATTTACTAGCTTTCTCAGACATCCAATGTAACAAAAACAGTATTTTTCATCTTGGCATTTGTTTTATTGTGTCCAAATTAGCTTGATTGTGTTTAGGAAAGAAAACAGCAACTGTACATTGTGCAGTGTTTGGTGCATTTTTAATTGCATTTCTGAGAGTTTAATTAATAATTATTGCTTTGTCTCTTCTTCAGTTTTACAAACATGTGGTTCAAAGTGTGGAGAAGTTCGTTCAGAAGGTAAGCTGCCACCGCAACTCTTTTTAGTTGTCTTTTGTGGTATGAAATTTTTTCCAATCAATTTCTCGTTTTTAATTATGTCCACACTTTCTACAGTGCAAGCCAGAATACAAGGTCCCCGGTCTGTATGTTATTGACTCCATTGTCCGGCAATCCCGACATCAGTTTGGTCAAGAGAAAGATGTGTTTGCTCCACGATTCAGCAAGAACATTGTCAGCACCTTTCAGAACCTCTACAGGTGCCCTGCAGACGACAAGGTATGTCCTTCCAAAGTCTTCTCAGCTTTTTGTTTAATGTTGTAAGCTCTCAGCAATGCCTAATAATTGTGAAGATTTAAATTATGGCAAATTTTAAGATGGTTACTGATTAAGTGTCATGGTTTTGGAAGTGCTTCTTAGTCCAAGGCTTCCCTGCAATTTTTCTTATTAACTTTCTCTTCTCAAGCCATCTCAGTCCATGAATGACTTTATTGTTTGCTCATGAGATAAATTGGCTGCGTAAAAGTAACAGGGCTGCCCCCAAATATTTGACTAAACGTTAGTCGATATGAAGAAGGCTTGGTCGAATACATTTTCATTAGTCGGTTAGTCGTTTTTTTCTCGGCAGTCCGCTGCCGTGCTTCTTTAAGCCTCGTCTGGAGCCAACTGTTTCGTTTTGTGGCAAACAAACACAAACCAAGAATACATAAAATAAATTTAAAAAAAAATCCCTCTAATTTTAATCCATTCTGACGACTGTAATGACCATATTTTTCTGCCTTTCCGGAAAATTAGACGCAGCCGATTTTCAAGGAGGAAAAATGTCCCAAAACTTTTGTCCACTCTAGATGCATAACGTCGCGTCTTGTTTTAGTCAACGAAAATGAAGACACTTTAGCACAGTTTTTGTATTGTAAACCACATTTAGTCTCGTTCTTATTCGGCAACAAAAATACATTATATATTCCGTTTCGTTATCGTCACATGACCAGCATTAACTTCGCGTCTCGTCTTGTTTTTGTCACGAGGGTCAGATACGTCTCCACAGCAACAGAACACACCACAAATTCAGCCTGCAGCACACACAGCATAAATAAAAAGAGGACTGCGAGATATACTGAAAAATACGGTATATCAAATGTTTTTTACCTCTGTTCCGCTCGAGTTGCTGCACAACCAGTTGTAGTGGTAGGGTAGAGCCGAGCCGAGCCCAGTGGACTGTACCTTTCCTTGTATATACGCAAGTTTTTATATTAATATCATAAATGAACGATTATTCGACTAATCGCTAAAAAGCGGGAGTGTTAGTCGACTAGGAATATTCTTTAGTTGGGGGCAGCCCTAAAAAGCAAGAAACAAACCACATTTCTGGGCTTGAAAATCACAGCTTCAGTTTCTTATACACGTTTGTTTGTTTCAGAGCAAGATTGTTCGAGTACTCAATCTATGGCAGAAAAACAATGTGTTCAAAAGTGACATCATCCAGCCGCTTCTGGACATGGCAGCAGGCCTCCCACCCCCGAGTGTCACACCAGTAACTGCCAGCAGTGCTGTCCCTGCAAACAATGCAACTCCTGGTTAGTTATTTACTAACTCATAACCTTTAGTATGGTCTTTTATTCTATTAACACAATGTAGATAATAATACTAATACATCTATGCATAAACCACTTATAATAAATGTTGCACATTTGTATACCCTCTCACCTCTCAAAACTTACTCATTGTCAATTGGCCCTTACTGCAAGTCCTTTTGATGTCTGTTTGGGTAATGCTGACACCTAGTGGTTTTAATCTGGAAGCTATTATACTTGGATACAAACTTGTAAAGCTGCAGCTTGTGTGATGTCTTTATGTAAATCTCACACATAATCTTTCCCCCCCTCTGATATTTTCACCTTCTGCAACAGGTACTCCTGCAACTCCTGCCACCCCAGCCAATATAGTGCAGAATTTACCAGACTGGGCCTCTCAGATTTCTAACTCTGACACGATGGCAGCTGTAGCGCAGATCCTACAGAGCCCTCAGGGTCAACAGGTTAGCCATTGTTCCTCATTTCACCCATGCCACCCAAGACAAAAAGTTTTGTCCTTTAGGGACAAAATGTTACTAGTAAGTAGCAAGTAGCAAGTCACTAGCAAGTATTTGAAAATCCTTGTAGGTAACCTCACCTTCACACTTGATAGTTTGACTTGATCCTGTGATACCTCAGTGACACCAAGAACATGTTTTTTTTATTGTAGGTTATGTATATTATCTGTTAAAATAGCTTTAAATCCCATTTTTCATGCTTCATGTTAGTTCACATAGTACTGCTGGTTTTGTACAAGTATTTGTCTGTGTTTGCAGTTGCAGCAGTTGGTGCAAAGCCTGCAGATGCAACAACAGAAGCCTCAGCCATCCCTGCTGCAGGCTCTGGATGCAGGCCTGGTTGTCCAGCTGCAGGCTTTAACTGCACAGCTCACAGCAGCGGCTGCCGCTAACACACTGGAGCAGAGAGTATCCTCCTTTAACAAGGTGAAACACTTATACATTGGCATTGTTCAGCAGTGTTTAGAGGTCAGGAGGATTTTGTTGCATTTTAGTTTTGTCATAGTTTTGTACATAAGTGTGACTGATGACAAGTGTGTAACTTTGATTTATGACTGCATTTTGAATGAGGGAGTTGCCTCTGTGACCACTGACACACAAGAATGGTTTTGATTTTGTTCTCTCCTCTTGCAGAAACTCTTGGGTCAGTTTGATTTTGGTAATGAGTCAGAAACCAGCGAGGATTCGAAAAAGGATGCGTCATCCTCTCAGTTGTATGAACTTTTCAATTTATTTTCCTTTTAGCACATTTCAAGGTCAATACCTTCTCTAGATTTACCTAGTGTTTACTTTTTTCTTTACCAAAATAGATGACAACTGTGAGAGCAATTTAGGAAACATAAACTTACATGTTCAAATTGTTAAGCATTCTATGTTCTTTGACCAAGCAAGGGTTTATTTTATACAGAAGGTAAAGAGCATGGTGAGTGATATTATGCCTCTCTTAATTTTTCCAATCAGGCCAATGGTTTCCGAGTCTATCAACAACTCCATTTTTCATCAGTTGGCTGAGCAGCTCCAGCAGCAAAACCTTGAACAGTTTCAGAAACAAATCATGGAGCACCAGCAGCATCAACAGAAGGTACTGGTTTCAAACTTATATATACACGCAGCTTATTTGCCTATTGTAGACATGTCCACTGTAAACATCACCGCTGCTAGGGGAATGTGTATCTTCTAAAATATTTAGTAAATATTGTTATAGCTACTTTACAACAATAGAAAATCAACACTTGGAATAGTATGGTCTACACTTAGTAAAAGTTGTGTCTGCTTGGAGATACAAGATTTTATGAAACCTCGCTCCAATTTGATTGCTTAAGAGTTATAATTTTCATCTTATTTTCTTCCTTTTCTATTTTTTTACCTTAGTCGATGGCCATGGAGAGCCAGGAGACCATCTTCGGCCCTGAAAACTCTGCCCCTCCAGCACAGAGCAGTGTCCAGCCACAGCTCCAAGAACAGGAATCCAAAATGGATGACTCCATTGACAACCAGCAACAGGCAAGGCCGAATATTTAATGCTTGGTTGTGAGGGGGTTCATAGCTGTTTTACCAAGTTCTTCTTATCTTGTGATCTTACTTTTCGTAATGGCATTTTTCCCATTGATTCTCCATTACTGATTGATAGTTTAGGAATCTTTCAACAACAAATTGGAAGTTTTCTAAAATATAGTGCTTGTTAATGGGTAAAATTGTCTAAATAGTAAACATTATGAATTGGAATTTGTTGTCTAAAATAACTCTACCTTGTGCATGTTTGTTTTGTATAGGACATGGAACTCGATGAGGGACAAGATACATTAGATGAGGAGAATTTTGAGTTAGATGAGAAAAAAACCAGTGGTACTCGTTCAAGGACACGCTCAAGGTCACGTTCTAGGTTAGAGAAACTGCCCATTATGTGAAATACCATATTTGCTCAGTGAGTGTCACAAAGTTATGGTTGTGTTTCTTACATGCAACTCACTCTTTACTCCAGGTCGCCTAAGAGGAGGAGGTCGAGATCACGCTCAGGTTCTCGGAAGCGCAAGCACCGGAAACGGTCACGGTCACGGTCCAGAGACAGAAAGAGGAAATCCTCCCGCTCCTACTCTAGCGAGCGCCGAGCACGTGAGAGAGAAAAAGAACGACAAAAAAAAGGCCTTCCCCCCATTCGCTCCAAAGTTCTAAGCGGTATGACTAGACATGTTCCATAAATTAAATTTCCTTTAATTTTTTTAAATGGCTGATTTTAAGAATTAAGCCAAATTAAAGCAGTGTATAATATATTTTTATTTATCTGATATAAAATCTGTGTCATAGAATTCCTTATTTAATTGTTTGTCTCCCTTGTTGCTTGCTTTTTCCACATTTCAGTTTGCAGCACTACGTTGTGGGTGGGACAAGTGGACAAAAAGGCCACCCAGCAAGATCTTACTAATCTGTTTGAAGAGTTTGGCCAGATTGAATCCATCAATGTGAGTTTGCCCTGAGGGGAATTTTTCTTTGCTGTCATTAAATTGATTTAAAACGGCCCCTGTAGCTGCTTGGCACATCTCAAAAAGTCTTCAGTCAAGTGTTAGGATGCCCCTAAACCTGAGGTAGGCTGTGATCAGCATCTTCATGGTCCAGAATATATACGAATACAGTGATGCAATGCAGTGACAATTTATTTTTTTGTGTGCAGAGTTGCCTTTATACAAATAAGAAGTAAAAAGCTAAACCCTAAATGGCAAAATGTGTATTGGATGTTGTCCAACTCACATAAATGTAGTATTGGTTTCACTTGCCAGTAAGAGTAAATACATAAATGTTGCTGCCACTGTATCAGTAATTAGTACGCCGTACCATAAATTGTCTCCCTAGTTAAAACCAAGCTGATTGAATCAGGGTTCCTTAATTAGATATTTAAAAATGTGTGTAATTGTGTGTCATGTTAGCTAATGGAGTCCTAGTAGAGCTGAATCAAAAAATGCAATGGTCAGACCACAGTACTAGGTTTTGGAAAGGTTTTTTTTGAACTGCCTTCGTCTTTAATAACTGATATTTTTTCCTGTCTTCGTAGATGATTCCTCCCAGAGGCTGTGCTTACATCTGCATGGTGCACAGACAAGATGCTTACCGTGCCCGACAGAAGTTAAGCACGGGCTCTTTTAAAATTGGCTCCAAGGTTATAAAGGTTTGTAGTCTTGTCTTGCCAAACTGTCTCTTAATGTCATGCATGACTACTAAAATGTGAGATAATGTAGTACATTCATCCACAGATGCTGAATTTGTGTATTCTGATTACTTTCTCTAAAATTGATGTGTCTGTAGATTGCCTGGGCCTTGAACAAGGGTGTAAAACAAGAGTACAAGCAGTTTTGGGACGTGGACCTCGGAGTCACTTATATTCCCTGGGAGAAGGTTAAACTGGATGACCTGGATGGCTTTGCAGAAGGAGGCATGATTGACCAGGAAACAGTTAACAGTGGTAAGTATTATAACACCACAGAAAACACTATTTTAATTGGTAACAGAATGAAGAAACAATGGATGTTGTGTTCCTACTTCGTTTACTTCGTTAGAATGGGAAGCTCAGCGGAACATGGCGGAAGCTGCTAAAGAGGCCCAGGTTCAGCCTACAGCTGCTGAGAACAGTACAATCACCAACTCGCAGAATGAAACCTTTACACAGCCTGTCGCCATGATGCCTTTGCAGGTATATTAGTTTCCTCTGGTGATACAAATTATGTGTTATGTGCATTCAATTGTTTTTGTTTTGTTTTGGGGGTTTTTTTGGACTGTTTATCTGAACAGAAGTATTTTCTATAATGCATTTTCTTATCTTCTTTGAGTTTATAATTAGTTTAATTTGAATAAACTGGTAATTAAATATGTAATTGTCTTTCTAAGAGAAAAAGCAGCAAGTTAAAATGATTAATTAAATTGTGTACTGTTGCCAAGTACTGCACTTTCAATATTGCTTCAGGACTCAATTTGGTTCTTTATTTTAGATCCCAGTGGCACAGACTGTCCCTGCTGTAGGCTTGGTGCCGCCCACATTTCCTGTAACCATGGCAATGCCTCCACCAGGCTTTGGCCCTCCACCCCCTTTCCTGAGGGCAGGCTTTAATGCATCACAGCCTCCTCCGGGTAGATGGAAATTTCACATTTCTCTAGTTAAATGTACTGTTATGAATTTAGTTTGTTAGTTCATAATCAATTTATTTTTCATGCTCAGGTTTCATGACGACTCCTGGGGTTGCGCAGTCAGCTGTTGGAACGGGCCTTTCCTCAGCTCAAACATGTATGTTAAAAACATCTCATGTCTCTACATGGGGATTTTCTTTCATAAGCATGCTTCTGCTTTATACACTGGTCCTTTAAATGTTTCATACCCTAAAAAGCAATGTACTGTTTGTTTTTTCCAACAGCTTTGCTGCAACCTCAAGAAAACAGCAAAGACTCAACGTTTGGAGCCATAATCCCACAAACAAGCACTATTTCAGCAAACTTCATCCCTTCAGCAATGCAAGGCACAGGAGTCTTTAACCCTGCTGGAGCCCAACCACAGCAAGCCAGTACAGAAAAGTCAAATTCTGCAGATAATGTAGATGCTGCAGAACTAACATTACAAGGTGAGGCTTTCATTTTTTATAGCTTCTTAAACAAACATTTTGCCATCACATTCTGTAATTGTGTTCATTTAGACCATGACAATCTGAGGAAAACGTAGTAAACATACTTTGTGTCATTTTAATAATGGGGGGTTGGAAAAAGTTTGACTATAACAATAGGGTACATAGTTTCTGTTTTGGCTTTTATTCCTCAAAATCATGTGTGATCCTTACCTCGCTTTTTAAACTGTTCATAGTTTTTGGCAAGGTGCAGTCATACTACAATTATTTTAGTTGGTTCTTGTATTCTCCTGTATGAGTGGCAAAAAGTAGTTACGCTATGTCTGTATTGACGTGCCTGTTAATAACATGCACTTTTTTCCCTCTATCTCTTTGCCACAGGCATGCAAAATGCAGCACGTAGTGGAATGGGCCTATTAGGTGTACATCCCTCTGCATCTCTTTCTCATTCGCTCACTGCCCATAGGATAAGCGGTATGATACCCCTTGACCTGCGACCCAACCTCCTTCAAGGGGCTGGGGCACGCTTCCCACTCCTCATGCAGCAGGGCCTGGCTCAGCAGGCCAACAACATTCTGGATGCCTCTCTTCAAGCCCAGGCACGTGTTCGAGCGCCATTCTCTCAGATGGAGCACTATAACCGGACTGAGGGTGCTTTTGCAAGGATCCCGAACCCGTCAGCTGTTGGTATGGACAATCTTGACAAAGCTAACAACGAGGTTCCTCCCAGGTCAGATGCCGGAGGCCAACAAGAGGGTGACCAGGACTATCGCTTCCCACCACCAGAAAAACAGAGTACAGGCCTGCTGAAAACTCCTCCACTGGAGATGCGTACAGAACCTACACCTGTTAGACCTCCTCTTTTGGAAAGACCTCCTAGAGCAGGAATGCAAGCAGAAAACCGAGAAGGAGCTGGAAGAAGGGATCCTCTTCCAGGCAGTTTCAGAGGGGAATCTCGATGGGGTCCTCCTCGGGGAGACTTTGATGAACGTGACATGAGAGGAATGCCATCAGGAGCCACCAAAGGCTTCCAGGAGGATCGCTCCAACCCTAACTTCCAAAACCGCTTTGATATGCGTCCTGGAGGACCCTCAGGAGGAGGAGGAGGAGGAGGAGGAGGAGGAGGCCCGGTCTGGAATCGAGGAGCTGGAGGAGGAGCGCCCTTCAATGCTGGTATGCACCAGGACTTTGATGATCGCCGTCGGCCATGGGAGAGGCAGAAGGACCGCGACGACCGGGACTTCAGAAGGGAAATGAACGGCAACAGGCACACTCGGGAGCACGAACGCGACAGAGATCGAGAGAGGGAGAGGGAACGGGAGCGGGAACGAGACCGTGGGAGGGACAGGAACCGAGATCGTGAGAGAGATCGTGAATGGGACAGAGACAGAGATAGAGAGCGGGAACGGGATAATGACAAAGATAAGGAAAGGGAACGAGATCGCAGTGGTGGCTGGACACCAGTTCCTCAACAGCCTCTTCTCCCTCTGCCCAAGCCTCAGTCTCAGCCGCTGCTCCCTCTACCCACTCCCCTGATGAACCTGACCCCATCCCAGCTTGATTCACAGCCTAAACCTCTGCTACCACATCCACCACAACCAGAAGTGCATCGCCCTGAGCTGCAGCCACCAGGACGGCAAGGTGAACCCCAACTGGAGGCAAACACCCAGTCCCCAAAGGCCCAGCCCCAGCGTTCCAGTGCCCCAAAAGAGACTGAAGGCAGCCAAGAGAAAAAGGAAGATTTAAGTGTCCAGAAGATGCTAGACTCTAAGCCTGAATCAAACCCTGTCCAGCCCAAGGCAGAGCCTTCTGTCGAGCCTTCTCACACCTCTCCTCCTACTCCCACATCCATCCCAGTCAGGAACTCAGACAAGCCCCAAAAACAAGAGGAATGCTTGGAAACTCCTGCTGCCCCACTTGTGGTTAGAGACAGTGAACAGACTGGGCTGAAGGCAGAAGCTGAGACTGATCCTGAGCTAGTGAAAACTGACACTGAGGAAGCATAATCGTCACTCAGTAGGTAAAAGATCATTTTGTATAGTTGTCATCTCTGTACTTATTTCAAAAGCTTCCACAGGACCTGCTCAGTTCATGACATTGCCTGACACCCTAACAAATGATTTTAATTTTCATGCTAATGATGTACGTCATAGATGGCACGCAATAGAGGATTTGAATGGTAGGTGATATTTTAAATATTTTATTTTAATTTTATTTTGATGTCATTAGTTTTTAATTCAACCCCACTGTTTTAAGCTAGGTGAATCCATGACATTTGCTTGCCAAAAGACTGTGTAGCCTAATTGTAAATGCGGGGGTGGGAAGGGCGGGAGGGCGCTGTGGGGTGCTTTGACCTTCCTATGGAAGAGTTTCAGGATCCAGGCTTTTTTCTATTGGATTGATTGCAGAATACTTGAAAACAGCGGTCACTGGCCTGTTCTGTCTTTTCTTTTCAAAACCTTTGCTGCAAAGTTGATGAAATTGAATGCCATTGTGGTGTCCTATGCTTGTTGTCTATTAAGCAAAGTATGCGTACAACCAATACAGTAAGAACAGTAATGCGTTTTAGTTGCTTTGAAAAGGAACCAAAAAAAAAGATTAAAATATGATGTGCTATCCCCATGTTAAATGTCTGATTTTTCTTCATCATACTGCGGTGATTTCAACAGTTCAGCCAGAAAAAGATCATGGAAAGACAAATGGATGTTCAGCGCACTCTGTTTTAGTTTCAAATAAACATGCTTTGTTTGTTTAAAAAATGCTTTAGGACTGTATTTTCTGAGAAGGTATTCCTCTACACACATACCATGTATAATGAACCAAACGACCATGAGCCAAATGATAACGGAGGTTAGCGCGAAGAAGGAAGTGAGAGATTAGTAAATGTGGGCTTTTTCTTTTTCTGGATTTCTAGGCGAGTTCTGTAGCTGTTGGGTTTTGAGGCCTAACAGATTCAGTATGTGTAGATATCTCCCATAGATCCTCTGAATTGGATGAGATTCTCTGAGCTTTCATTAAACGATGATGATTCCAAAATGTGCGCACACACACACACACACACACACACACACACACACACACACACACACACACACACACACACACACACACACTCACACAATGACCTTTGAACAAAAGCTCTAAATTTTTGGATTCCATGTTTTTTCTTAACCAGAGATTTTACATATCATATTTGTTTAACTTTCCTTGTGTATAACGTTCAGTAAACATAACAATCAGAGAATTCACACAGACATGAGGCCCATATATAGATATTATTTCTTTCTGTTGTCATTCTACTCTAATTTCTACACAGGTCAAAATTTTCTGTTCATATTCACAAAACTGTTTTCCCTCAAAAGATTTTCTTACTTTTGAGGCATGAATTATTCTTATTAAGAGTGATTGCACATGCTGATAATTCAGTAATACCCTTGATGTCCTTTGCTGAACTTGTTTGACGTTATGGA
Organism: Ladigesia roloffi; assembly: GCA_037577295.1. NCBI lineage: Eukaryota > Metazoa > Chordata > Actinopteri > Characiformes > Alestidae > Ladigesia > Ladigesia roloffi. The sequence goes on along the minus strand of JBBKCR010000001.1, from coordinate 40,126,913 downwards.
CACACAGTCTGATGAGAGAGTCCCAAAAATGGCTGCTGAGGCGGTTCTCCTGACCCAGGGAGAGAACATAAGCTGAGGTCCACACCTTAGATATGTAAATTTCAACCTAAAAGAAGGGAAATGTAAAGGCTGACATTTGCAGTTGAAAGCAGTTTTTTTTCATTGTCACAAGGGCAATTGAAAATAAAAAGTAGGAAATAGATCAGCTTTCATCCCTTACACTCTCTTAAATCCAGTTAAAAGGACCACCCAGTCAATCCCTTACTATTTACACTACAAATGGAATTAGTTTTACAGGAGAAATGAACTCGTGGACATAAGCACTTGTCATGAATATGGCTTGTACACAATTTTTTTTTTTTTTTTACTGACTCAACTGAACCACAATCTTGATTTCTCTCAGCCAACCATCTGGTGCTGGCATAGGGAGCGGGTGGAACAAAAGGAAGGCCATGGTGGTGGGGAGGTGGGCTGTTACCATGCGGATTCTCTTCCTCTGCTAGGAAAGCAGAGAGACATAAAATGTGCAGAGTCAGCGAAGGTCCTCCTGTATTTCTGTTCTGACTATTTTTTTAATACCAAGTTACGAGAAGTGCACAAGCTAACTAGGTTAATTGGTTTGTGTTTTGAGTAATGTATTGATCAGAAATCATCCAGATGTGAAAAATTTACATATAAACCATGACCATCTATAATTAGCTTAAAATTCTAAAAAATAAATGCAGAGTAGTGCTAATAGTACATAGGGGAAATGTCTGAGTACAGATTGCCATAAAAAGGAAAATTTGAGCAGGAATGAAAATCGCTAAGAGGCAGTCTGGCATGTAGCATGGTCTATATGCTGTTGCTTTGCTATTCTGAAGCTGTGACTTAGCGGGGTGCTGCTATTGGTAGTGATGGGGACGAGACCGCCTATGCCGAGACCGAGTCAAGACCGAGTCTTTGAAGGGTCGAGACCAAGT
>JBBKCR010000001.1:40040591-40059780 GCA_037577295.1 Ladigesia roloffi | reverse complement strand
CAGGGCTCTACTCTGTGTTTCCAGCAGCATGATGGCTTGCTGTACCTTAAAACAGGGGTGTCAAACTCTGTCCTGGAGGACCGGATTCCTGCACAGTTTGATAACTCCTCAAAAACATTAATTAACCTCACAATTAACTGGTGAGGTGTTTCTGAGCGGGGAAATCACCAAAATATGCTGGACCAGATATCGCTGATATCTGATCATGGCCATCCAAACATGTACACACATTTTAGTACGAGGTCTAAATGGGGTTTTGGCCTCCAAGCTGACTGCCAGCTTTATAACAGTGATAGGATCATTAAAAGCTTACAGTACAGACTCATAATTTGAGTGTCTTGGAGTCTGACAGAATATAAATGTTGAAAAGTTAATTTATGCCTGCAACACTGGCCTGGTTTTCAGTCTCGGGCAGATTGCCCAGTGCAGAATGAATGAAAGAGTCAGCTGGCCTACGAGTATCAAGAGAGGGAAAATTGCACCCCAGCGTCTCTTTAATTCGTCCCATTACAGGATCAGAGCAACAGTCATGTGAGCAGGTACAGAAATGAGTGTTTAATGGAGGAAGTGAAACCATAAAACCATCATGTACCCAGGTTGTCCTATGACCTGCCTCACACCGTTAACTCGTGAGATGTGTGGGAGTCTTCAGAATTACCCATTCTCACATACTGCTTCTGTTGTGCCAAGAGTTCTGCTCATGCAGCGATAAAGATTTTTTTTGTGCCGACTTGTTAATTGCCTGCCAATTACTCTCTGAAGTGACAGTGCGGCTGTGGTGTGGAGTGCCTCAATAATTGCTGTAATAGCTCCTCTTTAACTGCGTACAAACGCAACCACTGCCTCTGATGCTTGGTGCTCAGAAAGGGTGGCGCTGTTCAAGCCCCTCGACAGTCACTCATTCTAAAGACGAAGCCATTTAATTCCTGTTAAAGCATGAATCAGCAGTGAGTTCCAGCACTACTCTTTCAGGGAAGGTCCACCAACACGCCAGCTGCGTGGCTCCTCCCCCCCTCACCTTGTGTTTCCCCAGTATCTGCAGTGTTGCCATTTTACTGCAGTGATCGTAAAAGGGGCGTCGCACAGCCTGTGCTGCCTCCTTGTGGACGTGTGGTGCGGCATGAGCACCACACGTAGCCTGAGGCCACCTACGTGCAGCCCTAACAAAGTCAACAATAAGACAAGAACCTAATGTGTCCTTTTGTTTGTCCAGCTAAAACAGATCGAGCCTTTAAGGAGTTCCTGGATGCAAGGAATCCCACCAAGCAACACTCATCTACACTGGAGTCCTATCTGATCAAGCCAGTGCAGCGAGTGCTGAAATATCCCCTGCTGCTGCGGGAACTGGTGTCTCTCACTGACGCAGACAGTGAAGAGCATTATCACCTCACAGGTACTCACTTCTCATAAAAAGTGAAATATTCCATGAGTGGGCAAACCGTAGTATGGAGGTGAGATCTCACTATTGGAAAATGTAGTTTAAAGAAAAATTCTGACGTTTTAAATAGGTATTTCCCTGCATACTTTTGTATTTGTATTGTTAATTCGAAAATGACAAGACATGGAACTTCATGGTTGTTGCAGAGGCCTTGAAAGCCATGGAGAAAGTGGCCAGTCATATAAATGAGATGCAGAAGATCTATGAGGATTATGGTGCAGTATTTGACCAGCTGGTGGCTGAACAAAGTGGCCCAGAAAAAGAGGTAGTGCTTAAAGCGTGCTGGCACCCTTTACAGTTCTCAAAGCTCCATACATATTAATCATATTTCTTAGTTTTGTCCTTTTGTACCCAAACATTTATTTCAAATCTCCATCCTTGTCTTTCTGTCTCTAAGGTCACAGAAATTTCCATGGGAGAATTCCTTATGCATTCCTCCGTCATCTGGCTCAACCCATTCCCATCGCTGGGCCGTATGAAGAAGGAGCCTGAACTGACTGTATTTGGTGAGTGCCCATTGGCCGAACGCCCACTTTCTTGAGACAGACCGGTCACACACAAATAGATCTTTTTAATGGCCGTGAGAGCGACTCCTGTTGGGTGGGGAAATTGATATTCTCTTCTGGTAAACACCAAAGCCAGATCTTACCAGCTTTTCTCCCAGATCTTTAGTCCTTTCTTTTCTTGAAACTGAAATTGAACTGTATGAAGAGCAGGATAATAAAAGCATTTTCTTGGAAAGATTTGAGTGCAAGCTACTTCCCCATAACCCTTTCCCTTTCCCATGGGCTCTTCATCACTCACCAGGCTTTCTGAGTGGTGTGAAAAAAGTGCATCTGTCTACAAGTACATTCTGAGTAATTCAGTTGAGCTGAGTAAAAGGGAAAAGGTGTTTCGGCCCATCTCCAGCAGTTGTCACGTTCTATAAATGAGCAATTGCTGGTAAGACAACTGTCTAAACAGTGTTTTCCATGATTTTAGAAAAAGAGATGCTGCTGTGCCATTTGCCACCCAGGGCTGGTGTCACTTAGACTGAACGCAAGAGAAAATCCTCTGTGAAATAGTTCTATGACAAATGTAAAAAAAAAAGGTGTCATATGTGTCTTTTTTACAAAGAGTCTTTCCCCTTCATCTCAATGGCTGCCAAGCTTACAAAGAAATCTTTTTTTCTGTCCCTGAAGTGTTTAAGAGAGCAGTAATACTGGTCTACAGGGAGAGCAACAAACAGAAAAAGAAAATGGTGAGCCGCTTTCCTCTTGCTCTCAACCTGCTGTTGAATAAATCAGCAAATGTATCTAAAACTTTTTTCATTCTTTCTGTAATGCTTGGTGTGTCTGACAGAACGTTCCACGCTCAGCGCACTCTCATGGAGACCAGGACCCGTTTAAATTCCGCTGGCTCATCCCCCTTTCAGCGCTGCAGGTTAGACTGGGCAACACGGCAGGTATGAGGCTGTTTATTTCTCGCTGTGCAGCATAGACTCGCTCTTCTGCAGAGACCAGCGTTAATATGTATTAATACCCACTTCTTCTGGGCACAGAAACCAACTGCGTTTGGGAACTGATCCATACCAAGTCCGAAATAGAGGGCAGACCGGAGACGGTGTTCCAGCTGTGCAGCAGGTGGGAGATGGGGCTTTTTCACTTCTAAACTAAGGCAGTAATTTATACCTGACGGGGAAATTCTGAACTCGGCCTTTGCTTTCTTATTCAGCATGCCAGAGTGCAAAGTCAACATAGTCAAGGTGATCCGCTCCGTTATCCGGGAGAACGTGCGGAGGGGCTTGCGTGGAGCCGAGCGTCCCGCTGAGAGAACCCACAAGGACTGCTTGACTCCTATGAGAAGAGCTCTACCTACTTCTGCTAAGCTCGGTCAGTCCTTTTTCTCTTCTCTGGTTTATTTACTGACCTGGACTGGAAGAGTTAAGCCAAAGCCCGACCTGACATAACCCATCTAAAGCTCAGTGCACAATGATATCGGTGCAGAAAACAGACAGTGATAGCAGAGTGACTGGACCAGATGGTTGCAATTCCACTCTGGGAGGCTAACATCTGTGTGTGTGTATATGTGTATGTGTATGTGTATGTGTATGTGTGTGTGTGTGTGTGTGTGTGTGTGTGTGCCTGTTTTGCAGGTTCCTCCCGAGCTTCCTGGCTCTGCAACAAACCCATGGATGTTCTTACCCTTCCCAAAACTGATCAGCTGACCCCCCCTCACCTTGAATCGGATTCAGCCAGTGAGAGTAGTGGGACACCCAGCAACGGAGGCCCTCCACCAAACCAGCCCACAAACCGCCCATCCGCCGAGTCCAGCCCTCTGGCCTTCGAACCAGGGAGCGTGAAAGAATCGGACATCCTCGGGGACGAAGATAACAAATACACTGAATGTTTTGGCCATCGTGACTCTGTTTCCAGTTCAATTGAGGCTCAGTTACGAGAGCTGCATTTAGCACCGCAGGCTCCACGCGTCCAGCCTGAAGGAGTAGAAGTGGACATTGCAGAAAGACAGCCTCACTTGCAGAGACGACACAATTATGCAGTGAAACGGAGGCCAGGTGGAGATAGTAGTAGCTTCAAGCGCAAGCAAGGGGCACTAGTGACCATGAGGCAGCACAGCCGCTCTCTGGACAGCCAGTCAGAAACAGCTGTGGTCAGCGTGGACCTCAACGCCCTGCTGGAGCGAGAGTTCAGCGTACAGAGTCTAACCTCAGTGGTTAACGAGGACTTCTTCTTTGACAACACCACCGAGAAGCCAGAGAGCAGCGCCACAGCAACGGCTTCATAGCTGACCTGTCCGGCTCCAAAAGACTTCTGTCCGTTCATTCATCAGTCAGTCTTTTCATGCCCATGAAAGGTGAACTGTATCTGAAGATGACTGTCAAATATACACTGAATGTCTGGCGTGTGTGTGTTTCCATCCCTGTCTCCTGAGTTGACTTTTAAACAGCTGGTAACAGAGAAAAATTCTAGTCAAAGTGACCTGATAAAAAAAAAAGACTTTGTTGTCAAATATACCTTTGCTAAAACTAATTTTAGATTCTGCCCCCCGACTCAACAGTAGTCATTATTCTACTCATTTTCTACCTAAGCATTGTCAGCAACTGCTTTTCACCAACAAACAAGCTGCATTTAATTGCCTGAGTACCGATGCTAAGTGAAGTCAGTCAGCCCACACACAAGTACACACACGCAAAAATACACACGTCGGTACTATTAAAGCTGTGCTTTGCCTCCGGATGGGGAGGTCTCTGAAACAGCTACAGGAATAACAATTTCCTCAGACTCTGCCTTGCTGTATTTTATGTCTGTGCACTATGTACACATTTGCCTACGTTTTTTTTTTAGCTTTGCTTTTATGTTTATTTTTACATCACAGAGTCATTGGAGTTGTTAATGCATTTTTTATTATTTATTGATAGTTTGTTACATTTTGATAGAAGGCCAAACCTTGGGTTAAGACTTGATTTTTCTTGAAGTAAAACAAGAGACAGGAGCTGTGCAACTTGGACATGGACTGTTATGTAATTTATCTTAATTAGTAAGCCAGCAGTGATGTGTAGAGACTGGTGTACATGTTTGGTACTTGCCATAAGAAAAAAAACTTCATTTTTTAAAAATGTCCAAAAATGTATAGTATTTTTTTTCCACAAATTACTGTACATTAACTTAATTTTGAATACTGTATATCCTTTTGACATTTCAGCAATTTAAGTGCTGTAAATGTAATAAACAGTGTCTGGTAACATAGTGGTGCAGTGTCTTTTTTTTGAATAACAAATTGTGTTATTTTTGGCCCAGTGATTGCATGAAGCTAGTGAAGGGAGTTAAAAGAAGCATTACTTTGAATTTTGACAAAGCAAATAGACTGAAGGGCAGAACCACAGTAGAAAAGAATGTTGAGGTGATTGATCTGAAAATTAAATTCACAGAAATACAGATGGCTGTATTGTGTATGATGTTATCCAGTGCAAACATACATGGTCTTTTAACTACAGAAACTGTTTATTTAGCATAACTTATATTTTATTTATGTACCGAGTTCACCTCAGCCGACTTTACTCAACACTGACAGGTATGTAACATTTTTTTCTTTGAAAACCTTGACATAAAGGAAGCACCTTTTGCTGTGCAGGGATGAAAGCATCCTTATAACTTCAGAATATGACAGCATTTCACATAATTCACGTCTGCTCTTTTGGACCACACTCCCAAATGAACACCATGCATTTAAAGTGAGAAATGGCTCAAATTACTGAAACTTGCTCTTCACGTTTTGTCCACAGTCTGCCTCCTAGTTCGGATGCACAGCTCATAAAAGACCTTCTGTAATCGCACTGTGCAAGCTAAAAGGATTAAAAGTACTTCAGTACTTGTCGCCACAATCATTTTTCATTGTTTTCCTTCCTGCTGCTCTTAAACTTCAAACTTAATGTGATAACTCGTGATGTTCCCCTAATACAACTCGGAACACCTTGAACCAAGCCAAGGCCGGTGTAACTCATTCCCTTGTTTCTGCCACAGTTACACTTCTGCTGGCCGTTTGCCATGCTCTCATCTAAGAGAGAAAGGAATGGTGTAAAAAATTCATGCCTATGCCCCAGTGAGAATGTCACAGCTAAGAGCAGTCCGTTGTCTCCCTGTGCGAACATTGGCCATTAACATTTCTCTTTCTCTATCGGGTGGTGAGAGTGAGGTTCCTGGCGTCTGTTTCTGCATCTCCGGCTCTGTCTCAGCTCTTCTCTGAAGTCGTAGCCGATCAGCTGGCTGTTTTCCCTGCACAGCCTACTGTACGTGTCCGCCAAGGCCCTGAAATGGGCCATGGAGAGCTGCGCGGGCCGGAGAGTGGGGTCAATGTCGGCACAGCGCAGGAGCTCCTCAGCCAACTCAAGACGCCGGGCCTCGGGGAACAGCATCCTGCGGGCCGAAGAAGAAAGCATCATATGCTGACTCTGTGAGTTAGCATTAACAAGAAGAAAAGGCTGGCATGGAAGTGACATGGTGCGTTCCTTGCAGATGTTCGCTTAGCACCAAACAAAGAGAGTGCCAACGCATGCTGTTATTGCAGCTGCTGCACTTACATAAGTTCAACCCTTGTATCACTAACACATCCCAATGACTCATAATTGCCGCTCTTTTTGCACCGTTTCTTTCGTTAAGTAGGTTCTAACGTTGTTACCTCCCTGAATAACTGAATAACAGAAGGCAGAACGTTATCCGCAAGCCCTGGGCAAGCTATGACTAAATAAAAAAAAACAAGAGAAGGGATGTGAAAGTAGAGGAGAAGTAGAAAAGCGCTTACGCGACTCCTTTGTGGCAATGCTTCCCCCGGAACTGGAAGACATTTCTGACCAATTTCTCCACGAGCTTGAAGGGCTGCTGGATCTGGGGCTCAGGCAGAGGAGTGAAGTGTACCACCCCCACGTCCACCTACACGCACACAGACACCACAGGAGATAAAACACACACACACAAACACACACACACACACCGATCAGGGCAGATAACAGTGGTGTAAGCAAGACCCTAGAACATCTACTCCCACCTCCACCCCCACATGTACACATATCCAGCGCTGGATATATAGATGAAGGGAGAAATAAAAAGCGTGGAATAAAGAGAGAGGATGACGCAGCATGTGATGGCAAGCCAGCTCCAGTTGCCACAGTAACACCTGTTTGAAGGGCCATGAAAACAAGCCTCTTTAGATATGAATACTAAGTGTGGCTCTTGCTGCACTGCTGCCTGCTGAATGTTTTGCAGCCAGGGGCACGAACATGATACAGGCACTATTTGAAGTCTGCAGATTTTAAAGGAGTCAAGCTTTAGCAGGCTGTGACCCGAAGGTGTGCGATTGTGTTAGGACGTCGCGATTGGACACGTTTCGAGGGTGAGGGAGGTTGGCCATCGCTTCTCTTCGTCCCTGCTGCCTCGCCAATCCCCCCAGTCAACGCTAAGCTGATATGACAAACTGTTGAAGTAATCGTGCCAGACCCAGCAGAGCCTTGCTCCTCCTCAGATCTCCCTCCCTCGCGCTCTCTCTCTTCCCTCTGCCGGGGGACGCCTCTTCCTTTCATTGTAAGCATTAAAAAGGAATTGCGCACCAAGAGCCACAATGCCACTTGCAGAGGAGCAGACAGCTGCCAAACCCAAACTGGAGCGTTTTCCACTTGATCTGAACGCGCGTCAGGAGACTGCGAGAGAGCTGCCCCCGCATGGGGTTTCAGAGGAGGTCTCGCTCTGAGCGCCCCCCCAGCCAGGACCCAACCTGCTGCGGAACAAGCTGGATCGACGGCTGTGGCCAAGCGTGAGCCGAGGGACCAGAGGAAGGTGCCTAGTCGCGCATGGTGTGTCTTTATTAGACCTCCCTGGTGGATATAGTGAATACTTCACTGACTGAGCGAAACAAAGGCTTAATGCTCCATCTGTTGTATGCAGATATGGTAACAGACACACGACATTCTCTGACTACATCACAAACAGGTATGTATACTAAGTTCAAACTATTGCTGAATGTGGTAGAGCTTAATTGCTGTTCCCATCTCGCTCGTACTTTTTCGCAGGGGTGGGAGGGGGTTGGGGGGGGAGCGGGGAGGTATAATGAGGATTTGGAGGGAGGGAAGAAACTTAATTAGTCCAAGGAGAGATGAAAAACATGGTAATTGATTTGCTCTGGATTCCTTCAAGCTGCACTTAGCACTGCAGCGGCCGTGTGCCGTGTTAACTTTAGCTGGAGCTGCTGGTGCTGCAGTGAAGCCGGACACCCCTCAGGCGGGGATGTGTGCCTCTAGGACCAGAGCGAACCATGCACTTGGTGGCTAAGGACAAGACACAATGCTTTGGAATGCCGGGTTCTGCGGTTAGGGCCACTAAGATTGCCGCATTACGCCCGAGCTGACTGAAAAGGGTAACTCTGACAGCAGCTATCAGAAAACATTGACTCATCTGCATCAATTGTGCAGAGGAAGCTCAGACATTAAGGAAATCAATTTGGCCACCTGTCACTTACACAGGAAAGGATGCTGCTTCTAAAATGCCCCTCCTCCCGCACTAGCTGTCCTGAAACGAAGCCGAACGCAGGAAGGTCCCCCGTCTGCCGTAAAGCGGCAGTGGAAAAAGAATGCCTTTAATTCTGCTCTCTCCTGAAGTAATTAGACCATTTGTATTCCGCACCATGTGATTTAGGAGCGGGGCTGGGGTACGTCGATATTGCAACTATACAGGAAGCAGCATTTCAGCCACCATGGCTGTCCCAGTCACTTTGGAGCGTGATTTATGAAAACGACAGCTACATGTCCTCACTTGCTGCTTGGTGGTAATATATCCCGCTCCTGCCATTAATCCTCCTCTGATAACCTCAACACATGAGAAACTTTCATCTTAAATCACCCACTCCGCACCATCGCTGCCTTGAAGATGCACCCACTGCCTTTAAGTGGAGCTCCAGTGCAGCAACCCGAGAAAGACTCCTTAACCTGCTTTAGCCCTTTACACACTCCTTCCCTGACACCCATTCATCTCGTTTTCTTCCTGTGGTGAGGTACATCTTTTACAATCCCATCAGGATCCGTCAAATTAAAGTCAGATTCATCTTCTTGCCTGTGCATTTTGAGAGAGGGGGGAAAAAAACAAGCAAATCTTAATGCCTAGTGAATTCCACACAAATTCTGCCCTCCAAATTGGCTCATTACATAAGACTTTCACACTAATAAAAACCCCTCTTATCTCCAGCTAATTTAATCCTATTTTTTCCTCCTACAAAGACTTCATTTATGCAGACTCTGGAACTACTGTACTTGTGCTGCTCCATAGAAATAAACTAAGCCACAATAACTAGCAACCTTCACTTCCACCACCCTACAAAATATGCTGCCCTAATCTTGGGCAATACTCTTAAAAAATGTTCACAGAAACAGAAGCATATGCTAGCTGTGTCTAATCAAGAACTAGCAGGAGCATTACAGAATACATGACTCATGCCGTATCATTCAGTGATGCATGTATTTGTATTCCATGGCCTAAAAAAATACAGATAGCCAAAAAATGGGCTAATTCACAGTAACCTCAGTTTGCATGTTGTGTAAAAACTAATTATAGGACCAAAATAAACTACAAACAGAAATTTCAGCTAAAAATGTACATGACATTTACTGAATTTAATACAATTTCTTTACTGTGATCAGTTACTGTGATATTTCAATTCAATTGGCAAGTTTTTCTATTTATAGCCTCCTCACTGGACATCAGTGTGGCTTAGACACTCTATTTGTCCTCGAATTCTCAAAGCCCCCTCACTCATTTTCACCAATGCCAACACTCCACCCACAAGGATGTGAACAGCTATTTACCATTTCTTTTGGAAAAATGATCTGTTGGAGGTGACAGCTCTTCAGGGCTAACAGCAATCTTCATTTTGCTTACGTAATGACCAGCAAAACAATGGAATACGCGGCTGGGGAATACATAAACCAAGGGGAGAAAGAAAATAGTCCTGCAAGAAGGGGAGATGCATTAATCATGATGGCCCATTCAAAAGACAAGCACAATTACTTCAGTTGTGGCGAGGTCGTCCTTCAGTGAAAGGAGAATGCAAGGAAAACCAGTCCATGCTGGGAATGTGGTTTGCTGCAGAGAGGTTTTGCTCCTGCCTTTGAGAACAAGGTGCTTCCCCATGCTCCGCTAACAGCCCAAGGCATGGATGGGAGCCTGAAGTGCTGCCTGATCTCTGAACATGTCAGCAGTAGTGCTTCCCCAAGAGAGGCTCTCTGGGACGCCAGCCCTTAAAATGTGCATGTGACGTGACAGGCAAGATGGACAGGAAAGAAAACATTTAGAGCTTTCTCAGAAAGAAAAACCAAGTAAAACATTATTTTTGAATACCCTCAAACACAGACTTTCCCACCAGAATGAACGAGACAACTTAGAGACTTTCTCAACAAAATACAATAGTTTTAAGCATAAAGCTGTTTTTAGCCTGAACAGTTATTCCCATAAAGTGAAACAAGGCTGTTTAGACAACTGTGTTACAGTAACTGGAGGACACCTTCAGCCAAAGCTGTGAAACTTGAAGAGCACTTATGCAACCATGAACTCAAAACCCAAAAACAATTAAAACACAGAAAATAAAAGTAAAGGCAAACAGAACATTAAAATCCCCCATGTAGAGAGAGGACATTCTCCTTCTCTAGTCAAGCCTCAATGAAGAGCAGCAAAAGGGTGATAAAATCACGGCATCATCCTTTTAATAGCCTCCCATGCCTTCACACATCACCACCTCCCACAAATGCACTCCCCAGGCACATGTTAACAGCCTCCCTCATATAGTTTTTTCCCCCTGGTGAAATGAAAAAATTGAAGAAAGAAACCCAAACCAAAACCAAAAAACAACTGCAAGACTATTTTTTTTCCTTTGTAACCCACCAGGGCCCTCAGAACATGCCGACTGAAGGTCAGCACCACCAAAGGTAGGAAGTGTGTGTGCTGTTGCTAGGGTCCGAGTTTGATTTGCTGTGTTGCGTTTATTGATTTCGTGAGAAGGAGATGTCAATGAGAAAGACCATGAAGATAATCAACTGGCCAACAAGACACACATCCCGCATTCTAGGAGGTCTATGTTTGGCAAGGCCTTCCTTGAGTTGAGGTTGTACAACACAGCTAGGAACGAACATTTTTGTTGTCATTTAAAAGGCACAGCGTCCGTTTTATCCTTCTCTGCCCTCGTTGTCATTCATGAATCAAGGCCGTGAAGCCACTCCTCTCCTCTTCGTCCTCTGCAGAGGAGAAAGGAATATAAAAGGGGGATGGGATTGGAATGGGATGGGATAGAGGAGAGAGGGGGTTTCAGGGAGGGGGGGGGGGTGTTTATGACTTCTGTAGATCTCTTGTGGACGCTCTTGCTTTCGGCTAAGGTGTTTTCTCTTTATGGTGTGGGTTGCTGAGCCAGACTGAGAGATCACCTTGAAAAACAACTCTGACACAATAATGAGCAGCTCGAACATCTGGCCAAACATGAAGGGTGCTGTGCTTCTGTCCTCAGGAATAAACATTTCAGGTACACAATAACTTTGTTTGTATAATACACACAGCATCGGCATTAGCATTTAGTTTTGTACACTTGTATTATTTATTCAAAAAACATAATTTCAAGCATACTATATACACACACACACACAAACACACACACAATAGTTTCCTGTACTGTTAATAATACAAAACAAAAACTAATACATGAATATTAATTAATACCATTATTAAATGTAATTTAATTCTTACCAGTGTAGAAACTTAGCTAATAATAGTTCAGATCTTTTCACAATTTAAACGCATCTTTTTATTGCAGACAAAACACACTTGATACACAATAAAAATTTGTCTCAAGTTTGTATTTGACAGTTTGACTTTTTTTTGTTGTTTATAAACTTAAGCCTAGAACAAAACAAACAGACCCTAGGTTCTTCCGCTAAGCTAGGCTAACGCTAGTCTAAACCTACTTTTTATTTTAAATGTAAAGAACGCAGCTTCTAGCTGGAAAAATTGGATATGGTGTGTTCAGAAGTGGACGTGGTGGTTATGTAGCGCTAGGAAAAACGCACTTTTTTTGCGATAACTTTAGCTAAAACAATGCGGTACTAGTCTCACAGCAGGTAGATATAATAAACGGTATATTCTCCAAAAGCAAGCGCTAGGCTTCAATGGGAGATCTGAATTGATCCGCACCGGTAAATTCACTACCACCCCAATTCCTCCACCACCACCACCACCTCCTCCTCCTCCTTCTCCTCTCTCGCTCTCTCTCCAACACACACACACACACACACACACACACACACACACGCACTATCTCTCTCGCTCGCTCTCGCTCGCTCACACACATGCACACTCACTTTCTCTCTGGTCGGGTGTTTGTGGTATTTGTGTTGAGAGAGCCGTGGCGAGCAGCCTGCACCATTCGAGGTAAGAGCATTTCTGCATCTCCGTCTCTAATCACAACACTAATCGCTCAATATCCCCTTAATTTTTACAGCACGGCCGCGCTGTCTGTTTCTTAAGTTGCTGAGAAAAAAAAGAGTCACTTTTAATTTACCTGATTGAGGGGCACTGCAGCTTTAACTGCACATAGTGAAGCATCGCAGATACCAGAAACTCAGCTCTCCATCAGTAGCAGCTCCAGAAGACGCCGGTACAAGACAGACATAGGCAGGCAGAAAGGTTGGAAAGGCAAAAGAATCAGGGACGCCCTCTCCAGGAATCAGCAGGGACCGGTTCTCTCTCTTAGCCTTGCCAGTCTGTATGCACCCTTCTCTTTGTTCCTCGTGAGGGAAAAGTGCATGTGATGATGGTGGTGGGTGGAGAGGAGGGGGAGACTTGCTTAATTCTTTCTCATTTCCCTCAGGCAGGCATTGGTGCTGAGGAGGCTGCGCTTCTCGTGAGACGCAGCCGGGCAGGTGGACAGACAAGTTGACGGACCAAGGAGCCGCAGGACCAGCCTGGGTGAATGGTGCCCGGGCGGACAGACGCGGCAGGATGGCGTCCACGGGAACGCAGATCTTTGCCTTTGTGCTGGCTCTGCTGGGCATCCTGGGCGCCACGGTGGCCACTCTGCTGCCCAACTGGAAGGTGAGTGCGGATGTGGGCTCCAACATCATCACCGCCATCTCACAGATGCAGGGGCTGTGGATGGACTGCACCTGGTACAGCACGGGCATGTTCAGCTGCACCCTCAAGTACTCCGTGCTTGCGCTGCCTGCGTACCTGCAGACGGCGCGCACAACCATGGTGCTGTCCTGTGTGCTGGCGGCACTAGGACTGTGTCTGGCGTCGCTGGGTCTCAAGTGCACCCGCTGGGGTGGCGGGCGACGGGCTAAACGTCATGCTGCGCTGGCGGCTGGCACCTGCTTCCTGGCCTCCGGCTTCTTGTGTCTGGTGCCCGCTTCTTGGTACACCAACGAGGTCATTGTCAGCTTCCTGGACACAAACGTGCCGGAGAGCAACAAGTTTGAGCCGGGAGGTGCGGTTTATGTCGCTTTCGTCTCGGCCGGCTTCCTTTTCGTTGGAGGTTCCATCTTTTGCCTGTCGTGCTCGGGGAAGCGGCATGGCCCTCAGGACCTGATCCTGCTGCCTCCAGATAAACTCCTGCTGCAGCAGCAACAGCAGCTGCTCCAGCAGCAACAGCAACAAGAGCAACTCCAGCACCAGTACTGCTCCCTGTCACCTCTGGACAACAAGACGGGCTACAGTCTGCAGGACTACGTGTAAGGGAAAAAGAACAAACAAACATACAGCCTCAGCCAGACACGTGCGAGGTGCCGCCACATAACCCCACGGCTCTGGCGATTACCAGATGAAAGGGGGAGGAGGATAGTGACTTTGATGCACTCCCCCCTTCTCCCCTCTTTTTTTCTGATCAGCAAGCACAAGCAGTGGAGGTATTCCCTAAGCAACGTCTTGGCACAGACGGATCGTGAATACAGAGGTGCGCTGCTGTGGAGAGAGCGCTGCAGTAGCAGCAGTGGCTGAAAGCAATGACAGAGATGGAGAGAGAGAGCAGACGATAAATAAATGCAGATATCCAGTATCCAAGCAAATCGTATTAAGAGTTCCTTGGGGAGTGGATTAGCTTTAAGGAAATCTTTCTCTCTATCCACCTCTACGTACCCCCCCCAAATCCCAAATCCCCAATCCCCTATTAACTCCCCCCCCAAAAAAACTACCCCCACCCCAAAGATTAGAAATGAAAAGCAATCATTTAGCTGCTAACAATCTTTCGGAGACCTCTGTTTAAAGTAAGTCGGCAATATAATGTCTCTTCGAGGCAACAGTATGGGAGAGCCAGTTTGCAAGCCTTTTGTGCTTTTCTGAACCTGTCCACTTTGAGTAACAGTAGAACTAATGAAATGTCTTGTCTTATTTTGGTAGCTGATAGAATGATTGATATTCTGCCTAAGCATGCTGTCTGGAGCCTGTGCATAATGCAGCAGAATGCCTGGTAGAGACCGAGTCGTAGCCACATTGCCTGTGCCTATTAAAAAAGAAAAAAAAAAAAAAAAAGAGAGAGACGCTGTAGAACATTATAGCACTGGAATTGTTTTGGTGGAGAAACGTGACGAGAGCGAACGGGGGTTGCTGGGTCAGGAATGAGAAACTCACACTCTGGTTGGCACATCGAGTATAGGACGTGATGCCTGTGCGTGATGAGTGGACAATCTGATGTGTTGCTGTTCCAACGCTTTCTCATTTAGTCCCACGCAAAAGCAAGCTGACTGAGTGCATGATGTTCGCTCCTCGACCACCCACACAAACTAAACACCCACGCACATACACACACGCGGACGGAGAACCGCATGTGTGCTTTTTTACTCGCGTCACTACTCACTGCCATGGAAACAGAATCATGCACCCAAATATGTGTATATATTGTCTGGGGGGGGGTGCTGTGTTACTCACCGTGCTGGAGGGAGGGACTGTGAGGCTGCTGTCTCACCGCACTGGAGGCTGTTCTAAGACACTCCAGCACAAATAAGGGATCAATATATTGAGAGAACCCCCCCGCACCTCAGTACCCTCTCTCAGGCATGAGGGCCCATCCCATTCTGACTATTCACCTTCATTTGGACCTTATCAGCAGCCTGCCGATCAGTCCTCCTTCGAAGAATAGAGAAGTGTAGGAGCTTTCTCAGAAACCGAGGCAGAAAGCACAGCGATTGTTTCATTAACGTACACTAGATGGCTGTTTTCATGGCAGTGGGGCTGCTTTTCGTGCTCTGTGTCCAAGATCTGCTGATGTTCACTTTTTTAACCACAACAGCACTTTTTACCCCCTTACGATTTGTGCCGGTCCCCAGTTTCCATTTCCAGATATGTCAGCAGGACATCTGCTGTCGTATTTCAACCTGCAACAGACCATACTTCATATTCATTTCTGCTGATTTTACCATGTTCATCCTCAAGCTGCTTTTTTACTCACTGGCTGAGTGCATATGAATGCTGCCTCATGCAGTGAGAGAGAGAGAGAGAGAGAACAGTTGCATGCTGTGGGCAGGTGTGCCAGAGCTTATACACACAAACCCCAACAAACTCATGCAATTTCACAACTCCTGGTGCATTACATGTACAGTATGTGTGTGTACAGTGTGTGTCTATGCGTGTGATGGGTTTTGAAGCCACTATGGTCATGCTCCTCCACTTTGCCGAGGGGAGGAATGCATCTCCCATGTTGTTCTGCTCTGGCAAAGCAAGCTTTGGCAGTGATGGATGGCACGGAGCATTCTTCCTCTCAAACAGATTTCCCACGGGCGAGCAGATGGCTATGCCCAGCCCGCCCCCTGCAGGCTGCCGTGGGCATGCTGAGTGGGCACAGCCAAGCACCGCACTGCCCTTCTGGGGCGGATTAGCCCACCTCTCAGCCGACAGCACCATAATGACTACCCATGCACCGCTTCTCAGTGCAATAAGTACCCTCCTCATCCTCATCTCCTCCTGAACAACCCATACACTGCCATGTTTCATCTTAGAATGTGCCAAATCCATGTCTATTTTTGCAAATGTATCTATATGTACTATATTCTGCTTGCCAAATGACTAAAGTGACGAATGCTGTTCATTATTTGAAGGATCTTCTTCTGTCCTGTCAGGTAAAAAAAAAAAGAAAAAAAGATTTAAGTTTATATAACACCGACATGACCGATTTCAGGTTTTTCTTTTTATTCCGCTGCCATTTCTCAACCTGAAACCACCGAAAGGCTTTAAAGAGTCAGGATATTGTAAGAAATGTTTATCATGCTTTGGGATTCCTTTTACATTCCACAAAGCGGTATACAGCCAGTTTGGCAGCTTGTTTGATTTAATGTATTTACATTTTATTTTTGTGTCATTTAAGAGAATATGCAGTATTCTAATCTCAGTTCCAACACCCAGGCATGTTTATAGTGAATCTTCTTTATAAGAAGACAACACATTTTACACCTTTACTTGTGTAACCCCATTTTACAACAATCTTTTGGTGAAACATTGAAAGGAAAACGATCTAAAGAGAGACAGATTAAATGTAAATAATGATAGTGTGTTAAAAGAATGCCTTTTGTCTGGGGAGAGTGTACCAGGCAAACTGAAAAGTATATTACAGCGTAGCTTGCTCATTAGCACATTAAAACATAAGCTTTAAGTGGCCTAAGCAAAACACATTGGCCCACAGTTCCATTTGGTGACAAATTTAATGGCTCTTAATTGGATAATAGCAGCAATTTGTTGTGGATGCTTCAGCACTTCTTGATTTTGCAGAGAACTGAGGTTCAAATGTCTCTCAACTGTTGTTTCAGTCTGCTTGTGCAAGTAGTTATATTTTTATTAATAAAACTATTTTGTGGAAGCAACATGCCTTCAACTCTGTGTGATGTTTACTTTGACACCAAACAATACATATCCCAGTGCCCAGGCTGGGATACGCATTGTGCCTATATGGATTCCATTTTTTTCTTCTTCTTCTTAAAAATCACTGTGACTGCATAAGCCTTAGGCACCTGTGAACATTGTTTAGATAAGTATTCACATTAACATTAATTTTCTCAGAAAAAAAGACAAATGTATTCAGTATATAACGATTTTCTTTTATCAGTACATTATATCATTGTGTGGAAGGCAAGTATTACTTGTAGTTTCCATCAAAAACCTCGAATCAGCCTCTTACTGAATTAAATCCGGTGCTGCAGACGCAAATTTCAAAACTCCAAACAAAGGCTGGAGGAACCGAGGAGGAATCTGGAACCGAATCCTCCTTATTGACTCACAAAATACAAGTACTTTTTTTCTTTTAAAACAAAACAAGTCGTTTTTTAATGCTTTCTAATTTCTTTCCATTTATCCTAATGTTGACTTATCCAAAATCACTATCATACTGAGAAAAATGCTTTTGAAAACTTTGCTTAGGTGCCCAGCACTTTTGCACAGTACTGTATATATGGATTCAAACAATATGCCCTTCAATAAAACATCAGGCTTCCACTCCTGAGAATGTAACACATTACTGGCAGCAGTCCAACTGGCAGTGAACTGTCCAACAAAGAAGTGAAGGCTTTTGTGAGGAAGATGTGAATGTATATGCGTGTAATTATGGTTCATGCGCTGCAGAGCAGCAGCAGGTTAGTCATGCGGGTTGCGGCACGGTGCAGCCAATCTGAATGCACTCCAGAGCGGAGATGGTGCTGAAATTGGCTCGCTGTGTGCTGTGTCACACAGACCTGGCATCCTGAACGTGTCCCTCTCGCAGTGCTGCCATCTCTCATCAACCGACTTCTGCCTAATATGCCTGCAGGCCTTTCCGGCATTTCTGGCAAACTACTTTATAAACGGTTCCTTTATTTAAAGGCTGTATGTACGGATACCTGTGGCGTGTCGGTGCCTCTGGCTGATTCTTCACACTGTTTGTCTATGCTCATCATGGTCAATTACATCAATATTGACAGAGGCTTTTTCATGTCTGTGGGGTTATTAAGGTCCTGGTTATGCAACAGTCACCGAAAGGGCTCAGCAGTAATAGGAGGAGTTTTGTCCTGTATGTTTAACCTACATTTGCTTCAAAGGTCCAGTCCTATACCTGCACTCTTGGGGCCGTTTAGTCCAATTCTAGACTCCGTTTTAGCCCTACTGGGTTCTGTGCTGCCTAAAATAAGCTGAGAAGTGAACCGAGACATTGATTCATGTTCATTGTTCTGCAGGTAAGTATAATGAACTGGTTATGTTACTTCATAGGCGTATGACTGATACTGGCCTCTGCAGCTCCTATCAAATCACCATCAGGGATGATGGTGGGCCATAATGCATGGCAGAGGACAATCTGTTAAAGCACCGCTATTGTTCATGATGACAATATATGGGACACGATATAGAAGATATAATATGGTTGTCTTACACACGCACACTCGCAGCGAATGACCTTGCCCAGATCAAGACCTGCACGTCTCTGCAGCACTAACCCCGGAGTGTGGCTCTCAGGAATGATGATACTGCCCTTGCCTGTTGGGCTGTGAACTGCTGAGACAGGCAGTATGAGTAGCAGAGACAAAAGGGCCCACAAGAAAATAATACTATCTGATCTGACGGTTCACAGCTTGTAATGCTCCAGAGTAAGCCCAGGCTTATTGCTTTGAATTTTTTCTTTACGCCCACTTACCCCAAATTAAGGCTGCAGTAAATACAGGGCTATCAGGGATATTTATAGCGCGCTTGTTTGGCTGAGCATCGTTCATCTTCCAAAATATTATTTTAGGGACGGGTTAGGGTTGCACGTGCACAGGATATAAAAGCTCTCTGGACCAATTACGAGCAAAACAACTGTTCTGGAGGTTTCACCCAATACACTGTTGTTTCCCAGCATGAAAACTTCCATAACAAGAATGTGGGAGGCGTTGCAGAATAAAATAACAATGCACAGGCAAAGCCATCTGCTTTCATATGCAAGCACTTTTCTTTTTTCATATTTATTCCCAGTCTTGATCCAGTGTTTATTTTCTGCCTAACATTTCTCTTCAAACAGTTGAAATCACTAAAGGCATCGTTGTATTCAATAAAAATGTATGCTCTGTAGATTGCGGCAGAGTTTTTTTTTTTTTCCCCCAGTTTGCTCTTTTTCATATTTCTTGTAATTTGTTGTTAAAAGGATAGTTCACCCTGGTCTGGTAGTCATTTAATGGAAGTGGATGGGCGTCAGACCTTTCCAAGGACAAAAACATGCACAGAGAAATCGAAATTACACCCCGTGGCT
>JBBKCR010000001.1:39982414-39994384 GCA_037577295.1 Ladigesia roloffi | reverse complement strand
TCCATTAAATGACTACCAGACTGCTACGGCTAAAGCTAATAATCTGCGTTTGTGTTCTGCTGAGGAAACAAAGTCAGGTAACTTTCGACTTGGAAATAAACATCAGATTTTCATTTTGGGGTGAACAATCCCTTTAAGGCACTTTGCAGCCTGAAACAGTAAATCACTTTTTCTAATCTATTTAATTTTATCCACTCAGTGTGCCAAAGATTAGACAGCATTACTATCATAAATAGGAGTTTTGCATCAACCGACGTATTAAAGCAAAACATATAAAGAAATGAGCTAACTGTACAAAGAGCCTAAACTGTTCACATTTCACCACTTGAAGGCTTCCACAAAAATACCGGTAGATATATCAAGTCATTACTGATGACCAGGATGGAAAGATTGTACCTGATTTGATCTGTGCCACTGTTTTTATCGAACCACCAGGACAAACGTGCAGAGAATATGTGCTGATGGACTGCAGACAGGCCAGCAGGTGTGCTGATGCCCAGGAGATGTGCCCACTCTGACCGGCCATTCTGCATGACCTGGCTTTAAAGAACGAGTGACAACGTGGCAGAGGATGACTTGTCACCAGCGGACAGTCTATGAAGATCCCCCTGCTGATTGATGACATTTTCTGGCCCACATCCTACCCCTCTCAACAAAGCCCCTATCGCTGGACCAGCATTCACTCTGACTAAGTAGGTGACCTGTTGTCTTTGGGAGATGCACTTTGGCAGTGCATCAGAATATTAAATGCCTATAGCCTATCGGTCGTATCTTTGACATTGTGTTTGAACAGAGTTGCTGTCTGCTTGGAAGGAGACGCCACTATTGCTATCTGTACGTAGCGTTAGCATACATACAGATAGCAAGGCTAAAGATACATAAGACAGGGAGTTTTATGTTAACAACAAAACAAAATTCAGTTTCATATCGGTTATTGAAACATGCACAATAGAAGAATTTTTTCTTTCCTTTCCTTTTTTCCCTACAAATTTTATTCATCTCTGCTAGGGGTTTTATTATCTCCTGCTAATTTAAAAGCACTTATCATATGCTAAATGTAGGGCACTTGCTGAGGCTCATAATACAGCCTTCTCTTTGTCCCCGTGCATCTGCTCTTGATTCTCTTTTTTTCAGACCTTAATTGGCTTCCATTTCTCATTGACAAACAATAGGGATCTTCAGCTGGAGTCTCATCCATGCCGTCTCCTCAGTGTCATTGCTTGGTGGTAATAGGCTCGGATAGCGTGTGTTCTCCAGAGGCCTCACTCCTGCTCTACTGCTGGTGGACACTAGGGAGGCAGCGTGCTTTTCACAGGCTGTCTGGGCAATTTAAACCTGCCTCGGGCATGTAGATATTACTCCCTGGTGACGCGGCCAAAAATTAATGGAAATTGTTTTAGAGGGATCATTATTAACATTCTCCTTTGGATGCCCTTTTGATATAATGCTGTGGCTTCCATCGCCATGCCCCCCCCACCACCAGAACCCCTCTGTTCATGTAGACATTCCTTCTGGGAAGGAAGATATGTGCTCCTCTTTGCATGAGCAAATATAAATTATTACACTGACAATTAACTTTTTTTTTCCCCCGCTCTGATATTTTTCAGTTTTCCATTTCTATAAGAAAATATTTGTGTTGTGTCAGTATAGATTAGGAAAAAAAAAAGATGTTTTTAATATTCAATGTTTATGTATGGATGATGGGATTTAAAAAGACTGGCCTTGAGAAAGGGCTGTGGTTGTCAAAATATAGATATAATTCTCTTTCATTACACAAGCTCCTGATTTCGCTCTTCAGGCTGAATGAAGAGCAATCTTTGCTTTAGGCCTTTCAGGAAAGGAGTAAATATCACTTACATTCCCCCTGGCAAAAAGTATAATATTTAAATGCGGAGTAATAGAATTGACATTTTACAGTTCATTATGCAGCCGGTGACCTTTCTGATGTATGATTTTGATACTCCG
Source organism: Ladigesia roloffi (assembly GCA_037577295.1). Taxonomy (NCBI): domain Eukaryota; kingdom Metazoa; phylum Chordata; class Actinopteri; order Characiformes; family Alestidae; genus Ladigesia; species Ladigesia roloffi. The sequence continues at coordinate 39,992,419 of JBBKCR010000001.1, read as the reverse complement.
GAACTTATGTTCACCTCTAATGAGAAATGTTTGACCCCGTCACAAACTGAGCGAGGTCAGATACGGGGGAGCTTACCTCTCACTCTCACTCTCTCACACTAGAGCCTCGGTCAGCCATGATATACAAACACAAGGGCAGCGTCCGACCGCTCCTGCAACCGCTAGCTATTAGCGAGCTAATGGACTCCAGGGCAATGAATGAGGCCATTTCAAATGAAATGTCACTCTATAGCAGCAGCAAGTCTTCGCTACTGTGCTGTGCTACTTTAATAGCATATGCTTGTGTGATTGACTTTTTCTGTAGAAGGGCTCACATTATGGAATATGTTTTTCTTTTCTGATATACTATGTAAACATGTTTCAAATGTACTGCTCGCTCCTCTGTTTGCACAAGCAGCTTGAAATGTCACAAAACAAACACACTTGCATGCATTTTCATTCAGGCAACAGGTTAACTCTTCTCTTTCACATGGATGGAAGTTATAAGGAGTGTTTTAGCCAGGCAACCAGTCAGAAAAGGTGTTTTTAGTATGTAATATTCTTAAGGAAATAGCAAAACAACCTAAATCTAAAGCTTGAATGCTTACAAAAAGGAATTGTGAATGACCTTTTGGCAAATAACACAAGAAAATACAGAAATAATGAAAGCTATGCACCATTTTAAGATGCCTTCCCGAGCTTTTATAAGTTTTTATAACACATTATGAAATATGTCATTCAAGGTTCGTCAAGTAGTGAAAATAAGCAGAAGGAAAAAGAATAGACAAAATGTGTATAAATGAATAAAATGAAATGTAAAATATCTTAATTATTTATCAAATAAAACCACATATAAAAATTACTTGTCCCATGAGCCACAGAATGTGAAGTAAACACATTCACCCATTTCTCTAGCTTACAGAAAGGAACCCAGGTTTTACAACCACTAGTAGTTTATGGTTCACTTTTTCCTTTTACAGCCCATTACTCATTCATTGGAGGATCCTGGAAAATTTACATCAGAGGGTCCCCAAAGAGATAGTTTAGAGGAAACCAGGGGGTTACCATTAATCCTCTTCAGGCTGCTCCCTTCCACATGTTTTGTAATGTTAGCCTTTTTTCTCTTTTAAATACGGTAGATTATACATCCACTGGTCATTTACAGTTGACTTAGGGCCCATTGTTTGTTAAGGTAATGCCATTAAGGTGCAAGTTTCATGCAGATCTGATCTCAGTATGGAGCTGATACCAGCAATGTTAAACATAAATAACTAAATACCATTTCACCCTGTTCTGTTTCAGATATGAGCACCATCCGTTAACCAGCTCACTTTTGAGGCTTATAGATAAACACAATATTCGAATATTCATCAAATATTTATATATGATTTATTTTTAAATGTATACTTATATATTTTGTATATTTGGGGATCAAACAATTGTGTGACTTAAAAACATTGAGTAATACTTAGAATGCAGATCTGATTAGAAGTCTGTGTCAGCACCTGGAGGTGGGAGTAACGTGTTCTCAGGTTTTTGCTAGAACCCTAGCAGCAGCATTTTGAATCAGTCCTTATTTATTTTTAGAGGCGCAGAAAGAGGATTGCAATAGACGGGATTTAAATGCATGTATGCATTCTCTATTGCCATCCATGATTACACCAACGTTTGTGGCATGAATTTTGGCTTTGCTGCCCTTGTTTCAAGATTCAAGATTTTTATTTGTTACATGCATAGTCATACAGGTATAACACGCAGTAAAATATGTCCTGAACCGCTCCTTTAGACTGTGCAGAATTATATTGAGAAAAATTAAATTACGAATAAAATCTAGAATTAAGACACTAAAATAACAAGAAATAAAATCTGGACTAAGAAATAAGTACGAGTATGCATATGCTTAATATAAGCACAACTGAAAAAGTTTATAATCTAACAGTTTTATATCCAAATATCTTTGTCTTTATTTAACTGAAGGAAATGTGTTGCATTCTACCCTTTTATTTTATGGCATAGACACAAAAGGTCTGAAGTCGTTTGGTGCAAGAGCTAGGCAGATGTGAATGTCCTCTGCATAGCGATGATGAGCCTTCTCTTGGAGAATTAGACAGAGAGGAAGCATGTACAGGTTGAACAAATGGTGCTCAAGTATGGATCCTCAAGAGGCTCTGTGCAGCAAGACGGTCATAAGTGCCAATAGAGGCGAAATAACACCTGCCCTCTCAGCACATCCTGAACTGTCTGAGGACTGTTCCTAAGAGCCTGACCCAATTTGATCATCTGTCTAACAGTATTTTATGATTGACAGTGATATTGGAGGCACTGCGATCTAGCAGCACCAAGGTATTCAATCAAATTAAAACTTTTTAATACCTCTGAGCTGTTTTGTTACTATGATGTTAAAAAGTCCTAGTATTTGTGGGTTGTTAACTAGCAAGGACTCTTTAATGACTGGTGTGGTCATTGCATCCAGAAAGGCCTCATGTCCCGCCTTCAGCAAGTCTTGCTGTGCCGTCATTGGCTTAAAGCTACAGCACCATCTGCTGCACACAGACCCAGCTGGGCTCCTTTAGGGGTCCCGTACAGGCTTTTCCACCTCCGTCTTTCTGCACGCTTTCGTGAACACTTTGTTTTTTCCCTCTGTGCTTTTACAAAAAGTGTTCTACTGTTTGCAGGTTATTTTGCATAGTTTTTTTTCTATAACCCATTTTTCTGTGTTTTTGTTTGCAGGATGATTCTAGTGTCATCACATGCTGCTCACCGGAATACAGGGAATCAAAGCATGTCATTTGAAAAGTATTTCACTTCAAAACATGTGAAAGGGCATCAGTATGAATATTAATGAAAACACTGCTAGCTGTCCAAAACAGTGGTGGCAGAGCTGGATGTATGAAGCTGCTTTGTTTCTCTGAATTTCGAGGATAAATCCCAACATTTACTCATTATTATGCAAAAATATGCAGAATTACATTATGGGATACACACTCACTGGCCACATTTAATTAGGTACACCTACCTTAAACATTATCAACACTTATTGTCCATTTTTTTCAATTTCACTGACCATGCAAGTGCACTTTGTCGTTTAAAATGACAGACTCTAGTCCATCCGCTTCTCTGCATCATATATCACTTTATCACATTCACCAGTGATCAGGACCCCCACATGTCTTACATCACTGGTGGTCCTGACATTTGATGGATGGGGTAAAGTGGGCTAATAAATGCACACAGAAGCAGATGGACTACAGTCTGCACATTTAAACTACAAAGTGCACCTAAATGGTCAGTGGACCTGAAAAATGTGACAATAAGTGTAGATAGATGTACTTTAGGAAGGCTGGTGCGTGTACTTGATGTTTTAGTAGCACCCATAAAACAGAATTGTGATTATACATTTCCTGTGCGGAAGTTTTTATTTCTTGTCACTCCGTCTCCTCCCTGCTCCTCAGTCCTCTCTTTATTTCTGTTCTAGAAAGGGATGTTTGGCCTTTAGGCTCAAGCCAAAGCCATCCCGACCTCCAACCCAGCTCTGTTTCCTCCTCTACTACTGTTCTACAGCCTATTATTGTACATCAGTCATAAAATGAAGGCTTTTTCTGATCTCCCAAACCTTAACATGCTTGTAATGTTGTTGTTTGCCTAGTCCTCACCTTGCTCACAAAAAAGCTTTTAAGTAGGCTGCAATGTTCTCCATAATATTTGTTTGAAAATGGTTTGACATATAAAAGCGGGCCTTTATCTCACATGGATTTGAGGATTAGAACATCCTGAAATTCAATTTGTAATCTCTTTTATTTTGCAAGATGCTGTGCCACCCACTTTTGTAACTAACGGGTAATCTTATTAGTTGGTCATCTTTTGTTTTGCACATGCTACTTTACTATTAAAGGGAGGGAAAATTCCAAATGTGCAAAGAGATATAATTAAGGTATTACTTAAAAAAATTGTCAAGAGATTATGAATTTCATCCTTTGGATTATTGCCCAGGAGAAGTCCATGAAACCATAGACTTCACTTCCATTATTCCTGAGACTATTCAAGCTTATTAGGACAGAAAGAACATTTATCATGCCAAAAGCCTTTGTTGTAAAAAATGACAGACTAGCATTTAGCCTGCTCATTCTCGTCTTGGTTCGGGGGCCTTTTCACTGAAAGTCCATTTAAAGAAATGTGGGCTGAGCAGTTTGGCGTCCATTACCTCAGACTGGACCTCAGAGTTGCCTCTTAGTCAGATGAGTGGAGCAGATACATTCTTTACAGTTCTGCGGGCACAGTGCCTATGATTCATTTAAAGATTTAAAACCCTTCACCTACAAGAATGAAGCCATTACGTAATGTCCGATGATGGTGTATTATTCTGGCACCTGACTGCGAGTGCAAAACACATTGTACCCGTGCTTGTATCTTTTACATATGGACAATTAAGCGTCAATACCTCAAAGCCCGAAACCTTGAAATTAGAATACCTAAAACTCATGCACCAGTTCTGTCTAACGCGCAGAGGGAAGAAATGCATTACAGCTCTTTTTAACAGATAAGTGAGATTTTTTATTAGCTGTGTTGACAGAATAGGCACAGGAAAACAAGATGATGTCTTGCTTTTGTTCCATTTGGAAATGAAAGGACTTTGTAACAACTACTTTCCTCTGAATGATAAAACAGCATAAGTTGCCAGCATTATGATCTGAAGGCAAATAGAATTCGCATTACAGAGATGAATGTGCTGGGCAACCCAACTGCATTACTAAGCTTTTAATAGCAAACTCTTGATTTTTTCCATTATAAATATTACAATTGTAATAAAGGAAATGCACATGTTTTGAAATTATCCCCTGGATTATTGGATTCTGAAATGGGATCTGGTCTTCTATAAACATTTCCAATAACAGTGATAGTTGATCGTTAATGCTCAAACCAGTGCTGCCTAAAGTTTGGCTTATGGGGATGTTTGATTAGACCCAGAGGAAGTAACTGCAATATTCCTAGTGTAAAAAAAATATTTGCATTAATTGATGGTCGAATTTGGGGAAACTGGTTGTCTGGTAAAGTCAAGTGGGGTTTGGCAGATGCCCTTATACAGAGCAATCCACTTGGCTGAAACCTAGGGGTGATAGGTGCCTAGTTGGTAGACTTGCCTGTGAACCCAATGACCATAGACTTACACCCCCCAATTTCTACCACTGTGTCCTTGAGACAAGACACTTAACTCTCAGTTTCTCCAGGGGGACTTGTCCCAGTGAATATTGATTATAAGTCTCTCTGGATTAGACATGGGCATCATCACCATTCAACCAGAAGGGGATGCGTCGACCTCACATTTCATAATTATTTATTTGCACCCCCCCACATTTAACATAAAAAATGCTCACCCAGTCCTGTTGAGTCTTGAATTTTCTCGAAAGAATCCACTCCAATAAACAAATAGAAGAATACACACAGCACTTTAAATCCGAGCAGCCTGTCTCTACACTGACTATACACTTCAGTAACACATGGTGTGATGGAGCAGATTTCCAGTGGTGTGTGTTCTTTTATCAATTGAGTGGAGTGGATTCTTTCGCAAAACCTTCAAGATTCAAGATTCAAGATTCAACGGGGGTTTCAAAGCAACCCACTCCCTAAAAGGACATGATTTGCATGCACACAGCAACCCCACTCACACACAAACCACGCCCACACACAAACCCCGCCCCCATGTAAAAGTTCCGCCCTTAAACATTAAAAATGCTTCCGACGCCCCTGGGATAATAGCATCAGCCACACACTTGCAGGCAGCAGCCCCTGTAATAAGAAGACCATGGGTTTGAATCCAAGGCCTCCTAGGGGCACCACTGAGGTACCCTTGAACAAGGTACAATCCCAACAGGTGCTGTTTTTCCCTGTTTTACCTACAGCTTCACTTGGTAAATGGGTAAATATCAGAGAACACTTTTGTTCAGTTTACACTGTGTGCTGTGGTGTGGTGTGGTGTGTTCACATATGGCAGAAGGACACCTTACAGTTTATATACAGCACTGGTGCCACTGATGGAAGATCACTGTGTACATCTTCCACATAAAAAACTGGGAGTGAGGTCTGGTGATTTTGTTGGGAGTGACCAAGTCATCCCATCATACCTAATAAACCACTCACACAGTGGTTTATCGAATTAAAAATAAATGTGTTTACATTCTGTTAATTATTTGAAAAGGTCAGCCCAGGAACTTAATTTTAAAACATTTTTTTACAATGTACAGCTGTAACCCTGAAATATGGATAGGTCAGTGTACTAAAGACTGGGCGAAAATAGACAGGAACCCTCAAGAGACTAGTGTAATCCACACTGAGAGGATTGACACTGTTAAATAAGAAATGATATGTGAAACTATTCCATGTCTGCCTACATTTTTAAAATCCAATTTGAGACCTGCCTACTTTCTAATTCTGGTGTTTGGCTTTTTTGGTCCTTCACAGCTCAAGGCTGGAATATACGACACTGGTATACATCGATGTCACTGATGGAAGAAGTAACTGGTAGAATTTTCTTGGCAGTAACTTCAGACAAATTCTGACAGTAGCCTCTAAGGAACCCCACCGAGCATTTAGAAGGTCCATCAACCAAGTCCTGTGTGCAAAACTGTTTCATTTCTTATATATTTTTAGATATCTGGCTGAAGCTGCTTGTTTCAGATCACACAACAGCACTTCAATGGAATGGACTCTTGAGTCTAAAATGTGGAATTTATTTTTCTGCTTGAGCCACTCTATTGTTCGGTTTGAATTGCTGTGTCGCAAATAACTCTTTTGAATTTTAGATCAATGGCAGACATTGTGCTGTAGAATTTCCCAGTGTACTGTGAAAAAAAACTGTTTAGAGAAGTCAAAATATCAAAGCAACATGTTGCATCTGATTTTTGATTTTCTTCACAGTTGCTTTTGTAGTCATTCTTACTATTGTTGTTTTGCTGAGTCAACTTAGATTTGTTCATTCATCCAATATCAGGCAGCCAATAGGCCATTTCTAAAGCGTCAGTTTTGCAAACATTATATTTACTGCATTTTTGAGAACAATTCCCAGGCTAACCATGTTACAGAAGAACTTAATGTTGGTTTCACAAACTCTAAACCACTTGTCCTTGTCTTGGAGCCCTACAGGACCAGAGTTATATGGAATGTGGTTGGGATTCACCATACTCTACAGCTGAAATGGGGTTTTGATATTGGTATGAGGAGATTCTCCAAATATACTACTTTTTTTCCTAACAGACAACATTGTTCCAGCAGTGCTAACATCTAGGTGGTCTTCAGCATGTTTTTTGTTTTGTATCTGACCTCTGCTGGCCTAAACAAAGGTTGCTTGTTTCATGCTAGAAGAACCAATTTTGGTTCCAAACAAAAACGTTTAAGGCATGGTCAGTTTTTGCAAATCAAATGCAGTGTGCACACCATGGACAGATGAAGTGAACTGATTATTGTGGTTACACTGACACCTGTCAGGGGGTGGGATATAGAAGACAGCGGGGGAGCAGGCCGGTTTTGAAGCTGACATGTTGGAAGCAGGATAAATGGGCAAGTGTCTGAGGAAGTGAGTGACTTTGACAAGGGCCAAATTGTGATGGCTGGCCCTTCAGCAGCTCGAAAAAACAGCAGGACCTTTGGAGTCTGGTGTGCAGTGATTAGGACCTACCAAAAGTGTTCCAAACAAGGAGAACCTGTGGACTGACGACAGGGTCATTTATGTGTGGGGAGCAAACACTAGCCTGTCTGGTCTAATCCAAGTGAAGAGCCTGAAACCAAAATACAGACAGAACAGGTTAAATCCCCAACGGGATTACTGGAACATCTGACTCTTCTTACGTTTATTACAGAGGTTCTTTACTTACTGTAAAGAGATATACTTTTAAGGGTCATGTACTCAACACATATGCAGTTCTGGTCTGGGCTTTAGCTCTTTCCTTCCTTTTCTTTTCCTTTTTCTTTTCTTTTTCTTCATTTCTTCATTCATTCATTCATTCATTCATTCATTCATTCATTCATTCATTCATTCATTCATTCATTCATTCATTCATTCATTTATTTATCTATTTATTTATTTAATTTTTTATTTATCTATGTGTTGTTCAAAGTGATCTTTGGAATATACCATGCTCTGTTTATTGGTTTCCTGTATTTGGAGGGTGTGATAAAAATAACAATAAATAGTTAATAACAAAAACGAGTCATGTACTCAGACTACAAATAAGTCAGCTAAACTTAAAGTTTTAAGGCAACTTGGTGACCTTGATTTTTAAAGGCATAAGTGACCTGTAATTCAGAAAACATTATTTTATACATTGCAGGTGATGCTGGGAATATCTTTACTTACATTGTTTTACCGTTCTAATTCTTCTTTAGTTAGAAAACATAGAAATTGTCACTGTCTGGACAAAATTTTTTATGTATTTTTAATATTTTTTTTAAATACCAGATGTCCTTTACAATGTGTGGCATTATCTTGATAACTACAAATTCTCCTAAACTGATACAAGTTCAAGTGTCAGTTTTATTTGTCATATGCAAGTTAGCACAGGGACAACATTGCAATGAAATGTGATTGATGAGTGATTGTCACTCAGCAATATATCCAACATAACAATTAAAAATGATAGAATAAATGATGTAAAAAATATATACAGAAACTTATATTTATATACTCTACAGCATTATTGAACATAAGATAAAGTGACGGAGTGAGCAGCAGTAAATTGGAAGGGCAGTTTACTTTTTTATAATAATAAAAAAAGGAGTGCATATGTGCAAGGTGTGTCTATAGGAAAGTTGAATATGCAACCAGTGAAGTGTGGTGAGTGTTCAAGTGTTGTAGTTGAGGTGATGAATGACTTGATGGTAAAAGCTAGTATTAGTCTTGCAGTCGGAGCAGACAGTCAAGACTAAAACTAGCTTTTTAACTGCTTGCATGATGTGTTTTATTTGACATTAACTTCCCTCTCATACGAACACTTTTGGCTATTTTTTTGTGTTTTCCAGTATTTTCATTATCTTGCATTATTAGAAAGAAGGCAAGATTTATCTGAAGAAGGTTCAGTTGCTCATATACACGTAGGATGTCCATAAAAACCATGTTCCTACTTGCGAGTGAGCAGATTTCTGGCCAAAATGCTGACTAACTCACTCATCAGCAGATTATGTGCTTGTGCTAAGATGCAGAGAAAACCCACAGGTACTGGAGCAGCAGCAGAAGAGTGTAGGAGAGGAGAGCATGGTTGGCTGGAGGAGGTGCTGCTGGGAGTAGGAGGCGTCAGGCAGTTCTCATGAATCATCGGCTGCTGGAGGTCATGTACAAACAGAGGTGTTTAAAAGAGCCTTCATAGTGCTGTGGCACTGTAAATGGTACGGTATACCCACACTGACGCTACGAGGATGGGTTGCGAGGCACATAAGAACATAAAAGAACATGGAACAAAAACATGGATACACTGAAGTGAAACAGACACACTGATTACTCAACTAGCGGACAGGCACAAGGTCAAGATCATTAATTGTCCTGTCCAGCCTTCACCCACAGACACATTCTTTCATATTCTCTGTTCTAGGCAGGAAAAGCTTTGTGAAATACTGACATAAAATCACATTCAATCTAGCAACATTTGCAAGGAATGCATTTGTTAGGCTGGGGGGGGGTTAGATGGGTCAATTAAGGACAGAGCAGTTCAGTAGAAAACCTGTCCTGTAAATAATATTCAGGTTAATCACTGGAAACTGACCTCCTATAGCCTTCCTGATGATTCAAGACTACAATGCGCCAGTTGTGTTCTTTCTCTTATATGCTGTATACATTTTATCTTTATTGACATTTACCTTGTAAATGTAGTTCTGTATTTGTTCACAAAAAGTAGTATAAATAATTGAAAAAAATAAAATATATAATAATAATAATAATAACTAGACAAAATTTGCATTTCCTGAAGGAAATATGATAGCATGCATAGCTGATAGATACATAGACAGATAGATATATAGATGGATAGATAAATAGATAAAAAG
>JBBKCR010000001.1:39965620-39982314 GCA_037577295.1 Ladigesia roloffi | reverse complement strand
TCTGCTGAGGAAACAAAGTCACCATCGACTTGGATGCCCTGGGGGTAAGCAAATAAACATCAGATTTTCATTTTGGGTTGAACTGTCCCTTTACAGTAGCAGTTTTCACAGTTCGTGTTAGTCTTGTGTTAACAGTGTTCATTGACTTTAAGGAAAGCAAAGAGGACAGTTTTATATTTTATCTGAGAGTGCCAGATGTTATTTTGTCCACACGGGTTGGTTGAGGAACAGGATCCTTTCAGACTGATGTCATAAACTATATAAACAAAAGTATTGGGACACACCTGTTTGTGTGAGGCCTCTTAGTGCAGGATAATCTTCAAGGTTTGAGACATTTTGGACAACACCATGGTTTGTGGTCACAGTTTGGTGAGGGCTCTTTACTTTTTGAGGATGACTGTGCACAAAGCTGAGGTCAGGGCCATACAGAGCCCTGACCTCAGCCCCACCCAGCACCTCAATGATGAAATGGAACGGGAATTGTGAGTCAGACCTTCTCGTCCAACGTCAGCGTCTAACCTCATAAATGCTTTACAGAATGAATGGACACAAATTCTCACAGAAATTCTTGTGGAAAGAGTGGAAGATGTTATAAATGCAAAGGGGGGACCGACTCCATATTAAAGTCTTTGTATTTTGAATGCATTGTCGTTAATGTTCCTGCATTTTTGTCCTGGCATACAGAGTATATGGGTTACATTAAAAAGATAATGTGAACTCTCAGACAAAAATTTGAGGACACTTTTATGCCAAACACAGCAGGTAAAAACTCACATCCGACCTGTTTAGCCAAATTGGACATAGAATTGTTACCTGCAAAGAACACATTGAATCTGACCACTGATTTTCAGCTCCAGTTTGGGTCACTTGCCTCCGTCTTGACTGAAATATGGTATGTAGGCTATCCAATACTTGGCCAAGGCGCCTTTGTTTGGACATCAGATAGAATTAATGTGTTTTTTTTTGCTGCACAGACACATATTACATCATTATCCCACATCTACAATGTAACAGCAGCTGCTAGTTTGAAGTCTGGGCCAGTAAACATTACAGAAGCATTAAAGCATCAGGACTCAATTCATCTTCTCCTCAGGTCATGGACTGTTGAGAGCTGATCACAGCTAATGATCTCTGCGAGGCAGGTTTGTGCTTCTAGTTTTGTTGTCGTGTTTAGTTGTTGTTTATGAAGCTTGATCATTCATATGATGTTATTCAGTCACACAAATTGAAACATCATGTTTGAAAAATCAGGTTTGAGCCGAAAAGTCTAAATTGGGCATTAAGGCTAGTAGCCTAATATCAACAAAACCAGTCTACATAGAAATACAGAAGTTAATTTAAATAGGAGATAATGGTGTGTAAACTGTAAAATAACATATGTAATTCATATAGTATTACATATTGCCTCAAAATACGTTTAACCATAAATGTCAGACATCTTGCATCTTTAAGAATGTTTTTCTATCCCTGACCAGCTTCATGCTACTGATATCATGATTTATTACTACTATAACTGCTTCATTCCAGATGGCCAAGCTTGGTTATATTCACTTCCCCAAAACTCAGAGACCCTTCCAGTGATGAGAGGAGAAAGGTGCAGGTGAGTGGTTTGTATTCACCCACTGAGCGGAGTTTATGGCTCCTTTGCAGGGACTAATTAGTAATCTGCCAATGGGCATCAGGCATTTCACACAAGAAAACCCCAGCCCTGACACGCACACACATACACACACACACACATACACACAAAACCACATGGAATTATCCACTTGGCTCTCAATATTATCAGACACGTCGTCTCTGTGTGTAATTACAATATCTGTGTCTTGTTGGATCCATTATGGCAACAAAAGGTCCTTACAATCAGGCCACTTTGGTGAATAATGAGGAGCATACTTGACTTTCATTGAGAGATGTTTCCCAATCTGATGCCATTACAGCTCACAATCACTTCCATGCCAGACAAGCAGAACTATGTGTCTATACGGGACATAAAGTGATGTTTTACAGTCAAATAACACACCCCACTGCTTTATGAGTCACATTAAGAGCTGAATAAAGGAAACCACTGCGGCATTTTGTCATTACAGATAAACTAAATAAGCTGCCGCTGTAGAACACTAGATTTGTCTCAAGACTTTAGTCTATTGTCTCTGAGGCCTTGTTCACACGTACACGGGTATTTTTCTATGCGTTTTGGCTTTTCGTCCACACGTATACAAGTATTTTTTGAAAAAGGTTGTTCTATGCGTTTTGGTTTTTCGTCCACACGTAAACGGGGCTTTAGGTCAGTAAAAACGGAGCTTTTTGAAAACTCCGGCCAAAGTGGGGATTTTTGAAAACTCTGTTTTTGCGTTTACGTGTGCCAATCAGATGACATCACAGTATGCACCGTGTTAACATTAAATTGTCTACAATGCCCGACGTTAACAAATTACGTTTTGGCGTGTTTATACTCATGCACGGAGTTACTGTCCATCCGATATGAAGGACATAGACGTCAGCGTCAGCTTCGGTTACATTTATATTCATCCCAGACACTAGCCGCGTTTACATGGACACTATTTTTCAATCTGATTCAATTTAATCGGATTAAAATAAACCAAACAAACTGTTTACATGGCGTCAAATAAAGAGATCCTTGTTTGTTGTCTCTGCCAGCGCCCGCCACCAAGGCTTCTGATTGGTCAGCAATGCTGCACGGTTTAAGTTCATATCGCCACCTGCTGGCGTGGCATGCTTTTGTCAGTGTTTTTAGCGTTTGCGTGTGGACGGAGATATTTGTGAAACGTGCTCTTGTGGATGTGATAAAAAAAAACGAAAACGGAAAATCTCCGTTTTCGAAAAAACCAATGTATGTGTGGACATGGCCTGACTTGTCTCGACCCTGGCCATTGTTCTCAAATGTATTAGTAATGTAGTCATGCTAGTCTGTAGTCTCAGGTCTAGCTACCGTTTAAACAAATAATTTGAATCTTTTTTTTTTTTCAGCCAATGCAATCTGTCAATTGAGCTCAAAACAAATCACTGCTTGCATTTAATTTGCCAAAATAGTTTGGATAGATTTGAATTTAAAGAGAGGATTCGATATAATTTGATTAGAATTCAAATATGTATTGTTTTGCTTACATAAATTAATTCCCTACACAATAAATTAAATTTAATTCAATTCAATTCAAAGAACTGTATTTGTCCCCTAGGGTTCAAATGCTTAAAACCCATTGATGCAGAATATAAACACATTCCTTCACACAACTATTTAATTATAAAATGAAATGTTATTATTATGTAATTACTAGGGCTGGGAATTTAACGCGTTAATTAGATTAATTAATCACAGGAAAAAAAATAACGCGTTAATATTTTTTACGCATTTAACGCTTTAAGCCCTGCCACTAGTCGGCAGACCAAAACTACGTCATATTCCCCAATCTCTCCTGCGTGAGCAGCCAGAGAGCACCATTCAGTTCACAGCACGCGAGTAAGCTTGAGAGATTTGGAAGAAAAAAACACCAAAATGGCGAATAAAACGTTGTCCCATGACTTGTGAGTGTCTTGTGCCTTTTGGAAACGACACTCACGTGTCTCCCGGTTCAACTTCGGCGCAGCTGCGCCAAAGCATTAGTAGCATTAGCATTAGCTCTCTCCAGACTTCCAGAGGGGCGGAGTCTCAGCGCTGTGGCCGGAGTGTGTGAGAGAGCTGGGAGAGGTAGGAGAGGCAGCAGGGTGATCTGGGTCTGAATAGGAATGGAAATAGCGATGATAATGGTGGCTGGGTTTATTTGAGAAACGAGGAAGTGTATCAAAACTTACAACTGTCATAAACTGGAACCTAATTCAGAGGTTTGGTTCAGTCGGTGATATAGTTCTAGGCTTGTATTCAATAGTAAATGGTAAAAAAACTGCTTCTTGTAACGTCCGTATGTATGTGCGATTAAATGCGATTAATTAGACTAATTAATCGCCACACATGTAATTAATTAGATCAAAAAATTTTATCGCTTGACAGCACTAGTAATAACATAGAGTTTTAACAGATTTACATTTAACTACAGGGGACAGTCTCCCTGGAGCAACTTGGGGTTAAGGGTTTTGCTCAGGGACCCAGTGGTGGTGCTGGAGGTAGGAATCGAACCCAGGACCTCAAGGTCCAGAGGCAAGTGTCCTACCCACTGAGCTACCTCCACCCCAGATCAGCAAAATGAAAATATTAAAAATCTAATATTTTGTTGTTTGTGAGTTAAATCACGTATAAATGACCAAAGACACTTGGACTGGAGGAAAACTTTAAGGCCTAAGCCTTGAAATGCTGCTTGGTTGTATTTTGTTATGTTTTAAAAGCAGCGGTGCTAGAGGAGGTGCTGATTGGGCCCCAATCCAGTAGTTAAGTCCGTGTGTAACATAATATAGTATATTATGAAAGTATATTAAATGAGTGAAAAAACCCACACTGGATCTATGAAAGTTCTGCTTTATTATTTCTTTATTGCGCCTATGGAATTAACAGCCCTGCCAAACCTTTGCCCAATCTGAGTTTAACTGTTGAATAGATTGGTCTTGACATAACTCAGCATCAGTCTAAGGACATTTCTAATCTGACAAGGTTTTTGAAGTTGGTGGTCAGTTTTGTATGCACCTACATACAGCAAATATGCATTTTGATCTCTTTTTAACCATGTGTTACTCAGTAGCGTTTAATAGATATAATAGCTTACAATGGTTTATGCTCTGATATCTGAAATGCGAATGTCATAATTATCATCAGACTCTTATTTCCAGCACTGGAAAAGCATTTGGAAAGGTTTTTCGGCACTCCTTTTGAAGAAAGCTTTTGTTCAAATGAATACTGGGTAACGATTACATTTTAAAATCGCAATTTATCGCATTGTTTTCTGTGATAAAATTCAGTCAATTGCATTGTTATACTTCTCTTGGACTCAGCAAGGTGGCCATGACTACAGCCATTACATCAACTGCAGCCTATTAGTAATTTAAACCAATTGTTTTTATAATTTAATATCAGACTCAGTTGTGTGCAAACGCTTTAAAGTTACAGTTAGCAAATAAATAGAAACTGTTCAATATGATGTGCAGAAAAATGACATAACATTTATTTTATGTACAGTATGTATTAAATTATTTTTACTTAGAAAATCAATAAAACATCTCCTTTGACTGGGGATGTTCCTTCATGTATACAGAAAACTGCATCATTGAACAGACAGGACTGATGACCCATTTTAGAGAGAGTTTAAAGAAAGTGATGTCATGTATCTGTTAACTGATTTGAAATAATATAATAATAATATAGGCAAATATATTTGGCTGTATTTTTCTGTTTTGATTTTCTAATTGCAATGATGCCAGACAATTATGCCGTCTTCTATAAGCAGAGCACAAAATAAGAACAATGACATGAATAGAGACCTTGATGTCTTAAGTAATAACAATAATAATAATAATAATAATAATAATAATAATAAATTTTACTTCTAATGCACTCTCCATTAAAACAATCTCAAAGTGCTACAGAGTAAAAGTAGACAGCAAATAAAAGTCTGGCAAAATGAATGAAGGAGAGAAAAATAGAAGGAATGAAGGAAAAAGGAAAGAAAGACAAAGGAACAAAATAGAAAGACAAAGAAGAAAGACAGAAGGAAAGAAAAAGAGTAATTAGAGAAAGTACAGGTGAATTAAAGAGAGAGAAAGAATCAAGAAAAACAATGAAAGAAAAAGAAATAATAAAAATAAGAGAAATAAGGAAATGGGAAGAATAAAGAGAAAGGAAAAGATGAAAGACAGAAAAAAAGAAATACACAGTGATGTTCTTTTTGTACGGTTCTGTAAAATTCTGACGCGTGACATTCTGGCTCCGAGTGCAGCGTTCCATTAGCCATTCTTTTAGAGGAGGCCGGGCAGGCGTAATTTTCAATAATCTGTCATAGGAACCGAGCGCCACATTTTCACTTTGAAATAATCAGCTGTAGACTATTCAGTTTTATCAATAAGGCGACGCTGGATGAAGTTCCGAGGATTATATGTAAAACAGAAGAAGCTGAACACTTAATTCCAATTACAGGCATCAGGAAAATGGCACTGTACTCAATGTAAATTGGGAGGAATCTTTCTCCGCTTCATGCACAGATTATGAGAGGGAGTGTGCCTAAATTGCAACGGTCCATCAGTCACATTACTGATTATTCTCCCACTTTGTCCTCATATCTGCTCACGTGCCACTTATTTACACTCCAGTAATTGCGAGCCTGTCTGTTGAAAGTGATATGTAGAAGGAAAATAAGAGTGTTTTTCCTCCAGTATGATGTTTGAAAGGAAGCCTGAGTGAAGGATGCTCGTCTACTCTATAGAGTGCCCTGTACAGAACACATATATGATTGATAAACCTGTCCCGTGTGCTCGTGCCGCCTGATAAACTGCAGGAAGAAAGGGGAAGTGGGCCTGTACACAGTCTTCCAGCTTGTAATGCTGAGAGCTTAGCTTAGCACAGGCCCACTAACATTAGCGGTGACTGGCAGCGAGTTCTTACCATTAAGTTTTCACATCAAAGGGATTTAGTTAAATTCAGCACAGACAGTTAAAAGTGGGCGCGCTGTGGATCTTGTAAATGCAGTCTTTGAGTTGTGCCTCTCGGGGGACACTTCACACACTTCACCGGAGAGGGGCTGTGTGAAGAGCGCAGCCAATGACAGCCATCAGGAAGACTCCGCTACACACAGCCCAAGCCACGGGGAGTAGGTAAGTGTTTTCTGACTGAAACAGCTCTCTGTCTGTCTCTCTCGCTCTCTCAAACCCATACAACTAAAAACATACTCTCACTCCTGTCCTTTTTTCTGTTTTGCCTATTATGCTGCTCCAGAATTTGCAAATATGAAAATAAAAAAGGAATAATTCACCAAATAATCATAATAAATATTGTTTTTTGCAAAAAAGACATATTTGACTGTGCAGGCCAGTCAAATTCTTCCACACTGAACTCATGTAACTAGGTCTTGATGGACATTGGTTTTGTTTCCCAAGGTTTATAAGGTTACTTCCCCAACCTGGAACTGGAAGTGGTATTCTGAAGCTGTATGGTGCCATCTGAATTCAATAATAAAGAGATGTCCAGTTTTGCCCAGTTAGCAATGATTGCTAATCTTTGTCTCATACCACAACAACGTCTGCTTTTCTTGTGTTGACTTGGAGTTCATGATGTTAGTCAGGATTTTGTGGAAGTCTAGCTCTTGATCTTTTAGAGCCTAATTAGATATGGCATCCCAGTTTGGTTTGGTAACCTCTCAGTGCGAGTCAAAACGAGTCTGACTCTCACAAACTGCATGGCAGATAATGGATGTGGGACAGCTTCCGTCCCTGCAGTCTACCTGTGAGCAGGGGGTTCTAAGGCACGCCATCATGATGAAAACCGATCTATCTCATGTGCAATACAGTGAAGTACCAGCCGTCACTGAAGGGCTTTAAAATACCATAGTGTCGTCCAAATAGATTTGAAAACTCTTTTATCCCTACTTCAATCAAATTTTAAAGAGCAAGCCTAACAGGGATGGAATCAGTATGACAATTTTTTTCATTTGGGGTGCCTCTAGTGCCTTTTTGGCATTATATGTTTTATCTGCTTAACTTTTACTAAGTGTATTTGCTTGTCATTTTCTGATATATGTTTATAGTACATTGTAGCTGTCTTAGCCTCACTCGCGGAATATTTTCTATGAATGCAGCTTGGATTGAAGCCCAATTTTCTACAATGTGGGACAATCCAGGTTTTGTTGGATCCTAATAAGTCTTCCTGTTTGTTGTGCTTCCATGGGCAAATCTATACAGCTGACTGAAAATCTTACAAAAGATAACTGGCTCCTACAAAGCAAAATAACACGATCAGAGTTTCTGTTAAAAATTTAACAGTCTGTTTATTTCTGTTAAAAATTGTCATTTTAACTGTCTGAAATGTTCTTGTTAATAAGTTATGGGGGACTGTAAAAGCCAAGAGGAGATGTAAAACTGACAAAAATCTCAGAAAAAATGCCTAGGATATGCAGAAAGGTTTAAATGGCATATGAATACGGAACTGTGGACACATCATCAACATGGAAAGGTCATCAGAAGGTCTAATGGCCTTTACTGTTCTTCAGTCTTGCATTTTATTGATCGTTGCAAAATAACGTGGAAATTTCTCAAGGAATTGGAAAAAAAAAGAAGCCAAGATTCAGAATGAGAGTCCGTCAACAACAGATGGAGCAAGAAAAAGCCAAGAAGAATAGAGTAGAAGCTTTTTTTCATATGAACATATGATAATAAAGAATGGATTGGATGAATTCTGTCTAATAGTTTGACAGAATAATTTCTATTTTGTGAACAAGTGAACAAGGTTTGAGAATATATTTTATATGTATGTTTATGGCATTTAGCAGATGCTTTTTTCCAGAGCTATGTTCATCAGTTAAAGCTGGTAATCAAAGAAGACCACCAGTTTGGAACATCATGGCTTGAAAGGGGTTTGTATGAACAGGTAATAGGGCTTGTAAACCAACAGCTGCATAGATACCGTGTAAGCAGTACAGAAATATATTTGATTATTTGTCGATGTTTGCGAAACCATCCACTTTTTTAATCCCTTATATGATAAAGTTGTGAATTATGAAAATGTCTTTCAGCATCATGTTATAGTTCTGCCATTTCACCCACCCTCACACTCAGCCTCTGATTTCACAGCAGAAGTGTATCAGTTTCCCTTTCGCTTCTCATTCCACGGTGTGTATTTTAGAGCATGGCCGGTTTTGCCTCTCCCTAAGGCGGCCCGCCCAATCCATCTCTCTGAGGGCCACAGTCTCTCTCTTTTTGCTTGTCCTTGCACACTGATCAATGCAAATGCTGTTATTTAGCCAAGCCTGAAATTAAAAGGCTTTGGATCAATTGGACGCACTTACACACAGCAAGGTGGACTCATGACAGACCCGTCTCGCGCATGTGTGCGTATAGAATGAGTCATAAGAAGGTTTCTGAAAATACTATATACACACCCACACGCATTTATGAGTGCCCAAATAAAAGAGCGTGTTAAAAGTGGCTTCATATTTGTGAAAAGTAGGACAGGTTTCTTGGACATGGATTAAACCATTAAAGCTAGTCTGGGACCAAAGTGCAATGCCAATGGTATTTCTCCATTAACATTCCCCTTTAGTCTAAGCTTAGGCTTAATCTGGGTCTGGGAAAGTAGCCCTTAGTGATTCTGTTTGTGCATGGGTTCACAACGTGGATACACACCTTTACACACACACTCACACACACACACACACACACACACACACATCGTAATGTGCATTGAAGATATATTTGTAAAATAAATGTGTTTTATCGTATGTCTGCTGTACACAGTTACAGAACATGGATACACACCATCATTTATACAGACACACCACACACACGCACAAAGATTCTCGTACGCTGGTGCAGCGCTGCTGAACAGGGCTTCAGTGAATATGGAGCTTTTTTTGAGCTGACCCACTTTCTGTGCTTGGCCGAGTGTGTGTGCTGCTGGGGAGATCCCTGCAGATTCCCCTTCAACAGAGCCTCCGCGGCCCTCTCACACACGCACACACACACACACACTCAAACACATGCATGGTGGCATCTCACCCCCCCAAACACACAGACATACACACACACACCAGCCCAACAAACACAATCACGTCTCTGACACATTAGCGGAGAAGCACGAAGCATCCATATTCATACACGCAAATACAATCTATTAGCATCTCCTTTGTGGACTCCACACTTTTCCCACCCAACCTGCACCATTACGTTCACGCCTGCTTGCCACCGCGTGGCCGTCAGCAGTCCACCGCTAGGACGTGCACTCCCTTTCATAGCCCTCACATCCCAAATTTTTGTTTTTTCGGCCCTCATGTATCACAAGGCGCTTACAGTTATAAATTAAACATACATGCAAATGAGCCAATGTGCCATTGTTCTTCTTTCCTATTCAAATGGATCAGCGTGTCTCTAGATTAATTCAGGGACATTGGAGTGTGCTCCTGTATGTCACTGGGGACCAGACTGCACACAACCCCCCCCCCCAACGCACACACGCACACACACAGTACGACTTCTGACAATACACACCTGCCACTGAATATTACACTCACTCGCAACTGCGAAATTAATAAGTGGAAACAATTCCGTCTTGATTGTTGGGGGAATAAATGGACTGTATTGAAGTATTCCTTTAAAAGATACATCACTGTTGTTATGCTGGCCCTCTTCGTTGTAATTTCACCCTTCCACCATTAGTAGTCTTTTTCCAGCCGTTGCAGTCGACGAATCTGCACGTGAAGGCCAAGGCTGAATTATAATATCCCTCTGTGTTAGTTAGTTACTCCTCAGACAAATATCTGGTCTATAGGAGCGGTATTCCTCTGTAGCACAGTGTAATGATAGGGCAAAACAATATTAAGACCTATATTCATATATAAAACATAATGTAAAAGGGGCTGGCCACGAGTTTTACATACAAGATCTTTATTAATGACCATGAGAAACTATGATATAGAAGAGACAGATAGAAATACTGCAAATATTCATGAAAGGAGTCTCCCTGTGTGTTTTTTTCCACACCTGGTGATTGATAAGTAAAGGTGAGGCTCGTGCTCAGGCAGGTTATAAGAACTCCTCACTTATTCTAAAGAGATTCAGAAGAAAACCACACAGATCCTGTGATTGCGTGTGATTTGAGCGTTTCAGGGCTGCATAAACAGGATTGAGTCGTAAGCGACGGCCAACGCAAAACCAGGCATGGAGCCTGCAGCTCCACTTCTGCTGCAGCCGCACACACACACACACACTCTTGTGTGAGTGCTGAAATGAAAACAACGTTGCTTGTAAAATAAAGGATGTTATTATTATATTCTTTTATTCGTTTTAATTGTTAATTACCATACATTATTATATCAGCACATGCAGCCTGTAACTGCCCTGTAGGTGAAGGTCTCACTTATTTAGAGTATGAATACTAACACACTGTTTCTCCTCTCCAGTCTGACCAACCTGCCCTGTACAGTGTCAGGTTTAAGTCTTTCTGAACCTGTCCAGTCCCAGGTGGGCTATAGGACGGAACCCAGGAGACAGCCTAGTTTAATCCATAGCCAACAATGAATACGCTTGGTGACATTTATGGGACCTCCAGCAATATGGACGCAGGTCTGTTTCAATGGATGGCACTTTATTTTGACAGGCCTCACCTGTCGCTGGACTGTGCACCATTAAACAGACGTGGATTTATTGTTGTTCCACGCAGATCTTTTTTAAATTGTGGTTCACTACCTCACATAGCGCCTCTCTACAAATAACAGTGAAAATAGTGCATTTTAATGTAGCTCAAACTACAAAATTTCCAGAAATATCCAATGAGGATGTGTAGTGCATTCTTATGAATGATGGGGAACAATCATTTTAAGAGTCTTGTTTAAGTGGTAATTAGAGGTACGTTGAGTTTTTATCTTGATCAGGTGTGTTAGAGCAATAATGGAAATTATTACTGAAACAGCTAGAGCTCAACAGTCACACTTCTTTTAATGGGCTTGGCTTGTTATTACCTAATTTAATCACGTTTAGCAGGCATAATGTTCTCCACTAGGGGGTGCTACTAGAACAGGCGCTGTAGTTCTTCAGTGTGGTGGTTGGCTTTAATGGCACTTTAAGCCGTTTATCAAAATGAATCAATAGCATAACACTAACAATTTTTACTCTGCTAGGAATAAGAGAATAGAACAATAAAATAAATTGACTCTTGGGCCACAAGACCATAAAATAACTACAATACGTCAGACATAAACATCAGACATGCAAATTGTGATAATAGGATATTTTTTTGCCATTCAAATGGGACATCAGTGTTAAGACTTTCATCTGTTTTTTTCCACTATGACTTGCATTGGCTTGATAGATAATGGAAAAATATATGTATAGGTTTTAAACTCCACAAAGGCTATTATAATGGTGCAAGAGTATTACAAAAGATATTCCAGATTTTACATCTGATTTTCTAACATATAAAACTCTCACATACACACCCAGCACTGTAAAAAATATTAACCTGTGAAAATAATATTTAAGAACTGTTTAAATGACCAGGGGGTTCTAAAACGATTTAATAAAATATACTAAATAAATCTAAAAAGAATGAATACAAAAACATACACTTAATACTGATTGTATGTTCAGTACATATATGTGTTCTTGTGGAAGTCCGGTATTACTTGTAGATTGTATCAAAAACCTGAATTGTCTCAATCAATAAATCAGGAGCAGCTGCTGGATTTTCACAAACCTAAAAGCTGGAGGAACCTAAGAGAAATCTGGAACCAACCCTGCGTTCTCATATC
This sequence comes from Ladigesia roloffi, assembly GCA_037577295.1. Classification (NCBI taxonomy): domain Eukaryota; kingdom Metazoa; phylum Chordata; class Actinopteri; order Characiformes; family Alestidae; genus Ladigesia; species Ladigesia roloffi. The sequence goes on along the minus strand of JBBKCR010000001.1, from coordinate 39,969,919 downwards.
GGCTTTTGTGATCGTTTTTGTGAACGTTTACTTTGCTAACAGTACGACATTTTATCACAGATTGAAATGGTCCTAAAACAATTTGCGTAATGCCTAAGACTTCTATAATCGTGCTCTAACCGTATATCCACATCAGTATTTTTTCTCCCCCTGTGTCTATCTGTTATCTTTATCTTATAGAATGTTATGATTTATAGATGGAGAGAAGTACTGTATGAGAGACAGTAAACAGGTCTCCGGTTTATCCCCTGGTGCCGGCCTGCTGCGCTCCGGTCCTGGTTTTCCTCGGAGCCGGCGGGGGGAGGAGAGGCTGCCCGAGCTCGGCTCTCTCCTGCCATGCTGAGACACACACAGGCTTCTGCAGCCGAGCAGTTCCCCATATCCGGGTTAGAGAGAAACGGGGAAGGGAAAAGTTTCATTTAAAGCTTGACGCAGAAAAAACTTTGGGCATGGAGCCCCACTGAGCGCGCAGCGACAGCAGAGGGGAGGGAGACACTCTCATCTCGGATATCAGGACAGACAGAACGGTTTGATTGTCTTTGCTTTGTTCATTTCTCTCATCTTTTTGTAGGACGGTAGGTTTCTGGCTGCCTTTTATGTTTCTCCGGATTTGAGTCACTGCCCGAGATGTTGGAGTGACCATGGCCGCGCAAGTGGCATCAGCCCCGGCTGCGTCTGGCAGCAAGAACAAGGGTCTGTCCGGGGGTCTGGGGCAAGACCTAAACTCTGGGAAAAAAGGAGGAGGAGGACCAAGTCAAGGAGCCGGAGACCTGAGGAATAATGTGGAGCACCCGCGCCCCGAAGAGCTGAGCCTGGCGCGCCGAGTTGGTTCCCCAGCCAATGGATCCCAGCAGCAAAGTGGGAATAACAGTACAAGTTCAGGTTCTGCCTCTGTGTCCTCCACTTCTCCCACAATGGATGCTGGCTTGGTTGCCAACCACAAGCTGAGGAGTGCTTCTGGAGACCTTCACCCACCTCACCATCCTGCGCCTCACCACTTCAACCAGCTGCAGCAGCACAATCAGAGAAATAACCACCACCACCAACCCCAGGGTCAAGGAGAGTGTGACAGTCAGCGCGGAGGGAAGGAGCATGGACTGGGGAGCCTCTCTGACCAGATGTGGAGTAAAAGTGGAGAAGAGATGCCCCGCAGACCAGGGGAGCCGATTGGCAGCAGGTACGAGCAGGGCAACCACAGTGGCCAGGGCGCAGGAGGAAAAGGCTCGGGCTCTGACTTTGGTGGTTACTTTGCTGGGAATTCGAGAACAGGCTCTTGCTTTGATCAGCATAGTGGTCAGCAAGGCTTTGGCACCGGCTTGATGTATCCTGCAGCTGACCATGTGGAGCCTGGCCCTAACTCCCACGAAGCGTACCAGGGCGGTCAGTACGGCCCTTATCCGGGATACCGGCCCGGTTATAGCATGCTGGGCCAAAGCAGCAGCGGCTCAGCCTCTAATCATCCCAAATCCACCATGCCTTCATGTGGCAGTGGGGTAGGGGGCTTCCAGAGGTTCGGAGGACAGAACCAGCACCCCCCTGGAGCGACGCCCACCTTAAACCAGCTGCTCACGTCTCCAGGGCCAGTGAGGCGCAGCTATGGTGGAGGATATTATGAATACAGCAGTAAAGATTTAACTTCACAGTTTGGGGCCCCGGGCCACGGCTGGGGGGGACACACAGCTCACCCTGGAGGGGGTGCTGGGAGCGCTGCACAGAATGTGAGCCGCAACCAGGTAACCACACTATTAAAATATATTTAAAAAATGTTTTATCTTCTCATATTTTTTCCCTTTTTTTGTCTATCCCATTTAGTTGCAGTAATGTGTACGGATGTGTTTGTTGGTGTTCACCCTGCTTACTGTTTTAATAAAGCAAGCATTTTGTATTTTTTTTTTCATATAATTTCTTTCTTTCCTTTTTTATTTTATACCTCCTGTACCAAAAAGAGTGCCAACAACCCAGGCCCATCAAATCAGAGCTTTTAAACATGATTGAATAATTTCCAATGTATTGTCTCATGTTTCCTATATTGACATGTTTAATATTTAATAATGCATTTGCTGTGTTACGCTTGTCCTTTCCTTGTCTTGCTGTGTGGTTTTGAATTTATTGGCTGATCCAGAATTTACTATTTTTAAGGAAACCCTTGAAATCCTGTTGTCTTTAAACACATTTTTCTGCATGTAAAAAATATGATCCACATTTATTATATTTTAAAAGTCCCCCCCCTGAAATTAATAGAATACTAGATACATGATTATAAACGACCCAAACCCATCGCAGGCCTCAGGTGTTTACTGAGACCTTTAGTCAGTATTACGGGAGCTGAGCTGTTGCCTTAGGGGTGGAATTTGAATAGTGGTGGTAAACTGACAGAGGCGCTCTCCCACAACCCGCTGCCTCTCAGAGTTCACATGAAATTGGACATCTGATTGGCTCTCCATATCCACGGGGCCGCATCAAATCTGACATCTCATTGGTCGTCCATGTCCACGGGGGCCACGTGCAAATAAAAGCAGTGAGTGGTCCCTCTTTAAAGAGGCTGCCACTGTGTATTCTGTGTGTGCTGCAATTAGAATAACATTAGCTCTGTAATTATTAAAAATGCTGTCTATTTATTACCTATTACTAACCGTTTTCTGCGTGTCAGGCTCATAGGGGAGCAGAAAGAAAATGTGTATTATGTGAATATGCACACACTGGTTTTGCAGGTACAAAATATATAATATCAGCTCCAGTATTTTTTAAATTCACATTTATTGCCATAAGAGTCCCTTTTAAATAGCAGCTTCAAAGCCTTTTTTAAACTATTTTACAATTTATTTAGCTATTATCTGTATGTAAACACATCTTTTATGTTTCATACACCTGAAAATCTTAATTTAAAATAAAAATTTACTTTTAATCACCATATTTTTGGTGCTTCTATAAAACGTACATGGAATACTGTTGATGCTGTGCGTGATTGCCCCCCCCCCCCATTTCAATAGGTCGCTTCACCACCATACTAGACCATAATAGGTGTAATCATATAAATATAATAGCCATTATTTCTCATATGTTATGATACTCGCAAAGCTGCAAGGACCACTCTAGCCATCATTTGCAGCCGGCTGAGGGAGCCGCAGTGCCGGCCGCTCTGCAGACCTCTGCCTGCACCGGCGCTTTGTTTTTCTGAGTTTGTTTACATTGCCGGCTCTAGCCGCGCTGATTAGGATGGTCTGAGTGAAATTTTAATTTGCTCTGTTGCTCCTGATAAGGGCCCGGCAGTGTTTTCATCTTCCAGGATGAAACGCGACATGCAGGAACATAATTGGCAGATGGGTTATCCCAGGACTGCCCATGGATTTGTTGAAATGCCAATTAATTCCAATTTGCTGAAAAAATAAAATTAAAAAATCAACCGTGAATGTGTGCACATTATGTGTAATTAGCCTGCTAATAAAATAATTGGAGATTTTATTTCAATCCAGAGGAAACGTTGGGGTCAGAGGCGACTGACGAATTAGCTCAAGAAAGCAGAAAGAAAAGCAGATGCGAGGCTGTGGTAGTGAAGGGGAGGCTCATCGAAAATGATGCAGTTTTTTGAACCAGTTGCTAACTGTCCAAGGTAGTTACTGACCAAAGTATGCCTTTAATGTCTCTCCCTTTACAGCTGCTTCACCACAGTGTTGAAATTCTGCTTTACTGGGATAAAAACAACAACAATTCTAAGTTCTTGTGCACAATATTTTCTGAAAGATGTTGAAAAAAGGTTTATTTTAAGGGCAATTACAGTTTACTCTACTCACTTAGAGTTCTGAACTGACCCCACTCAAAAACAGCGTGTTTGCACCGCCATGTGTTGAAGGAATGCTAAAATCGCAAAGAAACACAACTGTTTGCAGTTGAGTCGTTTTGGTGGACCTCAACAGCTTCTCGCCGTTCAGGCAGTGTTTTGTATTGAATGGGAGTGAATGGAACGTTCACAATGTGCATTTTGTGGTTGGGGTTGAATGACTGGTCTGGGAGAGACTGCAGAGGCGGTTCTCAGTGACTGAAGGAGTGATAACGACCGAAATGAACAGTTTTAGAGGATCCTCACTACTTTGTGGGACACACTTTCTGCATTCAGTTTTAGTTAAAAAAATTTTTTTTCAGGTATATCGATCGATGAATGGGATCCTGTCCTCCCATCACTGTCACTACGAAACCAAACCCCTTAATTTTACCCCTTAAGATTACCTTAATTTTTATCTTAATTTCCAGTAAAGTAAGGAAAATTAAGTGGAAAAGTGCACAGATTAAGGCTGATTAAGG
>JBBKCR010000001.1:39949530-39965520 GCA_037577295.1 Ladigesia roloffi | reverse complement strand
AATTCAAATTAAGGTGTTTGGTGTATAAATTAAGGTAGAGTTAAGAATATTTTAAGTACATTGTGTTTCATAGTGTGTAGATGAATAGTTGTTCTGCTTTTTTGATGCAACTCCCTAAAAGTGGATGCAGCCAATGTGCCTAACTAGGCATTTAATGTGGTGAATGAACTCCATATGTTGCTTCAGACGGTGATCGGAAACGTTGCAATATTGTGGACTTGTTGCTCATAGTATCTGTCACAACAGGATTGTCCCTTATTTACTTTCGCACAAGCTGAATGAAGTCTAAACACTGTGTATTCTGTCGAAATTCCATGTGATTGGTTTCCACATCGTTTTAGCTCGCCAATTTCAATTACATGCTCTTAGCCATCACAAAGGTACAGCTCGTTTTTCATAGGCTCCTTTAGAGGCCATGTTCTCGGGACTAAATTCACAGAACACACTGCTTATTTTATCCCTTTTTGAAGCATCTAATTACACAATCAGCAGTTTATCAAAACGAAACAGCGCCGCGACTATTAGGGGTGAAAATGAAGGGAGACGTATGAAAATATTTCAAGGCAAATCAGTTACGTAATGCCGAAATCGGTTCGGATAGATGGCTTAGAAGTGGATTTCCACAGGACCACCCAGACGCTGCCTCCCTTTTTGCTTTGAATCACCCTCCACCCTCTAAATTTAGCCAGCTGTGATTTCTTGTCAAGGGCTGTGGTAGCATGCATGTTGTAACAGCTTGTTGGCAGGTAGGCACAAATGTGCTAGAATGCTTGGCTGTGTTCTGAAAAACGGACTTTAGTGTGCTCTAGTACTGTAAAAAAATGAGAGTGTGCCTCAGTGTGTGTGTGTGTGTGTTTGTGTGGTTCAGCAGCACTCTCGTCTGTACCGCCAGCACCGTCTCTCTCTGGTTATTGCGCTCCACAGGGGTGTGAAGAGGGGCCGCTGAGTGCTTGCTTTTGGGGAGCCGATGGAGGAAAGCAATGGGAAAAAAACAGCTCCTGTTTGAACTCTGGAGGGTGTTTTCCATGCTACACGTTCTGAAGCCCACTGGGTTTGTGTGTGTACACCTGAGGCACCAGAGATTTAGATTTTTTCCTTCACACCACATAACAAAAGGGATGAATTCCAGCACATTTAAGAATAGTGTGTAGTCTAAGATGCGTCATTGTAAAAGGTGCAATATGGTGTGTCTGCAGTTTTCGGGCTCTCTCTTCAGTTTGGATGGATGCTGTGATGTTCTGATATAATTGTCAATATGAAATACAAAACAAAAAGTATATTTTGTGAACTTTTGATGCTACACTGACAGACCGTGTGTTTTATTACATAATAAAACTATTACATGGAGGTTCTTACAGTGTGAATGTATTGCTTCATCTCACATCGTTTTAGAACCACTGAAAGGTTCTTTAGTTGTTCTTTGATGATGAGATGCTGTAGAAGTTATTAATGGGCTATTCACTTTTTATTGATTTCTTTATATATAAATAAATCAACATTCTTATGACAAACTTGCGGTTTTATGTAGAAAAGTCTGTCATCATTTTTTGGATTTGGTCATCTCTGACTCCAGTTACTAGCCAGGAGTTTCCCATCACGTTCCTACCAACCCTGGGAGGGTGAAGGTGAGCGTGTGCTTCCTGTAAGTCATGTGAAGCACCTCTGCATCTTATTGAATAAAGCTGACTTTCAGGTGTTACATCAGCTCGTGCACTAATACTGTTTATTCCCATCCAGTGAGAGCCAGCCACTGATAAATATAAGTGACTATTCTGATTGGCTGTAGCCTGAAGAGCTGCAAATAGGTACATATATTTCATTCGCAATGTCTGTTTTTGGAGGTTAGTTTTCATATATGGATGGTTTGAACTGGCAATTACATTTTCATTTTGAATTGTTTATAATCTCTTTTTTAAAAATAGGCTTTTCTAAGAGTGTAGCCATGTAAGACTTCGCCCTGTCGTTGCGAGAGTTTGCGTCTCAACCGTGTTGTGAGTCAACGGAAGCAGAAATGATCCAGCTTAATCAGATGTGGTGCTGTAAAAAACATAAAAGAATCATAGTTTTTGATTGCATTGTTTAAACTAAAGCAGCACTGTTGCACTGTGCCGAGTTTTAATGATTAATCTTGAATTGGGACGCATGTTGCTTATTGTGAGAATAATAGGAGCTTTCCTCTTATATTCTGGACGTGTTGCTTACCCTGACTCCCGGGTCTGAATTCGTAGCTGTCACTGCTTCCTGAGTGTTTGGCAGGGAGCCAGCCCTGTGGCCTCACCTCTCCCAGAGCCTCTGTGACCTTCGCACATGTAAATTAGCCACGTGCTTCTGTTGAATGGGAGCGCGCCTGCTGCCTCCCTGAAGGAAGAAAAGGGAGAAAAAAAAACCCTTTTCATCCTTGCCACTTTCCCTGCTCCCCTGGGCCTTCCTAAAACCCCTCCGTCCTCCGAGCGAGAGGAGAGGAGAGGAGAGGAGAGGCAGAGCCAGGAAAAGCACGTCTGCAGTCCAGAGGGAGGACAGCACACAGCGGGCAGCCAAGGAGAGAGCTATATGTTCTGAAGCCCACTGGGGTAGTGTGTGTGCATCTGCTGCTTTTTTTGCATTATGTTGTGGACACCACTCCCCTGTTTCAGGTCATGTTGGGTATAATTCCTTTTAGTATGGAGGATAGTAGCAATACAACAATGAACTACTACAATAAACTACTATAATAAAATACTGTAATGAATTAGTAGTAGTAAACTGCCACTGTATAATATAATATGTAATAAAATATAATACCATTAGCTAGAATATTATTGTAGCATTTTTTATGTTATTTTATAATACTTATGCAATCAAGTATGGTACAATCAGCTTTAATGGTCTTGTAATGTTTTTAGCATGTTATATAGTTTTGTTATAGCCATGTAATAAAGCATAAGACTATCCACTCTAATATTCTTGTAGTATTTATAGCATTTTATATAGTTTTGTTATACTTATATAATAATGCATAATACTGTCCATTATAATATTCTTGTAGTATTTATAGCATTCTACATTCAATACCTCTAATGAACACTGTTAGCATTAATATAATGCTAACTTCGTGTTTGGTGAATGTTATATTGTTCTTATAATACATCTATAATATATTTGAAATACCTGTAGCATTTTACATTGTTTTTATAGTATTAAGTCTTATAAGATGATATAATATTATTGTAGGGCCCCTGTAGTATTACTATTTTTTATATGGTGGGTTTCACAGCTGAAGCACCCGCCCCTAAACGTCCTTTTCCACCAAACCCTTGGTTTGCCCACTCTGGTCAAGCAGAGTGACAGAGTTTGTGCTCGTGCCAACTCGCAATTGTGTAATTTTAAACTGACAGGCTCTGATTAGCGTAAATGGCTGTGTATGAAGGTGTTGATTTAGTATACTTGTGTGAGAATGGGCGATGTTGTCAGTCACGTCTGGCTATGAAACCTGTCATTTTCAGGCCTACTGTCAAGTCAATGCATTTTCAGAGAGAAAACAGAAATCTGCCAGGAAACTGCTGCCTCTCAGTGCAGTGAGGTCTCTTGCACTCTGGGTATTTACATTGGCGGGTGGTGGCAAATACTCTCTACTTGAGTTGATTGGTCATACAGGTCATTGATATTCTCATGATATTTTGAGCTGAATTTGAATGAGGAAATAGGATGACTATCACTGTTGTAGCACAATCTACTAATGAGGCTAGAACTGTGAGCCAGGAGGCCTAGAGCTGAGCTAGGAGTGTGAGGAGTGACATTGAATATGCCTGGTGTTCAAACACCACAGTTCCATTAGATTAGTGAGAGACGAGATTCATCAAATTTAATAGCATGATATTCCAAATATGTCACACTAGTAGATAATACTTAAATTTGCATAAACAAAGTTAATGAGCCCAGGCTTGATACTTTTACTGTTGAACTGTTTTGTTCTGTTATCTTTACACCAAAGGACGCCTTATTTTATTTTGACCAGTTTTCTAACAATTGGACATATTGTTATGATCGATGCAATGCTTGTCAATACCAATGCATCCTAAAAATCAATACAACCGTATTGGTATACTACTGTAGTATAGATTCTCTTAAAATAGCACTACCTGAGATGACAAAATTGATATATCCACAATGTGCATTGTGTTGTGTTATAATATAATGTATTGTTACTATTGTATTGTTCACATACACGTCTCTGATCATTAGCTTTACCTTTGTGCTGAAAGGTTATTATTGCTAGTGCCAAAATGTCAGGTTCCACTCTGCATTTTTTTCAGCTTCTTTTATTGTCTAATCAAATCTAAATATATGTCAGGCAGTATGTATTTGGAATGCACTATGATTTTTTGATTATGTCGATTTCTGCGTATAATTGCTTTTAAAAAGATTGTCATAGGACAGAAATATTCCCTGTATGTTAGTTTTCTTTTTTTTTTTTGTCCTTAATCATACAAATCATGAAGAATGTTTTACGTCCTGGCGGTTTGTAACCTTGAAGAATGATGTATTTCTCTACTAATCTAGGTGGGTGTAGCACCATTTTCAGTCTTTATAAATGTTTGTAGTAGTGGGTGTTCTATTGACTAAAATGTGAATGCCTTGTCATTAGCTTTCTACATGTATGACCGTATTCCACTAGCATACTGGAGTAAGTGCTAATCACACAACACACAAACAGTGTAAAAATGGCCTGTTTACCTGAAGGGATGAGTCAGAATGAAAATGCATCTGTCCCTCACCTCCTGTTGTGTGTTTAAATGAACAGACACAAGACTGTCGAAGGAGAAGTTGATCTTTTGGTGTTAGCTGTTATGCTAGCATGAACATGAGTGTGGTGCTGCCTCCGCTGCAGTATGATGTAGTCTCTCAATTGTTATACTGATAGTGTGGATATATTTTAGCGGTATCTGATTGTTACACATGTTTACACTTTGTTGTTTGTCAGGCCCAGAAAAGGCACCATGTTCTGAAATGTGCCTGAATTTGTCTTGTTTAGGTTAGGGTTAGAAAGCAGTACTGACATTTATCAGAATCAGAATCAGAATCAGTTTTATTGGCCAAGTATATGTGCATATACAAGGAATTTGACTTCGGTAGTGTGTTAGCTCTCTGTACACATAACAATAGACATTTAGTGGGGTACATACAGTGAAGGGACCACAGACATTTATATATATTTCGTGTTGTTTTTATTATGAAAAACACAAATACTTCAGATTTAATTTAGAAGAACCAATTAAAGTGATGCCTTGGAATAATTTAAGTGGTTGTGTGTGAAATTATATTGTGATATGACCTGAAATCACATGAACACTCAATTGTACTATGATATTTATTTTTGCATATTCCCTTATACTGTGCACTGGCATATTTATACTTATCAGATGTATTATACTAGATTTAGGTGTTTAATTTATTTTTATATTGATATCGAGATACTAGATTAGTATTAACACTTTCAGATTTAGCCTAGATATTGGCATCGGCCCACAATTCCTCCATCTGCGCAACCTTGATTTATATTTAATCACAGTGATGATTATAATATATATATACACCACCACTTCTCCATCATTTAACAGAAAGAGGATGAGATAGTGTCAGTTAATAGACCTTGAATCAGTACAATAGAGCCATTTATTGCTCTGGCTGCATTTAGCAACTGTCAGGCTAAATAGAGAAGGAAAGGCTTCTTTATAGCACTTAGGAGGAGGATGTGCGTCTGGTCTTTTGATGAACCGCCATTTGCATTGTAGGATAAACATGCAAAGGTTACTATAATGTCAACTGTATGTCAAAGGGTTCTCTGTTTACAGTTTTGTAGATCACATTACCATAATCAATAGTTTGCGCAGCTGAAGCGCTGAGTGCTTTGTTTTCCCGGTGGAGGAGCGGGGCTGCTTTTTAAGGTGCTGCTGCGTCTCCATTTTGAGCTGAAATTGATGTGTCAGAGAGATGACACCCATACACTTGTGAGCTTTTAGCTAAATTAAGACGACTCCTGGAGAAAAGCTTTTCACGCCAAGCACAATGCATTACAGTCCTCTGCTGTCTCAGTATCATATATTTCTTCTCTCTGTCTCTCTCTCCCACCCCAACCCAACCCACCCCACCCCACCCCTCCTCCTTTCTTTAGCTAGTTTTCTTGTTGAGTCTGAGACCCTGCCCACTTTGCTGTGTAGTGTGTGTCATTTTCTCTTCTCTGTATTGCTATACATTTGGTTGGTGCGCAGTGCTAATGACTCCGGATGGCACCGCCCTGTCCTGCCTCTGTCCAAAACGCGAGGACGAAGTGGAAAACTCCAATTAACTGGCTTTTACCCCGTTAGCAACTTTTCCCATTCCCTGCTAAATGTCATCAGCTCACTGTCCTTGTTGCCATTGTCCTTTCCCCCGACCTTCCCTTAGCCTATCAGCAGAGTACCATCACTCAAGTCATTAAGAATTAATGATGAATAGTTTCATTATGTCAGTGGAGGAGAAAAAGCGATTCAGTCCAATTAGTGGTAATTAAGAGCTGTAGGGCCAAGAGGACTCGGAACCCCTTCTGCGCTCATCTGCAGCGCCGGCCGAGGTCCTGGAAGTGTGTTTGCTTTGGAAAGTGACTTGAGTTTGCAAGTCACGCGGGTCAACACGGGGCTCTCTGTTGACCTCTGCCCCTCCACGGCTCACGCTTGTCAGCAGAGAAGAAGCAGGACTGAGCTTGTATGGGGACAGCCAGACGATTTGTTGTTTCAAACTGAAAATGTTCAACTTTTTGTTTTGTTTTGTTTTTTCACTGTCCTCAATTTTAAAGCTGCATGTCTTTGAAGATGTTAAATCAACAACTGTGCGTTACTTCCAGCCAAGGCCTATTTCATTCTTATTATAACACCAATAGCAGAGCACTTGGAATTAACAATTGTACTTAAAATATGATCATGTTTAGAATCAGATTTTTTAAAAATACTTTAATCTCAGTGTATTGTTTGTTTATCTCTGATTGTAAGTGCCTGTAAGTGCCTATATGTGATATTATTATGTATGTATGTATGCTAACAATCAAACGTTTGGAAGCACTTCTGGTTACACAGTGTACATTGACCATGTAATACATTTTCATACCACTTAATGCATGCATTAGGCTTATCTTATCTTAATATGTGCATTAATACCCATAATTACTCAGTAAATATTATTTTTAAATACATTGGTCAAGCCTTCAAAAAGAACATTTTGGCAGATAAATAATGTCCTTTGTTACCCCGGAAGTCATTTTTATCAAGTTTTCTGCCTTGAAATACTTTTAAAATAGAATATTATAATAAAAAGTGCTACAAATGGGTTCTCAGAATGATGCCAAAACCATTGTACTCCACTAGAGAATCATGTTTAATAAAAAAAGCGATAAGTAGGTTCTTTATGGGTTTTAACTAGTTTTTCTTAGAATATTGACATTATGTGCCGGTTCTTTAAACGTATTCATATATCTTTTTTGAAAATGGTTCTCTTAAGAGACCCCCAAATGTTTTGTGCCACAGACTAGATTAATGTAAACAGTAGTTTCACAGATCATTATAAATATAACTAAAAACAGTGTGTTTGTTTTTGGGGTTTTGCGGTCCGTTACCAAATGATTCACAGAGTAATACCGGTCTGCAGCCCAGTGGTGTGGAAGCTCTGCTCTAAAGAACCCTCAGAAAGGTTCTTTGTGGAGCCAAAATTAGTCTTCAGTATTATTTACATTTACATTTACGGCATTTAGCTGACGCCCTTATCCAGAGCGACGTACAACAGTGCTCAAGTAATCCACAACAGTATCAATTATACACATCAATTATGTGTATTATCACACACATATTCCTGTGCAGCACCTTTCTTTTTAGGACTATTCTATATGCTATACTATATGCTATGCTGTATGCTGTACTATATCATATTGCTACATATAAAAGATAAAAAAAAGTACTAACTCCGGATGGAAGAGGATTTCAGAGACATAACACGTGTTTACAAATGCAGAAAAAATGAATAAAAGGCAGATCTTTTAGCACAATTTCCTAAACACACTGAATACATCGGTTTTAGACATCTGCCAGATCTAAACATCTGTCCATTTTCTTACATCATTACTATTTAAGCATACTCATATGATTATCTGTGCAGATGTTTCTGATATCGTAAACCCTGCAAGCTTCTGTAACAGGACTTTTTATTTTTAGTCCATATCTATTGGTCAGTTTACCATAAAATATGAATGCCATGTGGCATTTTCATCTTATTTTTATGAAATAGCTTCGTAAACAAGTAATTTGTACTCTATTTAATCTACTTTTGCTATAATATCAAACTCTAAGACTTTTCTGGAACTGTCGCATGCAGATAACCACTGGCCAGCTCATTAATTATTATTTAGGCCTGTAGGAAGCCAGGCGCGTCTCCTTACTTGGATAACCCTTGTAGCTGTGGAAAAGGGCTTTACTCTCTATTGCATGTTGAATTAAGGTTTTGTTTGTCTTTTTTGACAGCACTGGTGACTAGTTGTCATTGTTGCCTGTCGTTATATTAATACGCTCCTCTTGGGGACACTCTCAAATGTTCCCGTTTCCATTATCGGGTCCGGGTGAGGTTCGGACTCGTTGATGTGCCTGCTGTGGTGTTTGTGCTCGCGTATGTCGATGCGGTTGCTGTGGTGTTGTATTATTTCTGCATGTGTCGTGCACGCTTTCCCCCGTTTCTATTCCCACCGGCTTCCTTCCTCCAGCTTGTCACGTGTCCCCACTGGGCTAAACTATGGGTCCTGCGCGCATCAGAACCCATTACGCATAATGGCCTTCCCACACGCATGTCATTCTCTCCGTGTTATGACACTTATTTTATGACTGCTTACATATCAAATATTTAAATAAACAGAATAGGGGCTGGCTGCTGCCGGAGGGGAGAGCCATTCATTTCCAGGCGCGCAGCCGGCGAAGATAGCAAGTGGGTCGGGGGGTGTGGAGCGGAGGGAGGCGGTGTGTGTGTGTGTGTGTGTGTGTGTGCGTGCGAGACACGGGGAAGAGAAATGCTTCGCTTGGCTCCAATCAAAGTGGTGGAGGACGTTTTTTCGCTTACGCCCGGCAGTGGCGGCGGCAGAGCCATCCGTCAGCGTTTCTGCGGAGCAGGGGACGGCCGGCCCCAGTGGCTCATAAAACGCGGCCCTCCGTCGCACGTGAATATCAATTGCGCTCCAAGGAGAGCAGGCGGCAAGCAAAAAGTAGAATAAAACAACAGTGTTTTTTTCCTTTCCTGTTTTTTTCCATTTTAAGTAGCATGAGCAGGAGGTAAAAGAGGAGAGCTCTGATTTATTTGTGTTTCCTCGAGAGCACGCAAACACAGCCCGGGCCAGCGCTGCCGCTCCTGCACCGAGATGGTGGGAGGGCCATTACTGTCAGGCTAATCTTAAAATAATTAATTGAGAAGTCGGTGGTTTTAAAGAGTATTGTAATTGAATCCTAAATTAGGTCTGGGAAAGAGGACACGTCCTGTTTTACTATGAGCCTGCTCTCTTTCTAGCTCCCAGAATCGTGGTTATTGGCAGCTGGGAGGGGAGGCTAATGATATGTATAGAGGGGGGAAAAAAGGGACCATCTATAATTCATTTCTCTTCTTTGAATTTGAATGATGTGTTGTGAACACTGGGATGGGATCTATCGCGCCTGTGAGTAGGTAATTCTGTCAATATAGCCTTTTTGTCTTGTAAACAAACGCGCAGTGCGTTGAGTAACAAAGTAAACAGAATGAAATGCATAAATCCTGCATACAATATGAATAATTTCGGAGGCATAAAATCGAGGTGGCCGTGCAAGACGATTTTTGCATTTTCATCTGTTCTGCATACTTTCCGTGCGTGAGTCAATAGGCTCTCCGCTCCTTCTCAGAATCGTGCTTCTGTAAGCTGTGGGGGCACTTAAATGGATGGATGGGCATTTTGGCAATGAAAGCCTTGTTTTTACTTCTCCAAAGTCAGATACGTTTATCAATAGCTCTCTCTCTCTCTCTCTCTCTCTCTCTCTCTCTCTCTCTCTCTCTCTCTCTCTCAGAATGGAGATGAAACGAACAGCCTAGCTTAGCATAACACACAGGAATGTTTTGGTGTCCTGAGCAGCTAATCATAATATTCAAATTATGTTCAAGAATACTATGTGAAATCTTACGCACTGTAGTTTTTCTTATAACCTGCATTATTAACAGTATTCTGATAAATGTAATTAATATCCTAAGAACAGTGGAGAACCAAGACTATTAGAGCAAGGCCATAAACACAGTAAAAAGCACACCTCTAGCATAATGCTACTTTTTGCTAGTACCTACTATAAGACTGTAGTGCTCTGTTAATGCTGAGCTAACAGTGTTACACATGGACCATTTTTGGCCATTCAAATCTTGACATCTGAAACTTGATTCTTTAAAGCATTTAACAGACTTGTTTACATATATCTAACGTAAACGCCCTGGAGAGGCTGTTGCTGGTGTTCATAGTCAGTGATGTGTGTATGATGTAAAGAACAGAAGCCCATTGATTCCAGTCACAACTTTATTATTAGAGTGGCTCTGCAGTACATTCCAAATTAAAATATAAACATGATTTCATGCAATTTAAACTGACTACATATGACAATAATTGTGATTGTTCACCTTCTCTGAATGCCTAGAATGCCCTGAAGATTCCCCAATGCCATTATTATATCTAAAAATAATATTTTAATGGGTTTTAACAGAATACAGAAACTAGTAAACTACATCACAGCTGTTTGTTTGAAAAAGGTCAATATCTTAACTCGTGTATATATATATACTCTAGTTTTATATAATATTAACTGAAGTGTCATTGAACATAAATTTTTCATTCCTTTTTCAGCTCCCTTTGACCTGCGCATTGTTTTGTCCAAACTCCAGAAATGTGTTTTCAAGAGTCTTCATGGTCACGGCCACGGGAAGTGCCTGCGCTGTGCAGTACAATGTGATTTCGCTTAAAACATGCTGCTTGCCAGATGAGTCAGTCTGAAGCATCTCCACTGAGAAGGATTCTTGGATCAAAGCTTTGCAAAAATGCGCTCTTAATAAAACCATGCCTCCACCATGACTCACAGAGAAGGCTTGTGAAAAAAGATAGTTTGTGGTTTGAGGTCAGGTAATGGTTCTCTAGATCGGTATGTTGTGAACTCGGGCAAGGTTAACAGATGGTGTATATTTGGAGTGTTGGAGCCATTGCTGACCGTAGAGTTGGACCGTTGTCCTCTGGCTGGATCTGCTCTGCTTGTCAAATAGCTTCGGTCTGAATGCAATGGCCCTGTAGAGTCTGAACAACCTTGTTAGGCCAACTGTGTGGACTTACATACAGCAGTGTAAAACTACAGTCAATGAAACTTAAATAGTTGATAAAGAATTGTTGTACTGGAAATGATCCCACATTGTGCTTAAGTCCTCGAACTAGGGTTAATCCGTGTTCTGCTCATTATGTGTCTGTGTAATTATGCACTTGTAAGAAGCACTGATCTCAGCATCCTTTTGGGGCCTTGTTAAACTCTGACCATTGAAGAGGAGACTTTTTATCAAAGGTGTTTGATTCTTTATGGGTTATGCTAATGGAAATATGTATTTCAATCCTTTAAAGCTTATGTAGCACTGAATGGAGATGTCTAATGGTTTTATTGATCAAATGCAGTGACATGTATACTACTAACAGGAGTAATTAAAGTCATAGACTGTAATAAATCAAAATTTATTCAAATCAACAGGATAATGTTGATTTTACATTTCTCTTCACCTGCTGTTATTCTTATAGGTTTACAGATATCTATAATTAACATATCTGTTCCCGGCAGATGGCATGTTGGTAACATTGGGTATTTTTATTGGCACAATATAAGTCCAGTGCTCGCTTGGGAAATGGATTGGAAAAAAGAGTGAATGCAGAAGGAAGCGAACACTTGTTGTTAGGTGTTTGTTTCTTTCATGAGCCCAGTGCTGGAGTAGTTTAAGTATGATCACTCTTAATAAATAATGATTAGATTCTTCAGTTAAAAAGAGCTAATTTTTAAGCTTAGTAGAACAAAAACCCATGAGGTTCTGAGTGATATGGTTACATTATCAATATCAGCTTACAAGAAGTGGTCCAGCTAACATGAGGAATTAGGAGATGCTGCAGTAATGGAATCATCTCTATTGCCATCATAACAACTCCAGCCCTCACCCCCTGGAACAAGTGGGTGTGGTATTACTTTAAACAGCAAGGTGGCACACTTCTAAAACAGGAACTATATATTTCTGTAGTCACCATCCCTGGATGATCCCAGTTGGAGATAAAGAAAGGAAGGTAGATCTGCAGGGAGAGAGTTGGTGACCGCTGCTTAACACCGTGATCATTTTATGATGAATAGCACATTATCACTGGTTGAAAAAGACTAATGTGCTACAATATTGAACATTATAACTAAAACAACAATTATCACACGTTGTTAATGCTTCGGTTTTACACGTTTGTGAGACCGCTAGAACTTTGAGATAAAGCCAACATTATGTTTGGTTGAGCACTCAAATGAAAGTGCCACCTAATTGCCTGTCAGAGCCATTGTGGTCGCACCTCTATATTGCCGGTGCTGCTGAGTGAGCCCACAGAGTAATAGCAATTGGGATGTGAGGGGACAAAGTCAGAATGTGGACATGAATTACCCCTGAGGCCAGGCCTTCCTGATTGCATAGCACTGGTCCCACATGTTCACGTGTGGCACTGTGATTGATTCAGAGATCTTAAAAGATTGAAAAAGGCCTTGGCCCAGTGCTCTGCTATGGGGTGGCCTTGAGAGGTCACCGGAGTCAAAAGCAGCCCATATCCTCGGAACTGCCAGGTCGACAAGACCATTCTGTTGGGAGCAAAGACATTAAGAGGACAATCAACCCCCAAGAGCTCTTTCCTCCGGTTGCCTGGGGTTCACAAACCCTGCCTCATTGTTCCGGTGGGCTATCACACCCCCCCCAACCAACCAATATCTCATCAAATTTGTCTCAGCATCAGGGGCACTACAGTTGTCATACGGGGACTCATCATCCAAATCTGTTGTCATCTCCTCCGCCGAACTTCAGTGGCATGATGCGTCAAAGGAAACACCAAGGATATGATGCTGGTGGGGAGAAAAATGAAAATCAATTTTTTCCTAATTAACTTTTTAAATTTCCCGCTGAGCAATCAGGGAGTCGTCGCTCAGAGTCCAATAATGAAATCAATTTGGTCAGGATTGTTTCAGGTGACTTTAAATGAGTATCTAATAACCGGGGAAAGATTGAAGGTCAGGATATCTGTTTGTTGCAGCTCACTTGATGGATGGCACCGGCAAAATGAAGTGGACTTTTCCCAGGGCTGGGCTGCGCTCCAAATCAAAGGCCAAGACTGTGTAGCCTGTGGCTTAGTGGCTGCATATTTTATCTTAATGTACACGAGGCCTCTTAATGTTGAATAGCAGCCTGAGAACTCTTGTGGATGTTGCTGCCCCACAGGCACAGGAACAGGAACAGACTGACCATTATTTTACATCGTTGAATGAAAGCTGACGCTTCCAGAGGAGGCTGAAAGAATCTTTCGCTAGAGCTTGTATTTTTCTAATTAAAAACAATTCTCGTTTATTTCTTCCTCATAAGTGTTGGGAGCGAGTAGCCAATATTAATTCATAAATGCCTTCGGTACTGGGGCCTCATTTACTGTTCTTGGCTTGTTTACACTAATAAAGTGTGTGAAGTGTATTAATTCAGGTCATTTTCTTATAGATGTAAGTTTATTAGACACCTTTTTGTATCGGCTCCAAAAGAGCATTAACAAGTAGAGATGGCACCCACTACAGTTTGGTTGATATTAATTTGGTTGATATTATTCGAGTCTTAGCTGATACGATGCCATCTAATATCCTTATCCGACATATTCACATTTTTTCTTTTTTCTTTTTTTAAGTATTTAAATAATTTTTCACTGAATTACTGGATACATACATACCAGATCTTTTGAAAACTCGTGGGGTGACCTATAGAGTCTAAACCAGCAGGAATTGTATTGTTTACACAGGTCAAGAAAATGCTTTTTTATTGTAATCATCAGAAACCGCCACACACTTTTCTAAAGCAGATCTGATTTCAGGTGAGTCACATCATTTTTTTGAATTATGAGTAAATTTTAGTTAGCAATAGACTTGCATGTGCTATTTATTAAACCGCAGGCACCGATTATTTCAATATTTTCAGTGCGAAGTCGACACACACTGTGGCATAGATATAATGATCAGTGTCAGTCAGCTACCACTGTTCCTACAAAACACTTTTAAGTATTATATGCTAATTATAGCGCTATCATGCAATATATAACTGGATTCATCCCAAACAATGTACATGCTGGGGGAAACGGATGAAATCAGCATGAAAAACACTACAAAACACACATACGCTTATCTGTGATGATTTTGACCTTTGACCTGTGTTATCATAGTCTGAAAGATCCTTCAGAGAAAACAATTGTCTTGGATACTGGTTTGTAGGAGGGAAAGGAGAGCAGGCCTCCCACTAATCCAGCAGAATGATGAGTGGTACCACTTTGTTTTTAACTACATCTATATAAGTCCTTGAAAATATTGTTTGACATGATACCGGTCCATAGCACAAAGAGGTGAGTGCTGCCCCAGATTCTGTATTGAGGAGGGGTCTCAGGTTTCTTGCTCTGTATTGTCTGATCTCATCAAGCATGGGAGAAGAGTTACTGCTGCTATGTTGCCAAACTAAGGTTTCACCGAGAGAACAGATGTAGTTTTGTGAAAAAATACATGTTTTATTGACTCAATCAAATGGAATCTCTTGTTATCAGTGTGATTTAGCTACCAAACCACAAAGACTTTTTTTGTACTACAGATGGTGCCAATAATAATGAAACAGCTTGTGTGATTGTGTGTGGGGGAGTTTGAGCTTGATAACCTAATCTTAGGTGCTCATTCTAAATGAAGTGCTGGTGGATTGCTGGCTATATTGGCCAGTACTCTCTATTGGAAATTAAAAATTGTTATTATACCATTTGTAGTTGTCATGTGATCCATGTTGCACTATAAGCGATTAAATGGCATTTCAGACTAGAAAGGTTTTTGATATCTTTCCAATGATATCATATCTGTCCCGATACTAGATATCAGTATCAGTGCAGTTTGCTGAACAAACAACAATTCAAATGTTGCCTAAGAAGTGTTGTAGGTGGAGAGTTCGTCCTGCTCTCTCTCGCTGTACTGAGTGGGTTATTGTTTCTCTTCTCAGAGAGTTGCACACACCAGACGGCTCTGAAGTGAAACTACAAGGCATTCCTCTCGTGCCACGGTTGCCCCCGCATGAAAAAAGCTCCAGAGCAGCGCTTCTTTTTTTCCCCACTTAATTCCCACAGGCTGAGAGCTTTCGTTTTCATCATGCTGACCCGTGGCGCCTCCTCTGAGGGGCTGGGGAACTGCTCTGGCAGGTTCTCAGCCACACACTTTGGTCAGCAGATGCGGCCTTGACGTGTACATCTGGCAGCCTGAGATGGCTCTAACTGCTGACTAATTGATGTTTATGCTGAGTTGGTGAGGCCCACTCGCCGTATTAGAGAATGAAGCTGATTGGCTCTGTTTCGCAAGATCCGGCCTCCCTCATGTTTTGCTCGTGAAACCTGTTTTTATTTATTTTCCTTTGTGCGGTTGTTTGTCTTACGTGGTCAGACTGAGCATGTGTGTTTTTATTTGTGTGTTTTGTCTTTTAAGCTGTTGGCGGTTGAGAAGAACATGAAGCCTTCAGCTCAAATTTGTTCTCTCCTGCTCTCCCTGCCTCTCTCTCTCTCTCTCTCTCTCTCTCTGTGTTTGTTGTTCTTTCTCTTTTTGTTTCTCTCTCCTTCTCCTCACTCTCTTACCTCCACCAAATTTCTTTTCACACTCTTTTCTCTGTTTGCGTAACATTCTTTTC
>JBBKCR010000001.1:39673399-39691499 GCA_037577295.1 Ladigesia roloffi | reverse complement strand
CCAGACTGCTACGGCTAAAGCTAATAATCTGCGTTTGTGTTCTGCTGAGGAAACAAAGTCACCTTCGACTTGGATGTATAAACATAAAATTTTTATTTTGGGGTGAACTATCCCTTTAAGCATCATGTACCATATGAATGTTATTAATAAACCCTGTTGTGCATGTAAAACATCTTTATATTGTAGCTCCTTTCTGTTCTGTATGAGTGCTCATGCATGTGTAAGCAGTACCTGTTCTGGTCAGCAGGCTTTGTCTGGCCTTGATGAAGGCTAGTATATCTGCATCAGCCTTCTGGTCTCCAGTCAGTGGGATAGATGTGGAGGAGATTCCAGTTGAGGACAATGTTCTGAAAAGCATGAATACATACATATTTGTTATTTCAAATATTTTCAGTGCGCTGTCCCCAGTGCTATGCGGCCTCAAAGACATTCCAAGCTAATGCTGACAAAGGAATATGCTAATCATGAATTTTCAGAGGTGATTCAGAATTGTTTTACAGCTAAAATGATCTATGGCAATTGTTTGGTCAGTTAGTTTTTTTTTGTTTCATTTTATTTTTAAATTGCTTGAAAATGAGAACAGATTTATTACTAAGCAGGCCCAATCATTGATTCAAAACAAGACTTTGCAAGTAATTCTGATAAAATAGAGAAATTACTGGACAGTTCTAAAACATGGGAAAAAGTTTCAGGTGTAGTAGTGTTGCATATGTGACCGGTATAAGTAGTTTGTAGTTCAGTTGTTCTGTCCTTACATTAGAAAACTTCTAATGACTGTTCAGTTTTACCTTATTCCATCATTTTTCATGTGGGACAACCCATGAGCTCTAATATGCAATGTAGTCACTCAGTATCACACATGAATGTTTTATTTCATTTGATGAAGACAAAAGGCATAAAAATATTTTGGTTTTAACATATTTCTTTTCTTTTTAAAGAATTAAAGGACCCACATTCTAAGTTTTTATTGGTATTCAATTTTTACATGACCATTTTTCCACCTCTTTTTGTAAAAATTGAATGGGTTGTTACTGTGTCATATATGTACATGACTTATATGTATGTGACTGTTCTGATTGACTGCCTTGTGCTGTGCCTCATTGTAAAGCTGAATTGTTGTAGGCCGAATAGGTGGAAATATATAAATATGTTGGTTTTTGTGATGAATTAAAAACAGGCTGTTTTTTAGCTTCATTTCTTGTGTAGACTTCCTTAGTTTTCTATTATGCAGGGCCTTTAAAACAAGTTGTATGACTTTTTAATAGATTTTTATTATTATTCACTGTGATGCTGACTGCAAGACATTTCGTGATGCCCCAGCAAAAAAAGCCATCTAAAAATCTCCTATTAAAACAACATGCAATTTGTTTACCTGAGTTCTTGTGTAGATGGAGGAGTAAGGTCACTGTGTTTTGGCCCTTGGGATTCAATGACATGAGATGAACTGAAAAAAAAAACATTATTATGCATGTCATTAAAATAAAACTCTTCCCACTGAAAAGAGAGGGAGAAGTTTATTTCTTCTAATGCATAGCCCTGTTAAAATGTGTAAAACCCCGTCCATTTTAACAGTGTAAAGCAGATCAAAAGTGAACTCCAGCTCACTGTAATCCAGAGTTCCACTCCAACAGGTGCATTATACATCATTGTGTGTAGTGCCAAACACTTCAGTCCTTTGGAAAAAGTGTCCATAAGCGACAGAAACTGGAGGTGAGCTTGTAACCAAGTGCTTAAACAATGAACAGCAGACTGTTAAAGTTCTTTTTCTGGCATTTGCAGCCTGCAGACTATTATATAAACACTAGGGGCGCTGTTAGTTCAGAAACACAACGAGAAACATCCTCTATCCTCACAATGGACTAGCTCTTCCTGACTGCACTCAGAGGAAGCACTGACATTTCATTCACATGCTCAAGGAAATTGACAATACCCATTTCTATTATTTCACTAAACAAGAATTTAAAAAATGTGACAGTATGAAATATAACTACAGCCTCATGACTAGTGGTGTAACCCAGATGTTTCTCTTATCAATCTTTATTTCGGCATGAATCTTTCTCGCGATGATACTGCTATGACTGTGGTAAAGTGTGGTGCAGATATAGCCAAGGTTTTCAGCATTTTTTAAATATATGTACACACTATGGAGATACAGTAAAGAAAATGGTATTTTATTTTTCTTGACTAGAGGCATGAATGCAAGATAAACATGTTGAATCCACTTATAAGTAAATCAAATAGCCAAAGGAAAGGATAAAGAGGGGTTTGGGGTCCATGAAAATGTTTAAACTGATTTGCCTTGCTTGCATTCAGTACTGTACTGTATGTCCATGTCTGCGAGAAGGTTAATTTTACCTGGTTGGGCCATCCTGACTCTTCTTAACTTCTGTACTGTGTGAACTGTGATCGTGCTGAAAAATGATAAACAGACATAAAGACAGCATGAGTACATATGTCTAGACTGATGTAAAAATGTATTAGAACCGGGATGTCATGCTACGGTCCTGGGGAGCCGGTATCCAGCACTGTTTGTTGGTTCTACTCCTCAAATTCATTCACTAAACCTGACAATTAACTGGCAAGCTGAGCCAGGTGTTTCTGAGCAGGGGAATCTCCAAAATGTGCTGGACCACGGCCCTCCAGAATTGGAGATTGACACCCCTAAACTTTAAATGCTAGCCCCTCACATGATTAAGACTGAGAAAGCTTTCCGCAAAACTGATTCCTCTTCCAAGAGGAAAACATTACCAAAAATAAACCAGAAACGCAAAGCTGACTCAGAAGCTAATAAGCTAATAGGCACTTCATCATCCCAGATAAAGTGCTCCTATGGACAAACATTTTTAGGCATATCCAGATGATGGAGATGATTAGATTTTATAACAACAGATTTGGTCCCTAGGACAAGATCTATTATTTAACCTCATGATTAATAGGCAAACACGCAAAATCAGGTTGCAAGATGAGCCGTTTCCTTCGGAAACGATCAGGAAAAGAGTCACAGATGGAGCGATGTTGCACAGCTGCTCATGATTCCGGATGGAAGATTCATATTTCCTATTGACGAGATCAAAACAGGGCATTTCTGGCTCAGTCTGCTGGTCAGATGTTGCTGAATAATATTATAAATGTGTTCCACATTGGATCTGAGACACGTCTGAGCAACATGAACCATGTGCAGACTGCACAGCAGATCACTGCCTATGCTGAGTCTGCTGTTTAGACACATGCAATTTTGCAATTTGTAAATGAAAAGCTATCGAACCTGTAGCCTAGTGGCCTGCTGGTCCCACCAGTCCTGAAAGTCCCTCTGCAGTTTGATCTTTGATATTTGAAGTAGGTGCTGTAAATGTTCGATCTCTGTCTTCAAGCCTTTTAAGCGTCCAAAAGTGCTCTTATAGCTGTGGAGGAATGGTACAGACACAAACATTTTGGTATTGTAGTTTGTAGTTTTATCTATAGAGGAATATGCTAAAAGAGAAATTGAGGACTTTTTGGAATACATCACAACGGAGTAAAACACACATTTTCTTCTCCTCTTCTATCTGGTGACGGAGTCCTTCCTCTACAGGATCTGGTTCTGAATTTGTCTGACTTCCTGTTACACCTAAAGTAGAAGAAAATGTGTTTAACAATTTATTTGTCAGTGTCAATGCTAGTATATACAGATTTGCTTTGCGTGATGACTACAGTATTCCAGTATCTGCACAGATGTTCTACTTGGGATAAAATGTATGCTTTATTTTGTCTACACTTACAGGTCAATCCCCTTGTTATTGCAGGGATGTTTCTCAGTGCACTGGGAGCCAAGACACTAAAGCAGCTTGCATGATGCCACTAACAAGCTCCACATCTAACAGTGGAGTGGTCAAGGCCACACACACTACCACAGAACCAAAATACTGTAGTCTTTCATAAACACTCCGCAAAGTCGCTGTAGATGGGACACTCAGAGCAACACACCCAATCCCTATGGACTGAAAAGCTTCTGTATACAGAGTGGCTATATTCAAGGCTCTTGGGTGTGTTTCACCATAATAAAAAGCAGACTCTGCTGAAATTCTTTGATGCAGTTAAACGACTGGCCACTGGTATCATAGTTTGTGTTTGTACACATGGGGCTGCCCTCCTTAAACCTGTTTCACCAGCGTATAAGGCCATGCCACACACTCTCCTGTCATTCTGTCTAATCCAGATATGTGTGAGACTTGATACAGGCCAAAAACTTTCCAAACTGTGATATTTTAGGTCTTTGATATAAAATGATTTTTAAAAAGAAACAAGAAGAGAGTAAACAGTATCCAGTTTATCCAGAACTACTTTCAAATGGAGATCATTTTTACCCTTTGATGGAAAAATGAATTGTAGCCTTTTATGACATTGCTGATGTTTTACTCTCCAATACAATTGTAATTCATCCTCTGCACCCCTAAGAAGAAAAGAGGCCTTAAAGACTGATTTTGGATCATCAAAAACTAAATTCAGAACAGGCAGTTTTTAGTTTTCATAATTTGACCAAGCAGACTGGAGCTAAAACAGTACATTTTGAACTTCTAACATTGTTTACAAAGTGTACACTACTTTTATTTAAAGATTCATTCTATGGCTAATTATTTAGTAACTGCTGAGTGGACTTGTTGGCTGAGCAGTGACTACTAAAACAGTAGAATTAAGCCTGATTCATCCTGATACTGCTCCAGCCTGTCAGATCAGTCAGATCGCCAGGATACGACGTCGTATGGGCGATCCAACTGGGTTGGAGTCGAGCTATATTTTCTAAACATCCGACGGCTGTGCTGGATGCTGGACGTCTGTGATTGGTCAGCCGACGTCAGCCTCGGAACCCAACGTAATTTCCGGGACCTGACGATGTATTTATTTACGTTATTACGGGTATTCTAGTGGCATTAGGTGCACTGTCTCATACGCTGAGTAGAACTACAACTGAACTACAACTCGGTATAAATAATCTAAAGTATTAAAAATATATTTTTTGGGGTTCAGACCGACGGCGCCCCCTGCTGTCCTGGCGTCGAAGTTCTTTGCAGCAGCGTCGGACCAGTATGAATACAAACGGGCTCAGACGGTACAGCGCCGTGTAGGAGCACCTTTGCCTTTGCATGAGCATGAATCAGGCTTTAGTCTTATATAGTGTTCTGCTTTGAATGGAATAATATTGAAAAATAATAATGCATGTAGTATTTATAATTTTTGGCAAAGGCCCAGGCATCCGAGGCCAACTTCTAACTGACCCAAATAATTTGACATATTTCAATTTTACTACACAATTTTATTTGCTTGACAAATTATACCACATGTGACATGTGCATAAGTCATATGCTGCCTATTGAATAACGTTTCATTCATTTTGGTGATTGCAGCTAAAAAGTTAAGAGAAACAAGCCATATTTATAATGTTTGTCTAATGTTTATTTTTTTGTTTTTTAGAACTTCCAAATCTTCCTCAAAATGGCATTTCATATTGAGAAATTGTTAGCAGGATGTCTTAAGATATTAAAAATGTGTCTTCCATTAACGTGATATATTAATATCCTCTTTCCAATTTAGCACTACGTGTAATTTGACCAGGGGTGCCAAAACCTTTTTATGATTGTGCCTCACAATATAATAAGAAAACAACAGACCAAATTTTATGTTGGAAAACAGGAATGCAAAAATGCAACCAATGATAAAAATATCACATACATAATTGTATTGTATTGATGGTGGCACCTACCCTGTGCTGCTATCTGCATTCTTCTCATCTCCAGCTGCTTCTTCAGCTCATCTGTGTGGTTGCATACAGTTAGAGAGAAAATCAGCAGAAGGCCAGTGCAGACTAACACCATTATTTAACCCTGGTTTGTTAAACATCACTTAGGGGACAGATGACTTGGGCCTGGTGAGGATTTGCTGTAAAACAGTGACAGTTTATCAGGATGGCTGGTGGTAGAACTTTGTCTAAGAGGCTGTGTATGTTTCACATAAACACAGATGCAACACTGGGCCCCAGACGCATCTATTACAGCTGCCATACTGAAAAGACCTAACAATTTATGGCAGCCATTCAAAAACATGCATGTCTCTTGCGTGCCTGTGCAAAAGCATTTACAATGAGAGTCACTGGAAAAACACAGATTTAGTGTAGAGTGTTGGTGCTGTTGATATGCCAAATTAAACACTTTGACAATCCTAATAAAACATGCGGTTGGGACTGGGTGGGGGTGCTCTGGTATACAGAATGGCTGTCAGTTGCACGCAAAGGTATAATAGGGCATGGGCAGCATGCTAATGTCATGCTTAGCCATCACAGGATTAGTTTTTTTAATACTAGCAATGTACTGAGATTTCAATCACCTAAAATAATACTGATCAAAAATGGCCAATAATGGTCAAAAATCTCTGCAAATGCCAAGTATCAAGAAATCAAGACCTTGGACCAAACCACTTCAGGTTTGGCCAAAAAACACATCATCTTGCTTAATATGCAGTGTAAAGCAGAACAATGAAATGAGAGAAGGGAAATCTCTGCAAAATCTCTGCAAGCATGTTGATGCCATCTGTATCCTCAGAAATGCTCGACCCAAAGTGTTAAATAATGACTATGTATTATTCACGCCTTGATGGCCTCTTGTCTGTGGCAATTTGTGACTTATTCTCTAACCTACTGTAATCATTTTAGTGTGTGTTTTTTCATGTTTCATTTTTCACTGTTTTCATTGTCAGCTTTATGGGTTTTGTTTTTGGTTAAATTTTGTTAAGCATTCAGCATTCATCTGCATCTGTAGTGAGAGGCCATTTACCATGAAAAAGGATGGTGAACAGGGATAATATTGAACAAATACACATTTGTTTAAAAATGCTGGAGTAGTTCTTCAACGTGAGGCTTTTGTACCTTTTTTCGCCTAAAAGAGCAGAGAAAGAACCACTGTAGAGAAGTCAGAAATAAGCCATACAAGAGGGGAGGAGCAGCAGTGCATGGCTATTAAACAGTGGCAAATTGATTTGCTGGTGATTTAAACTAGTCAAGGGAGCGAGAGTTGAGGGGGAGTGACGAAATGGAAGGAAGTAAAGAAAAATGATTGGTGAAAGAGTCCCAGGTGACCTGAGAACAAAAGTGTGACCAAGCTAGTCGCCTTGCTGTCTGTGGTCCTCCTTCACTCAGCCTGAAGGATGTACTGAGATAAAATATTGCATGACATGTGGGATTCCGATATCAGGTAGAACTTCTGCTGACCCATTTCTGTCCATGGTAAAGTAATATACATGGCATGATCCGCTGGATCAAGGTCTGCAGGAGCCTGTGACATGTTTGGAACATCCAGGAGGGAAGATACCAAATGAAGACCTTGCACTTCCCTCATCAAAGTGCTGCTGCTCCACAAACACTCTTTATACTTTGGGAATAAAAATGTCAGCCAAATTAATATTTAGTTTTTGCTGCTGAACCTGTGGATGTTCATCACTTCTTCATCTGTTTCTGTGTAATGGCTACTCTGCATTGTTGAGGTGGTGTTGATGAGGAAGCCACATGACGACTATGGCTGCTATGTAGATGGTGCTGACAAGCTAAGTGGCTGGAAATGGGATATAGTTCGGTGAAAAGTGTGTATACTAAAGAATGCAAAAACATACTAATATAACAACACACAAACGTCTTTTCAAGTTCAAGCTCACAGCAGTAGATCCCAGAAAACGTGGTCACAGCTAGCCTGGAGACAGTGATATGCTCAGCCAGGTGTTCATGTTAACAGAGAGCAGGATGAGGAGAGTACACCCGAGGGGCAATGGAGCGGCAGAGATCCAGTTGCCTGACCAAACCCCTGGGCGATCAGCATGGGCTGCCTGGCCATAACTTACCTCATAAAGTAACGGGATTAAGAAACACTTAGCAGAACCGCTGAGTGGTTTGAACCTTGCCTGACCTGCCTATGCTGACAGAATGAGAAAGCGCAAGGGGCAGATGAAGGCCTGGAGAAGAACCAGAAGAACCAGTATAAGGGATTGAAGGCTAGTAGTGTGGCTTTTAAAACAGTCTGTATGTTTCTCCACACACTATCTGACTGTTCAAGAGATGTTCACATAGTGCATGACTGAGTGTCTTGTGAGTGCTGAGATGTAAATTAAGAAGGTGAGGCTGAGCACTCACAATACATATGACACAATGTTGAGTCCAGCTGAAACAGTGGACCAAAATCAGTGCAGAAATAAATAAGAAATATACTTCCTGAAGCATATTTTAAAGTGCCAATAGCTTACTTTTTGTACCACCTTTTCCCTGAGGAAACTTCTGTGTATTACCCTACAACAGTATTAAAGGGATAGTTCACCCCAAAATGAAAATTTGATGTTTATTTGCTTACCCCCAGGGCATCAAATTCGAAGGTGACGACCGTCTCGAGCTAGGATACGCAAACGCGAGAATCTCTGTGCTCTGTGTAAACGAGTGACGTATTCACGTAACAGATCACTTACGGCGTTTGCGTAACCTACGACAAAGAGCATACACAGGGGGCTCGAGACGGTCGTCTTTCAGAGGTAAAAAATGATATAAATACTGTTGAGTTTCTCACAAAAACTGATCGTTTCATGTCTTAAGACATCAATGTGTCGTCACGAGCCACGGGGTGTAATCTTTTTTTTATAAAGCTAATAATCTGCATTTGTGTTCTGCTGAGGAAACAAAGTCACCTTCGACTTGGATGCCCTGGGCAAATAAACATCAGATTTTCATTTTGGGGTGAACTATCCCTTTAATACATTTAAAGCTTATCTTGATCCCTTTTATTCCTGAGATTTCAAATCGTACACATGTACGATCGTACACATGTACTGTGCCTCATTCAAAAAGAAGCCTGGACTGCAGCTCTCCTCACAACTTCATAGAGGTCAGGCAAGGCTAAATTGTTTGGTTTATGTGACATCCCAATTATCGTCAATTCAAAACAGGCTACTGATACGCAAACAATGAGCCCCTATAAAAAGACAGTTGTCCTCAAATGTAGGCATGAGTCACGATATAATTGGAATTTGAAGTTTGGTTCTAAAATGTTGTAAATGTGCTACAAGGCTAAAGCAGCTGAAAAGTAATGGAATAGAAACATGTTGAGCTATAATGTTCTCATTATCATGTAAAAAATAATCAATAATCATCTTCTGTATCTGTATCCTATGGCTGGTTCCCATGGATAATGAAACATGGGATATTTGGTAACAGACTGGATACAACAAAGAGCGATTATATTTAAAATGCTGGCATATTCTTTTAACTAGTTGTAAAACCACAAGCAGAGCAGAAAAGAACCAAAAAGTGTGATCCAAGCTCGAATCACAGACATGTTTGTAAAACAAAACATTTTCACTAGTTTTCACTAGTTATGCTTTTAACAAAGGAAGTAGCAGTCTGCAGTAATAAGGATGAAGATGAGGCACCACAGCTTATATTCTGGAGTAAATTGATCCCACACAGCCGTGTGGAGCCTCTTCTAATCAGACCTGTGTCTGCCATTCACATTACTCAAGCACACTTTACTGAACTGTACAGAAATGCCACAGGAATTTATCATCCAGGAGGACAGAAATGGAGTGTGCCACTTGTACCACGAGGCTCCTGAGCAGGTCCAGTAGTTTTTCTTTTCCAGCCCTCAGCATCATGTCAATCAGGTTCATTGCAAATCACGCAGGTGTCACAAGATGTTTCCATATCTGTAAAGGTCTGGTTTCCAGCAAAGAGCCTGTTTTTCTGTGATTCCGATTCAAATATATGACCTTGAGCTTAGCTAACATCCAGCCATTTTCTACCCCTTTATCCTGCACTCGGGGTCGGGGGGGGACTGGAGCCTATCCCAGTTACTACAGGCGAAGGCAGGGTACACCCTGGACAGTCGCCAGCACGTCGCAGGGCCACACAATCACACCTAGGAGCAATTTAGTGTGTTCAATTAACCTATCCCCAATCATGCATGGTTTTGGCTGTGGGAGGAAACCAGAGTACCGGAGGAAACCCACACGGTCACGGGGAGAACATGCAAACTCCACACAGAAAGACCCTGCACCCAACCCGGGAGTCAAACCCAGGACTTTCTTGCTGTGAGGCAACAGCGCTAACCCCAGCGCCACCGTGCCGCCCAGATAACAATTAAATTAATATACCACCAAAAATACTAATGCTACTATTAGTGAACAAAACAGTGAACTGGTGTCTTTATGTTAAGCAGATCTTCTGACCCTGGAAATGGGCCTTGTTAAATGATGTACTCAAAAGTCTGAACAACATCCTCCTTCCCGGGGCTCTTAAATGGTCCATCTGCATGTGTCCAAGCCATTTCAAATATTATGATAAAGGCTTCATTTAGCATCTAATTGGCATATTTACTGCTGTTGGGCAAAGGCAAATTATTTGGTTACTTCCTAAACATATTTTGGATTTTTGCTGCTGCTGCACTTTCTCCACCAAACTGCCAGGATTCCCAAGCGGTCTCTTTTCTGTCAGGATCAGGGCTATTTTCATCTCAGTGTACATGATAAACAGTGCAGTTAGATCGCATTAACGACCCCTTCTATTCTGCTTTTATTCAATGGATATTCCAAAAAATGATCTCAGTCTTAGCCAGACCATGCAGTATGTCTCTTCCAGGCTCAGTTAAAGGATCTTGGTAATATCATCTATGGACTTCTTTTCTGTTGGCTACATTTGGTTTCCGGAGGCATAGGAGCCACAGTGGTGGTAAACACTAGCTTGATGAGCGCATGATGTATCACTAATAATTGTACACGTGAGCAGAGAGGCGCCGCCTTACCCACAAATATGCTTTTCTCCTCGGATTTTCTACGCCGCAGCCACCCTAATTCACAAAAACACGACAGAAACCACCAGTGGCTGAAATATTGGGACAGTAACCAACATCATCACTTCATGTTTCTTTGCCGGCAATTCGAGTGCTGCTCTGTCAGGGCGCAAAACAGTACAGTCGCTGCTTTCAAGTGCTTTCTTAAAACGGAACACTCTGCAAGCATGAGAGTGTGTGATAGAATAATAATACATTCAACATACTGTTCTTGTGTCTTGTTGACAACATTTATGCCACATAGAGATTCCAATACAAAACCACAGTGATGCTCCAGACCACATCTGGATGTCAGTTCATAGTTTAGGCCTTGAGCCACCAACAATAAACACACAAGGCTGTAATGGCCAGGCAACAACACATGGACTTTACAAAGTAAATGCACAACCGATGGAGGTGTTTACAACCACCCTCTGTGCTCTAATAAAAGAAAAATGGATAAAAGCATGCGTAATCCTACCAAATCTTGGAAACTATTGAGGTCAGAGATGGACAAAAACACACTCTAATGCCCCAAACATGCTGACGGTATTTATGGTCATCCGGATCCTTCTGTGTGGCTGATCCACTGTTCCAGGAGCGTGGGCCACAGCCATTTACCAGAGTGCTGGGCTGAGGGGAAGGGAAGATGAGCGAAGAGGATAGCAGATGCTGTATGTGGGACAGGACTCCATAAATCCCCACACATCTGGAAAGTCAATCGGGGACCCCGATCGCTTTTCGGCTGCCCTTCGCTTCTCATCCAGCCGAGGACATACATCACTGGGCCCTCCGTCAGATATGTTTGTCCTTGCATATTCAGAGGGAAGGCAGTGAGAGAGGGGTTACAATGCCTGCTGTCCAACAGGATGGGTTTCTTGACCAAAATCCTAGCCAAGAATAACAGCCCACTGGCGGTCGCGGTTCCATGTGGCTTCCCTTCACTGTGGCCACTGAAGGTAGATGTTAAACATCCATCAGAAGAAGATTCATAAGCCTTTCTACTGTATTCAATGTAGCGAGAAGCAATGGATATTCAAAATAAGTACGGTGTAGGGTCTGAATATACTGGTAGTAGTCAGAAGAAAATGTCTTTTATAAATAACAAAAACAGTCCCTCGGATTATATTTGCGAAAACACCCTGTCTTGGGTGTTTTCGCTGTTATTTTTTAAATGTATATTTCATTATAAAGCTCCTTGACCTAGTATGTGAGGTTTTCCCCAAATTAAATTATTATTGTATATATTATTGTTTGTTTTTTTTTATTCACGTCATTTGGAATGGATATTAATTTAATAAATGTTTCAAATGAGGTTCAATAACATATCTTTGAAATACGGGTTAAAGGTATTAGCTGTTTCCCTACCAAACCACTGAGGTGAACATCAGGGCCTCCAGAGTGTCAGGGTGTGATGTCTTTGCTGGCGCTGTACTTGGTATAAATGCCACAGAAACCCACATGCGTGACTCTTTGTGGAAGAATTGTCCAAGTGTTGTTTTGAGGTACCCCGTTTCATCTGAACCTGATCCGAACCTCAATCAAACAGCGGCTAAGTGGTGCGTGAGACAACGCACATAAACAGCGTGTACTGAGAATTGGATAAGAATGATGAGCAATTATGCTGCTGAGAGGGTTTTGGCAGACTTGCGGTTGAGACATTTTTTTGAACCCGTTGAAACTGGAGTCTGTGTTTTTAAATGTGGCACATTTGAAACAGCTTGATCCTGAAAACTGCGCTGCAATATAGAGCTACTATACTGATTGTTCCTGACTGGATGCTTGAAGTAAGCCAATTTGAGATATTAAATGAGCTAGAAAAAAAAGCAAACTGTCCGCAGAGGCCTGATGAAATGTGCTGACCTGCAAGAGAAAAGAAGTGAACTTGTCCATGTCCAGTCAGTTACACAAGCTCCACTGTTTTGGCTCTTTCTCTCTCTTGTCATCACTGCTGCTGAGCTAATTCAGTTGTGTTTGAGCAGGAAAATCATCAAATTGTGCAAACAGACCCTCTGGAACTGGCTTTTCTCCATTTTCATGGTAAAAGCAACAACCATTTACAAACCATTTGGTGGGTTAAAGAAACAAGGATTAAGCTTAAACCAGGACTTGGTTAAGGTTATCTAATAATCCAGTTGCACCAAATATTAAACTTTGTTCCAAAATAGATAAATCATTTAAATCCAGATTTTTCATTATACAGTAGACTTAGATTTAATATATCCTTAAACATTATGAGTTATGGTTTATGATTAAAACAACCTGTCTAAAATTGTGTGGGTCACCCTTCAAAACAGCATGACTCCACAAGACCTCTGAAAGTGTACTGTGTTAATTATAAGGTGAGGCCTACATGGATCGGACTAGTTTGTCCAAAACATCCCACAGATGCTTGATTAGATTGAGATCTGTGCAATTTGGCCACCATTCAGTGTCAATGTAACTATAATCAACAATATTTACTACAAATCTTAATAGTTAAGGCTGATCATTGTATACATTATCAAATCAAAATGGTACCTGTTGTGAGTGGAACATACTATATAGTACATTTGTTTGAGTTTGTAAAGGACCAAATTAGAATGGCTAGATTAGGATGGCTACTGGTCAGAACATCTTCATAATGGCAGCTCTTGTGAGGCATTGAATATTGAATACTATTCACAAAATATGGTACAAAAAAGCAACAGCATTGAAGCAGTGAGTTAAGATCGCCCAAGGTCCATTGTTGCATATGCCCCATTTACCTGAGGAAGAGATACCACAAGGATATACTATGGAAAGAAGGCAAGCTGGTTGAGGCAGTGTGATGCTCTGGGCAATGATCTGCTAGGAAACCATGAGATTTGGTATTCATTAGGATGTTACTTTGACATATGCCTAAACATTGTTTAGGCATATGTACACCCCTCCTTGGCAATGGAATTCCCAAAAGGCAGTGTCCTTTTCCCGCAGGATAAAGCAACCTACAACACTTGAGAAATATAACCAAGGGTTGTTATGTTTTGACTGATTTTCAATCAGTGAATCTAATTTTTACAAATGCTAACAAAAACTACACAAGCATGCTGTCCAACAATCCACTACAGGTTGTAGAATACACAGCAACCCTCTTGCTGTCACTCCTGGCGTCTCCAAACTGTGAGAATGGTGCCAGGCTTTTACCGCCAGCAATCTGGTGCATACTATTATTTCTAGGGAGCAGTGGAAAAGCGAAGAGGTGTGTGTTCAGAGCCTTATAAAAGCAGCAGCTCCCACTTTGTAAAAAGCTATGAGGACGAAAGAGTCAGGCTGAGAGCTGAGCTCACTCCCAGGATCTCAGAGGGCCTGGAGCAGGCCTGGAATGTGCTGAGTGACAGTACTTTTACTCAGAGGAAGGAGGGACCCAGTGAGGGGCAAAACATTTAAATGGAAAGGGCTATAAGCCAAAAGTGCGGTTTTCAAACATGGCACAGGAACAACATGGCACACACATCAGGGGGGCCCTCCCAGGACTGTTCTTAATCAAGATAATGATATTAATGATGCTAATGCTCCTGGCAGTGAGGGGTTTATATCTTCACAGCTCTGGAGAGAAAGCTGCTGGCAAGTAATGTTTAGCATCCTGTTGGTGACTATGTCTGAATCTGAATGACTTACTGACTCGGTTCCTGGCCTGGTTAACCTGCTCCCCCAGAGCCTTAGCCTCTGCAAACCTGTTAATAAAAATAAAGCAAACATGTGTCAAACACTCATCTTAAAATGCTTTAAGGGGAGGTAGAACCTTATCTACGATTGTGTCCTTGAGCAAGACACCAAACACTTGCTCCAGGGGGACTGTCCTTGTACCTAATGACTGTATGTTGCTCTGAATAAGAGCATCTGCCAAATTAACTTTATAATGAGTTGCCAACAGCATGCACCCACCATTTACCAACACTTACACCTACTGTATTCATGCACCTTTTAAGGCCACAACTACTAACCCATCTATTGCTTTGCATATTTTGGTTTGCCTCCCTCTATTTTATCCATTGTAAAATGGGAGCACCGTTGGAAGACTGCATAGTGACTCTAAAGCAGTAGTAGCATGATAGTGTGTACAAGTGCCTGAAGTACAGTAATGTCGCTGATACACTGTAGTGTGCATTATCCAAAATCATAATTCCCCTTTTTCATACTCAATTTGTTTGTCATCCTCTAGAACAGTGGTCCTCAACCACTGGGACACGGCCCGGTCCATGGGTTTATTGGTAACAGGCCGCACAGAAGGCAGAATAAATATATTTTATTGATAATCAGAGTCTGAAAGATCTTTTATTTAAAAATAAACTGCTAGTCTTGGTTACATTATATGGCACATGAAATCATTGGCCCACAAGCTAGCAAAAAGCACTTAATTTTTAGTTGTATTTGTACCGGCCCTTACTGTTTTACATGAAACTGGTATTGTGGCACAAAAATGGTTGGGGGCCACTGCTATAGACATTCCTTCAACAGTGTTTCCTCTTTAACCAGCCGAGTGTAGGGCTGCCACACACATACTTAATACTAGCACTGCCATTAAGATACACATGATGGTGATAGGCCTTATATAAGCTAGGTTATATTTCTAACCTAGCGTAGACAATCTCGGCTCCAAAACTGCCTGATCCAGTTTCCAGTGAGGTACAGAATAGGGCTCGATAAATACAAAGTGCTGGAGGCAGAGGTACTCAACAAATTCACTGTATTCCACAAGATATGTCTAAATTTGACTCATTTTGTAAATACAAGACTGACCTCTGTTTCAGTATGGCCTTATTGTCCTCAATAGTCAGACGATCCTCATGATCTCTCCTAAATATTTCAAATGCCTCGTGACGGCCCATAGACAGCTCTGGTCCTGAGAAGGAAGTGAGAGTATGTCAGAAACCTATGCTGAGAAAAGAGACAGACTCTTTAATGTGTGATGATGTCAGTTGATCAGCCCTACACACAACACACACTGTCAGACATTCTATTATAGAATATTATCCAAAATGAGTCTGGTGTCTGATGTGGCAAGCTGGAATAAAGGAAAGATACAGACGGAGAAGAAAAACCCCGAGGTTAAGCAATGAGGTTGACCAGACAAATTCCCTGGATCATGTTCCTGAGAACAGAAGGAGATACCTTGGTCTACTGAATTCCAACACTTCAGCAATCTCTATCAGACTCAGATCCGTACAGATGGTAATCCTGTCAAACTCTCCTCTCTCTAGCACTCACTTCACAAACTGCAGGCCAACTGTTGTATGATTAACTGTGAGATCTGCTCCTAAATTGGACTCAATCATTGAATTCTATTAAATTGAACAGACATTTATTATTTATTTAATAAGTAATTTCAGTTTTCAGACTGACTGTGTCTTGCATCAAGTCAAAATTAGATTTTTTTAATTCTACTTTTATTCCCAGAATGTTTCTAGAAATATTCATAGGTCATCTTGCATACACAGAGTGTTTAAGATCCAGCCAAGATGGATTTTGATGTATATTTTGGATCAATGTCTTGAAATACACAAGATGTTTTCTTCTTAATTTTTTCACTGACTATGGGACATTACCTTCCATTATTTGTTGATATTATGTCCTTTCTTCCTTGTTTTCCCACATGTCCCGTCCTTCTGGCTACCATTTCACCCCAAATGTTTGTTATTGCATAATGGGCATAACAGCGCATTCATGTGCCAGCCAAATCTTCCTGAAGGTCTTTGGCAGCGATGCTGAGACTTTGGTTTGCACACTTTGCCATCCTTTGAAATTTCTTTTCATTGATTTTTCTTTCAGATTTTGTCACTCTGAGAGACTTAAAAGCCCACATGTCCACACTTTGGCCAAAACGCTATACATTTGCTTGGATTCCCATAAAAATACACGCTTTGAATAGACAATATGCTCACAAAACACAATAATTGAATTGCATATTATGCCTTCTGCCATATTGGTACTGCAAAACCTATTATCAAGACAAAAATGAACTAATTATATATTTTTCCTAGTTTAAAAGTGACTTCAGACTCTCTTTGAAGAAACTCCTTAGGTATGCATGAGACTGAAACAAGGCTGTTTGTTCTTTGCCGTGGGGCGTTTATGTGACACAGTACAACTTGGAACTATCCCCCCGTTTCAAGATGTTCTTTGTTTGTTGGCGTGTTTGTCTGAGAGATTCCATCCTCCTGAGAAGGTGCTGGATGCTGTCAGAGCAGCATGGAGCTTTCACAATCCTTTGGAGCAGAAAGAGCTACAGCAGAGATGGGGCCGAAATCACTGACCTGGGAAGGCCTGGCCAAAACAGCTGTCAGATATAAATGAACCCAGGTGCAAAGCAAAAGCTGGTTCTGGCAGGGCAGTACTGTGAATCAGACCAAGGGACGCTCACTGGAGTGTGCATAAAGAACTCCTGTTTAAAAGCTCCAATGAGACGCTTTAACTACACAGCACAGCAAATGAATCCCAGATAGACAAGTGAAATAAATGATAGAGCTGAGGAGTCTAACTGAAATTTAATTAGCTTTTAAAATGTAGTTAGGACTGCAAAATGGGCACCACTGGGTAACTTATAGGTCAGCTAATTTGCACCAGGCCACGTAATAGCACACATGGAATAGCCGGACATCCATGTAATAGAGGGCCAGAAGCAACATGAAAACATGCTGATTGAGTTAGAGGTATTTTACACTGGTGCTAAAAACACTGGCTGAATCCCAAACTCTATTTCATATGAGTCTGTGTACATTTAACCTCATGCAGTTCAGCATTTCAGTTCAGTTCACCATAAATGGGACAGCAAAACCACTAATCAGACGATACAGACAAATGGGCAGGACCAGGCCCTGTACGGAAAATAGTCCAAGAAGTATCATCACCCCAAGAATTTGTGGGAATTCCATTGAGAGCGATCCTGCATTTCATATCAATACAAAATTGTAAGGAAAACTCCATTCCGCCTATCCAGTCTTTAAACACAGGCCTTCATTCACTGGTGTTGTGTTACAAATATGTTCTGAAATGCTTCAGTGAAGATCAAATTTTGATCTTTCAGACATTGTGACTTCCAATGTTTAATTGGCTTAATAAGAGGATGTAAGTTGATAGGGGCACCTTACAACACAATATGTGTATTCAACAGTACACATTGGCTAAGCAATTCTTAGTTCACCCCAAAATGAAAAGTTGATGTTTATTTGCTTACCTCCAGGGCATCCAAGTCGAAGGTGACATTGTTTCCTCAGCAGAACACAAACGCAGATTATTAGCTTTAGCCGTAGCAG
>JBBKCR010000001.1:39647295-39662793 GCA_037577295.1 Ladigesia roloffi | reverse complement strand
ATCCTAGCTCGAGACGGTCGTCTTTCAGAGGTAAAAAATTATATAAATACTGTTCAGTTTCTCACAAAAAACGATCGGTTCATGTCTTAAGACATCAATGTGTCGTCACGAGCCACGGGATGTAATCTGGACGTGTCTGGGCATGCTTTTTTTAATTTGAAAGGCTTGATGCCCACCCACTTCCATTAAATGACTACCAGACTGCTACGGCTAAAGCTAAAAATCTGTGTTTGTGTTCTGCTGAGGCAAAGAAAGTCACCTGCGACTTGGATGCACTGGGGGTAAGCAATTAAACATCAAATGTTTCATTTTGGGTGAACTATCGCTTTAATCCTTTCACAAACACAGAAGGCTTTGCAATGAACACCAACGCCAAAGCTATACAAGAGCATAATAATCTAATCACTAAACTGTTACTGAGATACATAGTGATATCAGAATCCCATCTATGGGGAGTTATGAAAATGTAATGGCTAAGCATTTGATTGGTTCTTTAAAACTCTACAACTTGCCTGATCCAAATTAGGGCACACATGTGGATTTTAAAAGGTTCTGTATGGTTTCTCAATTTCCTTCCAGAGAAGTCATTTGAGAAACTATTACACCACTGCAGTTTAAAAATGTACTGATCCATAAACAGAGCAATAACAAGGACCAGTGCTGAGAGTAAAT
This sequence comes from Ladigesia roloffi, assembly GCA_037577295.1. Lineage (NCBI taxonomy): Eukaryota > Metazoa > Chordata > Actinopteri > Characiformes > Alestidae > Ladigesia > Ladigesia roloffi. The sequence goes on along the minus strand of JBBKCR010000001.1, from coordinate 39,662,121 downwards.
GTGCTAGCATTCCCAACACAGAATGATCAATGCATGGTTCCTCTGAAGCTGGAGACATTTCTTTTCCAAGGCATGTTCACTCCAGTGTAGAAATCTCCAGTTGAGGCCTATATGACTAAGATCACTGCAGGATCTGCCAACACTAAAATAAACTGATGCTCTAAACTGACTTGATTCCACTGAGTACACCATGAATAAATGAATAAGCTTACTTTATTTTCTGCTTACTTTTGCCAGTAACTTTATGTTGTAGTACATTTTGCAGGTCAGATTTTTCAATTTGATGAGAACATTTGTAGAAAAATAAGAGTAACCCATTGTAGCTTCGCTCAATAAATATATCCACTAATATCAGACTGAAATATGGGCTGAATCTCAACATGTGACGGGTTTTGTCTAAATGTATAATAGTCAAACTTTCATGAGTTCTCTTTTTTCATGATGATACGTATTGCAAGACATATTTGGGTACATTCAGGCGTCCAATAACTATGTATGCTATATTATTAAGAATAGAATATTTATTAGAGAAATAAAAATGTGTTTTTCATTATGCACCAGTTGTAATTATTCTCAATAAGTCATTAAATCCAGTCCAAATGTATTGCAGATGGATGGATGCACACACACACATATGCACACACACATAAACACACAGATATATTCAAAAATGTGTGTCATTTTTGAAAGCAATCTGCTATTAGAGATTTGACTCAAATATCATTGTACAATACCAGTTTCAGTTATGATTAAATGTTTTCTGGGAGCATGCCACATCGTGTAAATACCCTACATGTGAGGAGAGAAAAGACAGTGAAAACAAATGAGTTGTCAGTGAGGGACCCTGCCAGATAACACTCAGGTTACTGAGTGCTCTCAAGTCAAGAGGATTCTGCAATGTTTGCAACATTTCATGGCTTTGTCTTCAAGTTTGGCACTTCTTAGGCGTTAAACAAACACCAGTGTTCCAGTTTAGTCGACAACATTGAAACAATATGTTCACTCCATATTTCACTCAGTTCAAAGTGTCTAGGCGCTCGAACGCTGTAAAAAACCCTTTCCTGCATCGGCGCAATTCTGTTTACAGATGTCCACTTTAGCCTTGCACAATTTATTACTGCATGTGTTGGCGAAAACTAGGAAGAAATATGTCTGAGACACGCCAGAGAAAACCTGGTTAGCGGCGTTCAATAATAATTCACCAAATCCAAATTCAAAACCAGGCTTTTGTCAAAAACGTTTACACTGCAACCCAATCCTAATTCATGGTGTGTGCCATAAGGTTGTGCACACAGAAGCAGAAGGCTGTGAGAAAAAGAAAAAAAATGTAAATATTTGAACAAATAAGCAGACAGCTGCCCTGCACTGTTAACCTCTGTATTCGTTGCATTGGGTGACTGATGGAACGCAATTCCGAGTCACCGCAAAGTTCCAGACCTCTTAGGGTCGCTAGGATGTGATGGATCAGCCGAATTTATATGAGCACAAGCAGCTCATAAATTCCCACACGAGTACGGAGCAGTGATGGCACGAGAGCCCGCTACAGTTTTCCTTCGAGAAATCTGAGACAAATGAGGAGCACACAGCAGCAGCCGGTGGGACACATACACATACACCCCTCACATCATTTATTCAGTGTTTTATAAACACAGCTCCCCAGGACCGTCCATTAGCCGCCATGCATCACAGCTTGATGAGTGATTGATTCTCTCCTAACAAGAGTTGGACGCCATCCAAACATGTGTTTGTTTTTTAATGGTCTCCTCTTTCTGAACCCCGCTCTCAATTACCCTTGCTGGTTGTATTACCGAGGGGGACATCATTACCCAAAAATGTCCAGCAAAAGGGTGACTGATCCAGGGCCTGTGGTGGATGGAACAGGGGCAGCGGCTCGGTTGATGAGCTTCTGGCTTGTGTTGCCTCCCCAAAGCCACGATCAAAGTTATTATCAGTGCTCAGGTTTATCATCATTTTAAGTCCCTACAAAACCATGCTGAGACGAGGAGAGCCAAACACATGGTGGTTCATGGCGTGGATCTCTGGCTCTACCACTGCACTTTGGAGGAGCAAAGCCTGCTGCTTCACTTTCTTACCCGAGGCGCTAGTCAGGCGTACAGGAAATGCTCGGCATGGTGGGTCAGGTTTCTCTGTGAAAATCCTTGAACCTGCTGCTTCTCACAACAGTCAGAACATCGGCAGGAGACCTTGTATGTCCACAAATTTATACATTCTCATACATATTCTGGGGTCATCAAAGGTCCACATAATTTGGCCTGCTCTCTTAATCAGAGTTAGTCTCTCACAACCCAGTGACACTGGATAAACATTTTATCTGAAGTAGCTCCTCATGATGTATGTCTTTCTTTTTTCTTTGCATTGCATAATAAACCTAAATTATAAACATTTTGGCCAAGGCCTTGTCATTCATTTCATGAAAAAATCTTGCTTTTTAAAATAAGAGCTTAATACGCAATATAAACATTGCTGAAAAATGTACAGTTTAACCTCAGAGTTCATATTTTTGTTGACAAGACGTGTTGTGACTGTTACTACAGATGAATATGGGGGATTATTCAATATAGTGCTATATCTGGCTGTAGAGAAGCAAATGGAGATGCAGCCCTCAATAGAATCCAGACATCAAAAAAGGCTAAAAAATTTTTTTGACTGAAACACAGAAAAGGGCAACCAATCAGATCAAGCCTAATTAACACATATCAATCATATATGCATAGAAACCAAATCAGCCCTTTGAAGTCTGCTAAGTAAGCAGATGTAAAATAAATAGCGATGTAACACTGAATTACATTCAACACCTCAGATGGCATAAGATAATCCTGTCGGTGAAAATATATAATACTACAGAAATGTATGGTATGGGAACACAGGAACATTTCATTTTTAAGATGAGAAATGGGTCGGCCGAGCCATCTAAAAACCATTTAGAGGGTGGATGTGGCCACTAAAGAACAGACTGTTCAATTGCAAAACAGTAATATCCACAAGGTCAGTCAAGTCAAGCAATGAAACTCCCATAACATCCTCCTAAATGCTTCAGATTAAGCAAAATGACATTCAGAGTGCATATCAGCCTTCTAAATTTAGAGCATGTAATGATGTAAGGCGGAGAAAATGTGTGAGTGAGTGGTCATTCACCTCTTTGCCTGTTTATTAACTGCTGAGCATATGTGTAGGTCTTAGAAGTCTCATCCTTTAGCCTCTTCTCAGCGAGACTACTGGTGGATGAGTTATGTGATGTCGATTCTCCACCGGCGAAATTTGCTAAGCAGGCATTGGCTTCTTGACCTTTCTTCTTCTCCTTCTTCAGCATGCTCACCAGTATACCTGATATGTTAAGGTTAAGAATGGGGCTCATTTTGAGCTGGAAGAAATTTTGTAATACTCAGACATCATAGATCATCTTACATGGAATCTTCTGACAAGTTCAGGTCTCCACATCAAAGAAAAGAAACAGCAGAAAACGTTGTAACTCAAGCCACGTGGCAATATCTTTCCATCTTCAAACCATAAATGGAGGTTTTTAATCATGCTTCTTATATCAACTGCTTGTTTTATGGCTACTACATTCTTTTCGTATTTAACAATGTCAGACACTAAGACATATAGTTTAGTTCCCCTATAAATGAAGTTGGTCATCTAAAGACAAACTCCTAATTCCTAAAGTCTGAAAGATGTTTTGGTACTGAACAATAAGACAAATGGCTCAATATTTTTAGAGCAACTATATATTTAGTGGAGACTCTAAAACCCAGAACAAGAGAATGGAAATGTGGCGATATGGGATGTCCTTATATTATACAGTTAGGTGTATAAATATTGGCTCTATACACCACCATAAGGGATTTGAAAAGAAATGAACATGATGTGCATTAACAGCAAATTATCAGCTTTAATTTAAGGGCTTAATTTGAGCTACTTGCCTCAAAAACAGGAAGGCCCTGTTGCCAAACAACATCTAAAAACACCTTTACTGTTCTGGAACAATATCCTTTGGACAGATGAGACAAAGATCAACATGTACCAGAGTGACGGGAAGAGAAATGTATGGAGAAGGAAAGGAACTGCTCATTATCCAAAACATACCACCACATCCGTGAAGCATGGTGGTGGTAGTGTCATGGCATGGAAATGTATGGCTGCCAATGGAACTAGTTCCCTTGTATTTATTAATGATGTGACTGTTGACAAAAGTAGCAGGATGAATTTTAAAGTGTTTCAGGCAATATTACTCGCTCATATTAAGCCAAATGCTTTTGAATTTATTGGACGTGTTTCACAGTGCAAATGCACAATGACCCAAAGCAACCAGTTTTTTAAGGCAAAGAATTGGAATATTATGAAATTGCTGTTGTATTTCCTACACAGTTGACCTGATTTGTCTGTACCCTCAAATTAAAGCTGAAAGTCTGCAGTTAAAGCACATCTCGTTTGTTTAATTTCAAAAGTATAACAGTACTGCACACTAATTTCTCAGTAATCGTTTTTGTTCGGTTAAATTGATGGTCAGGGGTCCTTAAAGATTTATTTAATCTACTTGAAAAGTGGTGCTATACCTGTAATAAGAATAACTAATTTGACGCTGGTAACCTAAATGAAGTTTAAACTGTAAATTTAACCATAAAGTTGCTTTCATTTGGTGATTTCCTCATTCCAATCTTGGTGTCATTCCCTCACTTCTTTGTATACTGCAGTTTTATATTTTTATATTGTCCTTCATGAACAATTTGAATTTTCTGAAGTTCTTTTCAGGTGCTGCCCAAGTTAGTAGATAATAAATGCTATGCTGCTGTAAAGAGTGTGACTATTTCACTGCTTGCTATAACTGATGCATGTCATCTTGCATTTAGTGAGGTGAACAGCAAGCTAGACAGCTACTGACAGTATTCCCATCAAATGCCACCACTGAATAAGAAACTTAATCCCTTTGCCCGTCTGATCCTTGCTATTAGGCCTTGATAAACATGCAGATGTTTACAGCCACTCAAAAGACCAGGAAAGAAAATAAAGACAGAGATCTGATTTACACAGACAAACAGAAAAAATCTAACGTATTTGTATAATGTAAAGGGACTTCATCATGAAGCACAAAATACTATGGAAGGAACATTGGACAGTGGAAACAATTTTTAGTATCATTGGTTCTTGTGTCTTGTTTTTTACCCCAAATCTGAACCCCCAATTTGCTGTAGTCATGAAAAAATGATGCCTCTACATGTAGTGAGGAAGGGAAAAAGACATTCTCAGTTAAACCCACAAAGCAAAAACAATAAATTCATCTCCCCTGCATTGAGCTACTTGCTGCTGAAGCCCAGGTGGGTGAAAGCCTTTGAGAGTCCAGTACAGTATATCCCTCCTCAAGGGGAGATAGGAGTCTGAAACAGAGGATTTAAGCCCTGCCAATACATTTCGGTTCATCTTGGAGACCAATAAATCTTTCTCTTAAAGCAACAACATGCAAGCCCGTCCTGCTCTGTAGAATCCTCTCTATTGGGAGCAAAGCATAAGAACTTATTACTGCTATGATAAAGGTTCAATTAGCCTTGTCTTTACATTAGATCAGCAGTCCCCAACCTTTATTGTGCCACAGACCAGTTTCTTATAAAACAATATTTTCATGGATTTTCATTGATTTTGTTTGTTTACTCATTTTTGCTAGCTTGCAGGCAAAATTTTTTGAAGTACCATATCATGTCAGTGAGATGAGTATTTTTTCAAAATAAAAGTTTGTTCTGATAGTCAATAAAATATTTTTATTCTCTCTTTAGGCGTGGTCTGATATAAAATGACTCATGGACCGATACTGGTTCATGGCATGGTAGTTGGGGACCCCTGCTTTAGATTAATGCCTTTAAATTTAAAACCATGTTTAGTTACTTTGTGGCTGCAAGTACAGAGCTCATCATCATGTGATAAGGCAAACCCCATGTGCTTAAGCATTTAAGGTAGAATCTCCATCAATCTTTCAAAAATTCAGCACAGCCACTATGTGAAGTGCTTCTTTCCAAAGAAACAGAACACATAGGCCAGGATGTATATACGAGTACAGGCTCAGTGCAAAAAATGCCTTGAAGCAACCACAATACTTGCACCTAAATTTAATGCTCAATTTACTTACACAGCTCATGACGCAAATGGAGCATAGCTGTGGCTGCTGTGTGCTGATGAGGCGCAGGGTTTAAAGATTAGTGAAGTAATAGAGTTGTCAACAAACTAAAGACAAGCCTAAAAAAGAGAGGTGAAGATAAGTGTTCTTTCCCTCCAAGTTGTTTCCCTCCTTTCCAATCCTACAAGGGTGTGATTGGGCTCATTCCGGTATGAAACCAAACCCTGTGATGTGAAAACACAGACTGCATGGATGAAACACAGCCTTACTGCAGGATTTTCTGCATAATATCTTCTCTCCAATGTACCCAAGCAGAGAAGGGCATGTCTTATACACAGCTTTTAAAGAACATGTTTAATCACCTGTGCTGGTTTCATCCCAAAATGTGTCCAATCTGCACTTGAAACTGATGTAAAAGGTTTATTACGTCAGGCTCAGAGGTTCTCTAACATGAAATGTTTATGAATATATAGGCACAAAGCAACATCCCCCCCCAAAAAATCTAATTTACTATCTTATTATCAACAACACTATTTTGACAATATTACATTTAGAAACATGCAGGGTCAGAGGTCATTTTGAGTTCCTATTACTGTCACTGTAAATAAAATCGATGCTTTCTTTAACCACTTCATCATACTACCCTGATTAGATTTGTTTACATCTCAATTATTGAATGATGCTGAAATTTAGAAATTATTCTGAGGGAAACTGATGATGATGTGTGTGACTACTAGCATGTCACTTTCATTAAACCGTTCTATAGAAACAAAAGCTGACCTCAGATTACTTCTCTTCATCTAAAAATGACAAATCTGAAATGGCAAACTGATCATTCAGTGTTTTCTTTGGATATGAATCCATACCAATACATGATCAAGTGGTCATTTTAGTTTTCCAGCATGTGTAATCAGATGTAATGACACAGGACGACGTGGTTAAACTGCTAATCTCCTTCAAACCCCAAAAATGTGAAACTTCAACCATAAACAAGCACAATTATGGTGGGCTAGGTATAAGACCTTTTGACAGTAAAGACATGTTATGTTGGAATTTTATGTAACCCAATTACTTGCACATAAATCTTACCATGATATATTTCATAATTCATGGTTTAAATTCATGAAACCGTTTCCTTACATTAATTAACAATATCCAATGATATTTCCGAGGTCCTATTAAAAATGAGAATGGTTTGGCCAGTCTACAGGAGCAGAAGTAGCCAAGTCTTCGCCTGGCCTTTTGTGTGTTGACCTCTCTCAATATATTTACTAGACCATAATGGAATCCAATTAGTGGACATTTACTAGTAACTAGGCAACATAAATGCCAGTGTAGACCTCAGTCAATATTGACAGCCCTGTAACATTCATTATACTGTTCACATAATACTGTTCATTACACTGTTAGGGAGAAAACCCAGAAGAAACGAAATAATATGTATATGGCACATGAAAGGATACTGATCTCATTGTCACGCTGAGTCAGCATGTCTTTTAGTTTCACGAGCTCTCTGTGGGCTTGGCTATCCTGCTTGTCTGATGAAGGGAGTGGGCTGGTGTTTTCTGTCGAGTTCGGATGCAGCTTCTCCAACACCTTCATCTACAGGAAACAGAGTAGCTGTTAGCTCACTGTTTTTCCCAATTTATTCATGTAGAATCAAACCAGTACAATACATATGGAAGACTAAAGGAATTAATTAATTAAATTAATATATGCCAATGTTATTAACAATGTATTGAAGCTGTAACTCGCCAGTTCATGTTAGCATAACATCATGCAAACAATGCTAATCTATGACCTGAACATAATTGAACATAAGCGACACTAACTGAAGTATTTGACCCATTTTTAACATTTTAATGGCCATTTTACATTGCAATGCTGCTTTTACAAGCTTCTGTGGTTAGACAAAATGATTGTTACTTTCATTTCAGAGGGACGCATCATTTAGCAGGACACAACATTCATATGAGACCACACAAACATGATAGGGCCACAGGCAGGATTTGTGCTGCCTAAACAAATAAATAAAGGGAAATTTACACTGTAACTAATACAGTGTAATACAGAGGATATGGATACAGTGGACGTGCTAACTCCACCATGTCTGCAGCCTAAAGAGGCCTAATCCTTTTAAATTCGCTTAAGAGGAAGCACACGCACTGTAAAAACACATTTAGATAATAACAAGGCTTGGCTGTCACAGAGGATATATAAACGAAGGTAATCTCAACTTAGACAACCTGATTTTAGTTTTTCCTGTTAAAAATGGAAACGGCTTGGACAAAATATGACTTGCCCTTGGCCAGTCGTGAAAGCAGACACGTCTAATTTAGCCAGTGGTGGGGGCACAGTGTGGTTGGGCAAGCTCAGACTAGAGCCAATTACAGGGTTAATTAGAGTTTCAGTGGGAGTGCAAACACGCAGCTTACTGCCAGCAGCACGCATATCAGTGTGTATTTCTGACTTCCTGATTTATATGTAACTTATGCATTCCTGATTTAGAGCTCTTTCAGCCATGCAATGTAAAACAGGATCCATGATGTGATGTTTCAAATTAATTACATTTATAACCAGTCTACATTCTGCATCACTGGGTTTGTGCCTGCAATTTAAACATTTTTGTGTCAAACATTGACAAAAAAGAAGAAACCAAACGTTCAATTGTACTACTGACTGAATGTTTAGAGCACACACTTTTAATAGAGTTTTATTGTTTCAATGAATTGATTAATTAAAATAAAATGACAGCATTCTTTTGTGAAGACATTTAGTGTTCTTCTGCAAATGTGTGTTGATTGGTCAAAAAAAATTGCAAAGATGCTCCAATTGCTAGCCTACACTTTCCCATCTTCGTAGCATCATGCGGTAGGAACAGATCTAGCTAGGGAGAGGAACTGTCCATGATTAAATTTGGCCCAAAATCAACAAATGTGTGTAAAGGAGAGTGAAAATTGAGAGCTTGTGAGTGGGAGGACTTGAACAGGAGTGAAGCTGTATAGTGTTTTTGGCTACTGAAAGAAGAGCAGGAGCTCTATCTTCACAGGCAGCAAAGTGAGGCATTCTGAAGGTGCAGCCAGGGGGTAAGTGGAAACATGAAGACAGAGAAAGAAAGAAAGTAGAGAAAGAAAGAGGGAGAGACAGACAGAGGTCGAGAAGGTGAGAGAGAAAGGAAAAGCAGATAAAAGATAAAACATTATCCTGCCAACATGTCATGAAAAATGTCAGATTTCAATGAATATCTGTGAAATACACATATTTTGACCAAAGCACAGCTGGAGTTATGACCTTGAGCATGGCAGAAGCCAAATTTTTCACAGCTGTGGAACTAGGATTAATAACTTGCTGGCCGAGTTTTTCCATTAGTGAGGTCATTCACTGTAGAGCTTTAGTGAATGACGGCTTTGATGTTTAACTCCTTACTGCTAATTGCTGCAGTAAACAATACACAAGTGCTAGAATGTTGTGGTCAGACCAACAGCAAAGTCCCATATTCCTCTAGGAAACATTGTAACTAGTCAATGAAATGTTTTTCTTAAAGACAGGAATCCATGTGTAAAGTGGTGCATTCTGTAGTCAAGAGACCAAGAAAGCATAACTGACTTTGGTAATTAGGGTAGGAAGCCCCCTTCCCATCGCTTAGCATGATGATTCCCAACATCTATCAGCTGACATTAGAGAATTGATCATTAGTGTTCACCCTTCAAGCATGTTGAGCTGTTCGATAATGCTGTGTTAATGGCGGTTGTAAAGATACAACACTATGCGATATGAGGGGTGTACAGGTTAATGATCGACCGATATTGATTTTTTATTGCCGATACAATACCAAAACCCGATATTTATTTACTATTAAAGTTATTTTTTGACACAATTATCACACCACCACTGAACTGAAAAAAAACTGTTTTATTTATAATAATCTCTCCCTCCTTGCATACAAATCAAAACTAGGGGTCTGAAAATGCAAAATGGTGCATGAACTACCTATCAGTCATTTATGTAACACATTTAATGTGTGCATTAATAGCTGTTATGTTTAATCAAGTTTACTAAATATAGAAAATCAAGTAAGTCTACTTTACCTTTGCATTTATTTTCCCCTCGGACGTCGTGCTGCAATCGTGATAATGCCCACCAGATGGCGGTGTTTATCGGTAAACCCGATATTACTATGCCGATAACCGATTATGGTAAAATGCTTAAATATCGTGAAAAAATATCAGTAAAACGATATATTGGTGGATCTCTAGTACAGATGTACATGCATGAACGTACTCGCTAAAATGTACTCTTAAATAATCCTATTTAAAGAAGCACATTTATAACAGTTGTGTACATGTTTTAAGCAAGTCAAAGCATCCACTGGCATACTTTTATTTCTCAGGTTTTGCATCTTGATATCAATATAGTCATACTTCAATAATTACAATTACTGTTAGTATTGAGTATTGAGTGCATTTCAGCCATACAGAGTTTTTTATCACAAGTGATTTGGGGATAATCACATCAGATTAGCAACTTCTTATTTTGTTTCAATCAGAACTGAATGGAACTGGATTCGTACCTTAAGCAAAGAAAAGCAGCGATGGATTTTTCTCATGTCTGGCCCCAGGTCAAGGGTCCCATCAGGGTCAGGGTCATCCAGAAACACCTTCACCTTCTCCTCCAGACTATAGTGTGGACACACACACACACAAACAAACGCACAACACAAATATATCATATATATATATTCAAACACCCAAAAAGCCTGACACATAATCTAATTATAAAATGATTTTACTCCTAGAAATCAGAAGCAGTTTGTTTATATTCATCCTATTGCTACATCCTACATCTATCTGCTTTACATTCAGCACAAAGCGCAAACACTCGTCATTAAGCTCAAGAGACACAGAACAAAAGACCTGCCTTTTACCATCCTTTAAGGCATGCACTTAATCAGCCAAGAGTCATGTTTGAATCTGATGCTATAAAATGTTTAAATTCTGAGTTGAGTAAAAGCAAAACTATTTACTTTAGCGTGTTTGAGGGTTCCACTGAGCTGACCTGTTGATAAACTATCACAAGAAGACCCTCTAAACATTAGCTGTCTGTGGTCTGGACAGGGCCACTGGAATCGAGGATGGGTGAGAGGCCAGAGAGAGTTCCAAACACACACCAGTTCCAAACATGCTCCAGTTTTCCACTACAGTATCCTTCGTGTCAGTATGAACAAAGTTTACACAAAAGAAGACTTTAAACAAAGGCTGTGCTTGGATTTCAGAATCCCTGGAAGTCATCAAGTTCGTTCGGCTGGAATCCGAATCCAATTCATCTTCACGTGGAGTGTTTCAGGGAATGGTGGCTCACTTCGATGTCATAACTCTCTCGCATTCTCGAACTGTGTTTACCAGGATTTCTAAATATTCCAACTAGGCGCAAAGAGCGGTTATGACAGGTATGAGACCGCGGAGGCTGGACCACCTTTCACAGACACTCCTGCTTGTTTGGCAGGTGGACAGAGTCACCTCATAAGCAATAGAACGTCCATCATAGACATAATCAAATCTGTCTGCTGCTGGCACAGGTGGCTGGACACGAGGCAGGGTCTGCAGGAGGGTTCTGAAGGAGAGTGCTGGGATGGGGAAGATGGGAGCCATCATCAGCAGAGGGAGAAAGGAAACAATAAAAAAGAGATACAGCTACAGGTAAAGACATCAGATGGCAAAAAAAGAGGTGAGGCAAGCATTTCTGAGGCTCATGTGTTCCCTGACCCGTGCCAGCGCTTCTACCAGCCAAGCAGTGGGAAGAATGTAATGGGGAATCAAGATTTTAGAGGACACGTCCCTAGCCAATCTAAGCATGCAACATCCGCAGTTGGAAAGGTGAAAGGTTTGGAGACACGCAGCTTTTCAACATGTTTCAAAATACATTTTCAGATTTCTTTGCCAATCTTAATAACTTCTGACATTAACTAGGAAGTATATCTATTCTGACAAAAGTCAATACCGGGGAATAATGCCAAATCTTTTAACTCCTATTTGGGATGTCAGCATTTGTCAGCACTAAAACTCTTGTGGTGTCTTAGCATCCTTTGGGACAAAAGGTCTTAAATACATGTATATACTTAATAGTATTTGGAAAAAGACAGTGAAATTCATTCATTCATTCATTTTTCTGTAAACACCCAATCTTCACTATGGTCAGGGGTACAGGGAGCCTATTCCAGTGTTGAACAAGAGGCAGAGTCTCGTCCGGTCCGGGGCACCAGATCATTTCAGGATATTTGAATTTGAATTTCAGAAATATGCAATTCAGTTTTCATCACAAAATTCATAAAACATGACAAAATCCAATAAAACAGCAAGTTCTAAACTGTAAGAACAGTTTTACTTTAAAATACCTGGAATTCATTTTCAGGTTGAACTCATTATAGGCTTTGACTTAGTTAAATATTCTGCTAAATTATTAAATGAAGTTCAGTGGACATTAGCAACAATTTTTTCAGGTCAAATTACCCATCATCTTAGTCAAGTCAACAAGTAGCTGATGACATCACACACACAGTGGAGGAACACAGGAGAACACTGAGCAACTTTTATTAAAGTTTCAATTAAAATTAACAGTTAAAAATGACAATTAAACAAAAACCAAACAAAGGCTGGTACCCTGAATTTTTTGCCTTATTTAAGTGTATAATAGAAAGGGGGAACAGTTTAAGCAGCGGCGTAACTCAACTCTCTGTAGTGCTAGCGTTAGCCATGTTAGCAAGTGGATGACATTTCAGAGGCATTGAAGAAAAAACGTCAAGTCGTCTTCTCCCAGGAGACGTCTTGTGCCTCTGAAGTCGATTAGTCAAATAGTTTCCTTTTCTGTTAATGCCAGTTAATCACAGACACTAACTTTTTCAAGATCCAAAAATTGTAATAAAAACAAAGCTTGAAAGAAACAGAATCACCTTATAGTTTATAGTTTACTTGAACCAAGCTTGTTTTGTATTGTAAAGTCTAGTAGTCATGCACAGAATGGACAGTTGAAGATTCTTGGTTCTTGCAAGCGGCAAAGACAGAGCTAAGAAGAACCAGTTCCTTGTAGACGGTCCAGTTTTATAAATCTATTGGAGGATACCTTATTAATGGATGTTGTATCTTCATCACCTCTTTCACAAAGCAAATTTCTTTTATTTCTTAGTGAAATCGGCTCACTTTCCAGGTCCTTCATTGCATTTATTCAGGCTGCTCTTCGATAATCCCAACTTTGATGAGCATTGAGTTGATGTACATACCCAAAGTTTTATCACACAGTTCTTAATTTTTGATTGCCACAAAACAAAAAGGCAAAATGTCCCATAGAAAAAACCTTTGGACTGACAGCACATAATAATGTAAGCACGGCACTTCTCAATTTGTCTACTGCCTACTAATACATTATCATAAGTCGTATTAAATACTCATGAATAAAGTATTAGTATCACGATCTGGTTTTAACCAGCAACAGGCAACAATATGGGCCTTTCTGAGTCCCTTTATCTAAACCTTCCATTAGAACTAAGCAACAAACAAGCAGGAAGGTGAGCTGGGCCAGCTCAGCACAGCTCCAGTCCCCACTGACCTGGATGCATCCAAGCACGCTGCTGCTGAGACCATTACACACATCGTCTTGGGCTCAACACACACACACAGTTGCCCACAAGAACCTGCTGAACTGCTGAAAAGACTCATGAATCTGTCCTGTGGCATATCACAGTTGCTATTCTGATTTAACCCCACATTTAAAAATAGATTACAGTGCTGTGTGATCGAGAAAGCACCCTTTCAAACTGGCAGAGAGCGAGCATTAACTGAATTCAAAGTAATGGCATATCAGCCTTTCCACTGCTAAAAGGACACAGCCCGTATTTCTAGTGGTTGACTGAGGAGAGCAAGTCATTTATATGTAGAGAAGAAAGGTTCTGGCTTCCGTTATAAAATGTAGACTTAAAGGAATAGACCAGAATACAGCATTTTTTCCTACATTACCTCATATTTCAGACTCTATTTTTATCTGCATCATTTTGGCCCCAGGGACAAAACAGTACACCATATGTTCCATCTTTTTTTTTGCACAAAGATCCAGCAGTGTCAAACAGCAATGGTCTCAGACTGACTTTAAACACACAGATTTTTCGCGTGGGTTTGTTTCTTAAAACCTGTAAGAAGAAACTCTGGTTGATTGTGTGAGGTGGAAACGGACTGCATATGTACCTCTGAATCTCCTCTGAAGTCAGTTCATCATTCCTTTGCTCCCCAGTCACCAAGGCCAGCTCCTCCTTCAAACACTGGATCTCCTTCTTCAAACGAGCTATCAACTGTAAGACCATGTAAAGCATCAGTGAAGCCCAGCAAGAAGAATGTCTGTAAATGTATTATGGTGTTTAGGTTTTTACCATGTGTATCTATTGTATGCTTCTGATGGACTGGTGTCCAGTACAGTTTAGTGAAACTCTCATTAAACTGAGTTTATAACTATTGCCGGGCATAGTTGGTGTGTTTGAGTCGGGGATTACCAGCCCTTGAGGAGGCGAATACTGTGTAGACCCTTTAACACCTTTGAACCTCAGAATTGTTGTGTTCTTTACTGCTATGTCATCACAGGACTAGGGCTGAACGATATGGACAAATGTTCATATCTCGATTTTCATGCCAGATATCTGGATATCGGTACGGTACGATATG
>JBBKCR010000001.1:39509944-39520731 GCA_037577295.1 Ladigesia roloffi | reverse complement strand
CTCTCGCTCGTTTTCTCTCTCACTCTCACTCTCTCGCTCACTTGTTCTCTCTCACTCTCACTCTCTCTCTCGCTCGCTCGTTCTCTCTCTCGCTCGCTCGTTCTCACTCTCACTCTCTCTCGCTCTCTCTCTCACTCTGTCTCTTGCTCTCTCTCACTCCCTCGCTCTCTCTCTCTCTCTGTCTCTCTCTCGTGTTCTCTCTCTCTCGCTCTCTCTCTGGTAGTGGTCATTGGGCAGGTGGTAGTATGACAGGACATATGGTAATCAAGTCAGGCGTTACCTCATCCATCATGCACACGCAAGAGAAATACAGATTTGTTTTGTTGGTGTATGTGTGTTGAAGAGCAAGACTGTGATTGATACAGCCCACTTAGTCCACAGATAAGAAATAAGGAGGCACGGTGGGACGGCTGTCGGGCCTGGCTGCAGGGTTCTTTCAGACGTGTACACTTTATATTACAGATTTATGAATTAAAAACATTTTATTGAAAAAAAACAAGAATTCTCATTTCCCTGATCTGCTCCTGTGTTGTCTTCTCAGTTTGTGAAGTCTCTGAAGCACTTTGGAGAGGATGAGGGGCGCATGCAGCCTGATGAATTCTTCGGGATTTTTGACACCTTCCTGCAGTCCTTCGGCGAGGCTCGGCAGGACCTGGAGAACATGCAGCGCCGCAAAGACGAGGAGGAGAGGAGAGCTCGCATGGAGGCCATGGTCAGACATATGCACACATCTACAGGATTTACTCGTGCCACTTTCTCGCACTAGGACTTTTTTGCTTTCCTAGCAATTTAATCCTGTAGTCTCTTGGTTTTAAAATGCTTCTAACATGCAAGAAGCTAAAGTAGTAAGTTACTGTTGTCTTGCAATTTAAATGTTCAATACACATTCTTTTACAGTATGATAAGTTCTAGATAGATGGATGAATGAAATGGTAAGGACAAACTCACATGTAGTTTCATAATATGGGAAATCCTGGCTGAGTGTGTTTCATTTCTAGCTAAAAGACACACTCTCATGTGCTGGTGTCATTGCACTCATGTTTTAGCGCTCATAACCAGCTTGTGCTTAGACATATACATTTCCTTTTAAACATTTTACATTACAGTGTATTTTACTTAGATTGTCTGGTTACTTTTCATCATTTGAAGTCAATCATGCAGTACCTTGAGTTGCCCTAGTTCAATTATTTTAGCTGGATAAAGTTCTTCCCTCACCATGAAATTTTCACACATGAAAAAAAGGTGATCTGGTGTTTTCAAAGAGTGCAAAGAATAATAAATTAGAAATAGCTGTGATTTATGGTTTTTAACTGATGGAGACATAATTTCCTGTCCTATAGGTTGTAATAATATGATTTTCAGTAGCCTTATCAGTAATGTGATTCAGATATTTACATTTGTTACCTCAATTTCATTAATTAATCAAGCAATCCATTAATCACCGGGCTAAGTAGACTTAAGCGCACAACCATGGCACATATTTTTGCGTTCACAAACCAAATTCTTTCACATCTTTCAACCCCCACCCTAAACACAGCAGTTCTCTATATGATCTTGGGCTTTAATATATGGCTGTTTATTATTTGTCTGTCCCCTACTTTATCTTTCCAAAATGTTCATTCCATCAGATCAGCTGTCATTTGCACCCCCAGACCCTCCCCCTCTTAGCTTGTCCACTCTGAGGCCTCCCCCAGGGAATGCTGGGAATGTGGCTTGGCCTGTAGAGAGTGGAAAGAGTCTGGGAACCGGACAGCCTCTCTGACTTTAACTCAGCCCTCAGTCATCTGGATTCTGTGAAGCAGTGTTCATAAGCTAACACACTCAGATTCATACACAAAGATGGAGCTCTGTATGGTCTAAATATTTAAATAATTTAATTTTCACAAAAGGCTCGATTTCCCTCCAGTACAGCAAAACTGATATATACATACTTTGATTTCAGATTCAGGGGCATGGTGGGCCACAAAATATAAATAAAATCTGTTTTGCCTCCCTTGAGATCAGTCAAGTTCACTGTATTCACTGATCAATTCCACCTCAAATATCCTATGGCTCCTGGTGGTTCATGTTGAAGTGACTGGAAACAAATCCTATAGCTGATAATCAGGTCCACATATGATCATAGTGTGGAATTTGATGCAACAGATTAAACAATTTGCCTAGAGAGACTACAAAATTGGGGATTCACAAAAACGATTCTCTCCTAGTTCATATGCTACAGATGAAAGTCTAATTTTTGTACATAAAGAAGTATGGTGTCCCACAAGGTTCTATTCTGGGACCGCTAATACGGTTCCCCACAGAATTACTATAGTGCAACCATATTAGTGAAAATGGTTGATTAATTCCTTTTAATGTGTTCATAAGCATGTATGAAACAACTTAAAATGTCCTCACAACACAAACACAAACATATTCATAGATTCTTAGTATAATCTAAAAAAGTAAATCCATAATGCCATGTGTGCAACCAATCCCACTGTAGCCTTTGGTGGAGAAACAGTCCTAGAGCACCAAAGACCCTCCATCATATTTAATGCATAGTATTACGTTTCCCCTTTATCATCTTTCTTTCTATGCCAAATCGCACTTGAGTGTTCGGAGACAATGTTTGGGTAAATCTGACTACAGCATTCTGTCATAGTTAAAGTTACAATGGTGTCTGACAAACCTGAAGCACATTTGCTAGTGGAAGAAAGATGGATGCTCCTCCCAAACGGTTGGATGGCATTGATGTCAGATTAATCTGAAGACATGGTGATGCTATCAAATCTGAAGAATTTTCATGTTTCTCTGACCATCCCACTCTATGTGGCTGCTTTCAAAATAGCATTGTGTCACTTTCCAGGCTGGTTCATAATCCATTTGTGTTTCTTAAACTAATTGTTCTAACTTTCAATATGGTCATTTTACATCAAATAGCTATTTTCCTGGGTCCATGACCTGGTTTATCCATGTCAGCACACTTTGGCCTCATTGCAGTGCTCTTGAAACTTCTGCATCATTTTTATACCCCAATAAAATAGGAAGTAATTAATGACTGCTTAAAATGTAAGAGAAAATAGACCAATTTTAAAAGTTATGTGTGGGATCGTAGTTGATTTACCTTTCCTTAATTTGGATGTCTTGGGGTGCCATCAATTGTGATGTGAATTTGTTCTGAATGTGTTTTTATTTTCAGCAATTAATGTTTTATTCTCAGACTAAACTTGCCTCAAATAATAGTTCAAGTGAATGAATTTTTATAGGCCTTGTAGACATCATTAGCAAAGATGACATTTCTGGGGGGCACAGTATTTTCATTATACTTTATATGGAGAAAAGTATTGGGAACAAAGTATTTAATGACATTGCATCAAATACATTGACATTAATATGGAATTGTTCCCTCTTTGCAATTATAACAGATTCCAATCCAAGATTTAGGGAGTTTCTCTGGGATTTAATTTCCCATTCATTCTTTAGACTAATTATGAGATTAGGCACCGCCTGGCCTGCAATCTCCAATTAATCAGTTAATCCCAAAGGTGCTGGATGGGGTTCAGGTCAGCCAGTCAAGATCTTCTTCACTGAGCTCATCCAGCCATGTCTCTATGGAGCTTATCACCAAACACTGGTCCCACAAATTTTGGTCTGCTGAAACATTAAGGTAAAGTAAGGGGCCTAGCACAAACCCGGAAAAACAAGCATTTCCCAATACTTTTGTCCACATAGTGTTTGACCAATGGTAGTTTAATTAATACACTTACGATTCATTGTAGTTTCCACAACCAGCATAAAATTGGGTTTATCAAAATGCACCATTAGCTGTAAAAGTGGCTTGTGCAACCTAGAAGGTCTTGTAATTAGAAGCAACACTAAACGTTTGTTGGCTAATGAGACACCCATGTCTGTTTGTGTCCCCAGCTGAAGGAGCAAAGAGAGCGAGAGAAAAGGGCCAAGAAGAGTGCCGGAAGTGTGTCAGAAGAAGTGGGCGAGTTTGATGACCTGGTGTCCGCCCTGCGCTCAGGAGAAGTGTTTGATAAGGACCTTTCGAAGCTCAAACGCAACCGCAAGCGCTCAGTCAACCAGCTGGTGGAAAGCGGCGGACGCGAAAGGCCGGTCACTAAGGTCAACTATTGACCCTTGTGAAAGTTGGATTCACAGACTCTGATACTGTACCTGAAGGAAAATCCTAACTGCCGTATGCCTCCCTCCTCATCCCCGTCTTGTCCTAACCCATAATGACTCACAAGCTATAGACGAACAGATTTATAGACCACTGTTGGATAGTCCTCTGTGTGCTGGAAATACCTGCAGCACTGTGCTCAATACACACGCTCTTTAATCTCATGCTTACTCTAAATCCTGCACAGTCTTCCTCCTCTGCACCTATTCCATTCCTCCAACCAACTCCAGATGTAGCCTCAAACTGCCGAGTTCCCAGATTCACAAGCTTGGTCTTCACGGTGCACAGTTTCCCTGAGGTGGTAAAGCTCAGCCAGAGAAGAACTACTGTGGCAGGTCAGAAGCTGGCAGCACTTGACTGGAAAAGGGTCAATCTAGTGCAGGTTGCCAAACTCTGGGCAGTATATTGGAGGAATCTTGGAAAGACTTCTGGGAGACCCTTCCTGTGTTGAAAGACACTGCCAGTCATGTTAGGTGCTGATACCCCGTGTGCCTCTCTCTCCTGCTGTATTTCTCTGGTGCTTTGATTAGGAGGACCACGTCTCCTCTACCATTGGTTAACGTGAGAACTACAAAGAGAGACTAAGAGAGAGAGAAGCCCATCTCTTCAGCTCTTGGCATTGCAATTACCCAGCGGAACGATGGACCCAAGTGTCACTCAGCCAGAAGTTGGTGGCAATCTTTGTCGACGTTCTACATGGAGACGAGTGAAGCGAAGGCAAGGCCAGAAAGGAAAACAGGACACTGTGGTCACAGCCTTCACTGGCTTGTATACCCCCTTCCCAAGTGCCTCCTCAAACAGACGGCATTCCCAAGGACTGAATGCGAGTTAGAGGTGAAAAATCACAGCACTTCTACTGAAAGACTTGAAGAGTGACCCGAAAAGGCTCTGAGACAGGACGACGCTGGAGGCACGTCAGTCCATTTCCACCTACAAGATCTTCTTTGTCTATTTAAACCAGTTTAAACGATTTGTGATGGCATTAGTTAGTGCCAAAGCAAAAGCAGAAAATGTAAAGATCTAGTACGCATTAAGAAAATGCAGGTAGAATGGCATTTCTATATTTATTTCTACAAAAGAAGCAACGAGCTAATTTCAGAGCCTTTTTTAATCTTCATATATTTCCTAGTTTGTACCTCTAACGCTTTGGAATTCCTATGAAGTTGTTTCATTCGATGGCTATTTGGCTCATGCAGAAACAAGAAGAAAACATAAGTCTGGGATCCAAGCCTGTGATGCCCTGTGATTAGTCGAACTGATCCATGCACGTCCACCAAATCTCATGTTGTGATGACAATTCCAGAGGCGGAGCTTTGAGTCGAAAGCACAGTTCATTCTGTCCCTGCACTGCCTCAGGTTATGGTGCCACTTAACATATTTGCTCATTATTCTACCATGTATCAGATATGCACCATGGATACTTAAGCAAAGAAACGATCTGAGCAGGTGGAATTAGTAATTGTAAATTAGCAGTCTTTATTTTTTCGCATCCTCAGTGATGATTCCCTTGAAACTAGCCAGTAAGCTGAAGATCCACATAATGCAACCCACTGTATTCCATATACTTTTGTTTATATTGTTTTTCATTACATGTATATTAAGTGTTCTTGTAGACAAAGGTTGCAAATGCATGGACAATGGCCTTTTATTCAGATACACATGGCTCCTGAGGGTAAGAGGGATGGAAGATAGTGTAGAGTAAGGACATATAGGTTAAGGGTGAAGCCTTTATGGCAACAACGATGAAATTGGACTTGTGGAGGACATTCTGCACAGCACAGTGTTGTTTTCTTTGTGGTACCAGGCGTAGAGATCATTATGGGGTAGAGTATGATGATATTAGGGATTCTGTTCTGGAAGACCGAACTGAGAAGTTCAGCATACACAATAATCACCATCCTGATCATTTTGTCGAGCTGTGTTTGCACAATTTAGTGTATGCATTTAGTTTTCTGACTCTCCAGTCCAACCCATCTGCCCATATGGTAGGTCAGGGGACCCTGGGGGTGGGGTTTAGTAAGAGGATTGCTCCTCTCTCTTAAGAGATGATTGAATTTTCTCAGACTGGTTACTAATCTTTCATGTGTGTGGTACCACTCCATGCCCCTGAACCTGTGTATTTAGGGTGTAAGTAGGAGTCGAAGTCAAGGCAGGGACTGTACTGTGTGCCAATAGGGTACTTTATCCATAAGCCAAAAGGTGGGGGTGTACACGATTGCACAACAGTGCATAGCATATGGTGCCATTATTGAGAATTAGTGCTCATTTATCCTCATTATTCTCTTTTTGAGGGAGTTGGGGGACAGGTTTCCTTAACATTTAATGGGAAGCGAGGGCATGAGTGTGTCTTCGTTCATATTTATATTGTTTTTGGAGCATACGCCAAAAGTACTAACCAAATACCCAGTGTTCAGTGTAACTGATCTAATCAAACACTACCTTGGTGTATGCGTGACTTTAATGTGAGCTAATTAGCTAAATCAGCTCTACATCAAAAACGCCTGCACCCGCACCCGCACCCAGCCCTTGATTTGCGGAATATGCCAGCAGACTCCAACACCTAACGGCCGTACAGAAAGTAGTGGCAGATTCAGGTGGTGAAAGACATGTTGGCCTTGGGTTGTGCTTTTCCTTCAGTGTGTAACACAAAATGGTGATGGGGTGTTTCTCCTGTAAAATGACACTCATCTAGTGTACCAAATAGAGAAGAAAAAACTGTATATTAACATAAAAGCACTCAGTCGTGGACACTTCGGAATGTTTCTCACATTGGAAATATAAATTAGATATCCATGAAGGAAAATGAGATTGTGACAGCTTAATGAGCATTTTCTCCGTGCTGATGTAAATTTAGGTGTTTCTTGGGCCGTTTCGCTTTCCATTCTATTCTTCAGCTCATAATGTTTTCATCAGTAAGGAGAGAGCTTTAGCAGATGCCGGTAGAAATACATTGTTCCACCGCACAGCTCTGAGCTCGCTTCATTTAGTCCAATACCATGGGGGTATTTAAAATCATCAGTATTATTATTATTTTTTTGTATATGTATTTGGTCATTGACTGGCCAGAAAGAGTAATAAATGTAGCTTTGTTGCTTGATGCACTTTTTTTTTTTACACTATGTAGGACAGGACTTTCCTGCACCCTCAGTACGGACACGCTCATATAGCTTAGCATTACAGGAAAAAGAGGCAGGGGAGCGGAGAGAAAGTTTGAGCAGATGTATTTTCGTAGGATATAAAATTGGCCCTTCTAAATAGTTGTAATTGGCTGGCTCCAACTCCCCGCGGCTTGAACTCGAACGGGAAAACCGGGACGAACCGTTTTACGTAGATACGCGGTTAAATTCACGAAAGGGACAAGACACAACGAGCCGGTTCAGACGTTAAATACACAGTTGACTTGGGTCTGGTGACCACATGTTGACACGATGACGAGGAGATAAATATATACGGAATGTAGTTCTTTAAAATGTAACTTAAAACTGTATGAGAGCACTCGGTCTCCTCTGCTGCCTCATAGCGCACCACTCGCTTTCGTATCTCGTTTTCAATGTTTGCCTTTCACCTTCATTTGGTCCGGTAATGCACTTGTTAGCCAGAATGACTCAAAACGTGATGCACAAGTATGCTCCTTTGATAGAAAAGATTTATATAATGGTGAGAAATTACCTGCGACACGAAAACACACAAGTTTCACCACCTTTGTATGGGCCATGGGAAGCTGCACTCAAGTTTTTTTTTGACAGGTTGTATATTGTGCAGAGCGAGTATTTTTAAAGGTCGACTTGATGAGCTTCACCCGAAAGATGTATAGTTCTGAAATATTTTGTAGACCGTTATAGTTGTTTGAGGGAAAGAAAACAAAAAAAGTGGAAAAGTAAAAAAAAAAAAAGTTAAGGAATGTTCCATTTTTTCCTGTAAATTGAATCTCTATTTATTTGCCTTATTTAGTTTGCTATATTTTGTATGTACACACAGCATTACAACAAAAAAAGTTATATAAGTATAAATATGAATACCTATACTGTGGTCCTTGTATGTCAAATAGTTTTTTTTTTCACTCTGGAAGAAGTCTGAAAAACATTCATTTTATAATGTCTTTTGGTTTTGTTTTTGCTCGCCATGCATCCTTTTTGTAGGGTAAAATAAACCAGTTTCCCTTACAGTGCCTGTGTGGTCTTTTTCGCAGCCTGAACGAAGTGCAACACTGCCCTCCACTGGTTACAGATGCAATGTTCTTCAAAACTCACAAAACACTTGAAATGAAACAGTTCATCAGTTGTTTTATTCTCTTCAAATTCTCAGTTAATGAGAAAAACTTCAGAAACACATCCATAACCTGATTTTAGTATAATAAAACAGTACTGATTAGTAAAGTCCACTTTCCTAATCTTATTCAGGTCTTTGAATATTATGGCATCGCTGGCCATTAAAGGTAAACCAGCTCTCCCACAACGAAACCCCGAACGGTTCTGTTTGATACTTAAGTGCCATGCGAAATGCAAGGGGTTCCTGATTTAAGTGGCTAAATGTTAAACGTGTGACATCCTTGAAAGATCAAAGGCCCTAAGTAGGGTTAAATGGGCTTATATGATAAATTGATGACTGATTTAATGAATTTAAGATGCCAAGCCAATTCACTTAGAAGGTACAAGTTGAAGGATAGAAACTGGCCATTATAAAGCCCAGTTCAGAAGATTCTCCGCTAGGGGGCACAATTGGCACTAAATTAGCATTTGTGTTAACATGTAGTTAGAAAATATGACAACATGAAATGTTTGCTAGTATCTGAATACTCGATTGTCAAAAGAACCACTAGATTACATCCATAATGTTTTAAATAGTCAAAAATGTCTTTGGCTTTCCAACCACTATTCCTGTCTATGGGTTAGTACAGTGCAGACTCCTGGAGGGAGGATTGTCTAAACAGAACAATCGACCAAAATTTCATAAACATATCAGTAAAATCTTAAGCTCACTGGTATAAAACACTCAGAAATGATCACTTCACACACACCACCTGCCTTATAGGTACATCAGGTGTACAACTTATGTGAACTTAACATTTTCAAAATGGATCCAGAGCAAAAGAGTGTTTTCGAAAGGATGTTCTCGATTCTAAACATCTCCTGGTATAATAAGGGCAATGTTTGATTTTCAGGTGCTTTGACTGCAGTAAATGTCAAGAAAATGTATGAATACAATAGCGCATCTTTCAAAAGGCACTAACCTGACGTCAACAAGAGCGCTGTTAAGGGAGGTGAACCCGCTTGGCTTTATTAAACTCTAAGGGTTAATGCGGCTACATAAGAGCATGGTTGTTCTGTGGTTTAGCTAATCTACTTGCTGGTGCGCTGGAAGTCCCCTCGCTGTCCTCCCGTCTTGGAGAGCAGCTTGATGTCGGTAATAACAATGTCACGACTGACTGCTTTGCACATATCATAGAGCGCTAGTGCTGCTACGGTCACTGCCGTTAGCGCCTCCATCTCCACCCCCGTGCGGCCTGTTGTCTGGCAACGTGCCATGACAACGGCCATATGCCCCTCCTCCTGCAGCTCCACAGTCACTGAGGCATGGTCCAGTGGCAGAGGGTGGCACAGAGGTATTAGAGAGGAGGTCTGCTTTGCACCCATGATGCCTGCTAGCTGCGCTACTGCTAATGCGTCACCCTTGGCTAGCTGGTTGGCACGGACCAGATTGAAGGCTTTAGCGCCGAGGATAACCCTGGCGCTGGCTGTCGCGGTGCGGTGGGTCACTGCTTTATCTCCAACGTTGACCATTAAGGCTTTGCCCTGGGCGTCAGTGTGGGTCAGCTGGTCAGACATTCTCTCTTGGTTTGGGGATGGGGATTTGGAAGCCCCTGTACGGTCAGGACCGCCCCTTTGGTTGTGATACTCCCTTACGCTCTGCAGCAGTAGATGCCTCTGATTGGGAAAGGCCGACACAGTGCTTCTGAGAGAACTGGAGAAAGACTGGGTCTTCGCTGGCGTCTGCCTGAAATGGCTGACGAGTCTATGTGCGTGTTTCAGCTGTGCAAACTTGACTGTGCGTTTTTTAGAATCATACTGAAGATCATTGAGGGTGATTGCATCACTAAATACATCAAAGTTCCTCACTTGACCGGCATGGTAAACATTTTCAATCGTCTCATTCTGGAAAGAGACCGGCTTTGTTGAATCTAGTGCATCTCTGGCAAAAAAGCGGTTAGTAAAGTCATTTGTAACTCGGCCACTCCAGTATAAGTAGTACGGTCTCTGAGACTGTAGGACTGGAGAAAGGATGGAGAAAGGATGCTCCCCCTGCTCGCCTCGTGACACAGGCTTGGGCTGGCCGTGTTCTCCAACTAAGAAACAAGACGAAAATAAGTCAGTTAAGCACAATTAAATAATAAGCAAAGAGACCCAAGGCCTGCACAATAATATGATGATCATTCAAATGAAACATTTCCATCGAGCTATCATAATTTGGCCTTTATTCTCCAGATTTCAACACATCTCCAGGAACTGGTTAACAGTGTTGTGCAAGTTCACACTTTTCGTGAGCTAGTTCAAAGTTCAGTTCACACATGCTCAAAGTGAACTGTTCACGTTCATAGCTCACAATTTAAATTTTGAACTAG
>JBBKCR010000001.1:39333297-39346451 GCA_037577295.1 Ladigesia roloffi | reverse complement strand
TCTGCTGAGGAAACAAAGTCACCTTCGAATTGGATGCCCTGGGGGTAAGCAAATAAACATCAAATTTTCATTTTGGGGTGAACTATCCCTTTAACTGAATCAGGATTAGCATACACTGTTCAATTGAAAAAAAAATTTTTTAATGGAAAGTATATGAAGCAATGAAATAAATAAAGTAGTAAACAGACATGAGATCAAAACCAAAAGTATTTTGTTTGTGTGGAAACCAATTCCAATTCCAAAGTGAGCTGTGACTACGCCAAAGTACAGCCTCCTCGAGAACTGTAATCTCTGATAGGACAGAGATTTTTGACTGACCGGCAAAGCCCCAGTAAACGGGAAACATTGCGTCTTTAAGGAAAAACATTAACATTTAATACAGTGAAGTATGCAAATGCACCAACACCTACAGCTTCACAACCACCTACAACTTCTTAAACTGATTGGTTAATATAAATCTTCCCTGTCCCTTGTCCGTAGAGACACATTCAAATGATATAAGGTGTTAAAAATGTTATAAAGCACACATTATTACACTTTGAACAAAAATCACGAGGAAATGCAGTGTATTGCAGAAAAGCAGTTTTCACTTCTGGTTGTAAACTGCTGTTTTTCTGCTGCTGCACTTTAAGCATTGAACTTGAATCGATGCAACTCACCAAACAAAAACTACATAAAGGCTTACTATCAGAATCAGATATCATAATGATTATAATGGGGTTTTGAAAATGTCTCATGCACCAGATCGCTACCCCTCGGACCAGAGCCACATCCTGCATCTCGTCTCCCTTCTCACCGGGCAGGCAGAGTGAGCGTTGCCATTCTTGAGGACAGATTCTGATGAGGGATATTCCTATCTGGAATTCACCCACCTGCTCAAAGCCACCGTTCAACATCCTGACAGTGAGATGGAAGTTGACTCCCATTTATGCCATCTGTGGCAAGGGGAAGCCAACAGTTAGTCACTATACGGCTGAGTTTCGCACCTTGGGCATGCAGATGGTCTGGACTCGGAACAGCCTTCTTCAACGGGTTGGTCCCACAACTGAAAGACAAACTTTCTGGATGGGAACACCCAGCTCCCAGACACGCTGGCAGGGATGGTCCAGCTGTGTATGCGGATTGACCATTGAGTTCTCATCCAAGGCCAGCCCTCCCTACTCTGCTGTCCACAGGTCTCCAGCCAAAACCCATCAACCCTCCTGAACACCCACCTTCCTCAGAGGCCCACACTGGAGTCTGCTGCAAAATGGCCGGGTTTGCAAGGGGCAGAGCCCTAACCAACAGGCACTCTGCCTGAACAACTCTTGATCCACTCTGAACTTCATCTCCACCATTGTGGACAGATTCTCCAAGGCTTGGTGAATTTTACTGGACTCACCACTGCTAAACTTATCATTGATTATGTAGTGTGCCTCTATGTGTTCCCCTCCATCGCCTCAGAGAAGGGCCCCAGGTCACAGCCAGGTTCTGGAAGGCCCTCTGCTGCCCGTTGGCAAAACCTCGACTTGCTACGCCGTCGCTGTGGCACCCAGTACATGGTTAACTGGGAAGGCTCAGTCATTGAGTCACAACACTCCTCTCCCTCCCGATCACCTCTGGATTCTGAGAGAACTCACGTCTGTTTACTGTGTATGTGTTGTAAACGTGGATTCCAGTGGGAATCTTCACTCTTTTGTAAGCATTAACAGATCAAAGTGCGTTTTCTACCAATCCTCTCTTGTTGTCTGTGCTTAAGTTCATCCAAGACGCTACAAGTGGGCGAACTATTGGCCAGTTACGTTCTTGTTCTCATTCCATCTTTGACAGAAAACCTTTATTGTATCACCAACCAAGAATCAGCTAACAATGTTGTCAGGTCAAATGGAAATTTAATTTACACTGTTGCATCCAATTACATACATTATCATATGTTTGAAAGTTTAATACTAATATCCTGCAGTTGGAAACTATCTACTGAGACCTGGCAGTGGGTTACTGTGGTTTCTTTGTAGCTACAGCTGTGCACAATCATCCACACAGCCCAAACAGGGTCAGGCAGCGTAAGCGAATTCTGTTGAATCACTTTCTGCTCTGACATAAAGAATGAATTTACTTTAAAATATTTTATGTCACACTTTAATACTTTTGCACCCTTAGCCTGCAGCTAATGGGGAATGGAGTTATGTAGCACGGCAATAAAAAGTTATACTTCCTCATAGATTTTATGATTAAGTGTTGATCTGATCCCATGGAGGGGCACAGAAAACCTCAAACAGAGCAGTTATATGACAGGAAAAGGCATCTGGCTCCATGTTCAGCCTGCTCAGCTCATTTCTCTATATGCTAGGTCTTTTTAGCTTGCGCCAGGCTTGAGAGCTCATATGTGAAACTTGTTAAGTTTTGCTTTCATTCCTCTGGAATGGAACCTGATCCTCTCTCCCCTCTCCTCTTCCTCTTTTCTCTATAGCCCTATAATGTGGAAGTGAGACCCTTAAGGGCCGTTTCAGACAACGGTCAATGATTTAATACACTGAACTCAGCTCACGTATGTAATGTATTAGCTAGTGTCACTTTTCAGTATTTCTAGGAACAGTTCTGAGAATAGGGAATGGACAAAACAGACTTTCAGAGCAATTTGGTTTGTGTGCTTGTGCCCAATTCTGTGGGTGTGTACGTACATGTCCTGTATTGCAGTGTACATACAAATGCTGTTGATTATTTGGTAATGGTGGTTTGTTTACTGGATGGCAGTACCCATTAGATGCACAGGGTAGTAGAGCATCTGAGCAGAAGAACAAAAAGCACGTTTTGGAAAGCCATCAAAAACATAATAAAAGACCTCGCTTCTGTTTTTACAAATGGGGGTGTATCTAGGTTAATGGTTAGCCGTAGCAGCTAACCCTACATCAACCACCATAGAATTTGTAGAATGATCATTTTTGTGTAGAAAAGCCAAAGTAAAATCTAACCCTGAATGTCACCCTAACATTCCCCTTAGGTCCATTTGTTGGTTTTATATTCCAAAAACTGCTCTGAATATGCCATTATGCATCCTCATATTATGTGTCTGGTCCATGTTTTTTATTTCACAAACTATTTTCTTTGTTGGATGGAAAAAAAACTGGGTTTGTAAACATCTCTTTTCATCACTGATCTTTTTCCTTTGGTAAGTTTGTTGGTGACTCCATTATTTCAGCTTGCCTTTAAGCCCCCTGTGTCAAACATGCACCATTAGCGGGCAGAGCTAAGCCTGATATTGCATGATAAAATATGGTCTTGAAACACTGTTTGTTTGTTTTTTAATGCAGAGCCAGATCTTGTTTGGAAAGAAGATAAGTGAAATAATTGAGGGGGGCTTTTGCAGCTAGATAGATTATAGATTCAGCAGCCATGAGGGAATTAACCACGTCTGTGCAGTGAAGACCCCAGCCCGTCCCCTTTCTTTCTGTGGTCAGAGCCTTATCCAGGGGGGCCACTTCTAATTGAAGAGAATGAGCGCTCATAACCCACAATCTCCCACACAGAGCAGGGCTGGAGAAAGTGCTGCATCACTGCCAAGTCACACAAAACCATTTCCTGTTAGGGAGGGAAGTGGCTTAGAGCTGCTAATTTTAGAAGCAGTCCCTTGGCCATGGAAAGAAGAAGCAAGTTTTCTGTATTAGGATGCCATGATCTGATGAAAAGGTTTAGAATATACAAAAAGGCTCATCTGTTTTTCATTGATGTGGTTGGCAAGGCATGTTTCAGTTGTGGCTCACTTAAATGCAGTGAATGCTTTGTTGTTCAGTATAGCAGAGGTGTAGGTTCTGTTTGACTTCTTCCATCTCAGATATAGCGACCTGCCTTTGTCTTCTAATCCCCTCTCAGCTCTTCATGATTTCTTATATCACCAGCAGAAAAGTTGAATATAATTTAAATTTGTCCAAGAAATGAGTTGTCTTCTTTGCAGGTCATCTTCCAGAAGAACTAGATTGTAAGATGATGATGTGCATTGAGCATTCGATCAAATTAATTTTGTATGAGCCTGGAATATTGGACCCCGGCTTCACATTTACTCTTTAAAGAAACATCTATGAATGACTTTCCTAAGTAATGAACTCAGGGATGTGGGGTGTGTGCATGAGGGATTAGGGCCTCAGTCTAGTCGGGCAAGTTGTTTGTGCAGGTGAAGGAAAAAAAAGGTTAATATGGTGCCAGGTCCTTCTACCAGGTTTTTCTGGGCACTGGTGTAAGGTAGCTTGGTCCATAAAGCAAACCCATAAAGAATCCAGGAACTTTCACACCACTTTACTGATGTTTTCCACATGTAGATCCAGTTGGTAATTCTAATGTGACTAGCATTTGGCAATAACTAAATGGTGAACTTTTACGATGACATATTAAAATTTTATGAGAAAATGTTTCTGTTATAAATTTCTTTTTTGAAATGATAATGAAAAACATTGTGTTCTCAAGACTGGTGAAGAAGTCCTGTCTGAATGTGGTCATGCTCATGATGATGGCCTTTAAAGCTCATCTGGATCAGGGAGAATAATTCAAGCATCAAGCAACATGAAGGGTGTTTTCTTTTTCAGTATTGCTTTCTGACATCTCTTTACTTTCTCTTGCATCCTCTTCTCTTTCTTCTGCAGAACTTGAGCAGCAGCCGCCACCCACCCAGATACTCCTATGACCCATCCATCTTCGCCTTCCGCTCTCTCAGCACAGCCCCTCCATGTAGCCCCCTGCTCTCCAGCGAGGAACCTCCATGTGCTTGAGGGGAAAGAACTGGAAACTTCTCATAGACCAAACAACAGAGTTTGTTGGACTGAAATTTCCCACATTAGGACAAAAGACAATGTAATTATCCTGTTATTTTGTGGGGTTTTAGCCTGAACAAAGTCCCTCTGTTGGAAGTTGTTGTTAAAACAGGAAGTCTGGACTGAATGGCAGAACATACCGGAGGATCAGGGAGTCGGGCAATGTTATCGTGTGCCGACTTGCCCTATCTGGCCCTCTGACCCAATCTCAGGAAATCCCTTCAAATCTTTCGACAATGATGAGGCCACAGCCACAGTCGTGAAAAGCAAACGACAGAACCACAACCAAAAGCTGCATTTAATTTCAATGAACTGGAGTTGAACCGGTGCATTTCGGTCAGTGGTTCTTAGATAATGTCTCACAACTGTCCGTTTCTTGACAATTCAGGTATCCACTCGTTCCATTGCCATTTTGACCATTGCATCTTCACTGTTTGAAGGTCATGTAAAGGGTCTAATAGAAAGCTTTTGGCTTTTATGTATAGCATCAGTTATGATGGGAATGAGAGACAATCTGTTGGACTTCTGGAGCTGTTATTATTTTTTTACTTAAGAGGTATTGCCACCAGAGTGACCGGAGAGGCCTGGTTTCCAGCAGGAAATAATCAGAGAACAGAATTGATACTTGTAGTTATGGTCAACAGTCTAATTAATAAATCAGTAATGATTTATAGAACTGATGTAAAGACTGAAATGATCTGGTGATCGCTTTAGTGCTTGTCTGTGTACTGTACTTTGACAATGCGTGTATAGTAATCACAAAAATATTAAAGAATCATAGTAACGGTCCAGCCTTGACTTAGCATTAAGCATGCAAATCTGTTGAACAACTTCAACTGCTGTTTCGTCAGACAGCGTTCACAGTGTGATGTGCCTAAACAGACTTTCAGATCATTGTTACAGCGTTGCGCAAAAGTTTGAACACCCCTTGATTTGTTGTTCATTGGAATTGATCACATATTCCTACAAAAAAATGATTTACTGAGTTGATATGTTGTGGAAAAATAGATAAAAACAAAAACAAAAGGTGCCATTACTTTTGCACAGGCAACATTTTGTTTTTGATTTTTCCACTAGTATGTTAAATTCAGCAAATAAACAATAATTCTGTATTATAATGTGCAGACGCATGTTATCTGTAGATTTTCTCGTACAGAAAATCAGAAATCATGTCATTTGACCAGAGGTGTCCAAACTTATACGGCTTACAACTGCAATTGGGTGCCACCTTTGATTGTGTTTGGGTTATATGTAGTTAAGTACCAAAGTCAAAAAGTCATTTTTATTATTTTATTTAATTTTAATTTTATGTTTTAAGATGTTTCCTGCATCCTGACTGTATTTTAGCTCATTGTTTTGGTAAAAACAAGCAGAATGTCAGTTATGAGACATGGAAAACCCCCTCATGTGTGCAGTATATCATAATCACACTGTGTAAGATAGGTTTTGATTAATTACTGTATGTACTGTATTCAACAACAACTAGCCTTTCGCTGAATGTAGCCTACACCTGTAGGGGTCAATGTTTTGCAAAGCATAGGACAACTACAAGGAAATATTTTTTGGAGTTGTTATATGGGTTCTGCAAGTCAAATGTATCCATATGAAAGAAATACGATATGCACCTTCAGTCTGGACAGAACATACATGTTTACCGTGTAAAAGCCACTTGTCCATCTTCTCATGTTCCACTGAGAGAAATAAATATCTCTTGGCTCCAACAAATGTGGACTTTGTAACACTTACTTTCACTCTAGATCACATTTTTGCCTGTAACACCATTTCTTGGATTGTTTCTCATGCTAATGTGGCCTGAAGCCCCATTTTGTAACTCCTCTGAAACTGGAAAGCCTGGCATGCATGTCAGTGGAGAGACAGTTGTGTCTGATTTGAGCTCCATGTGTGAGCCTTCTGTTCCAGCTGAGGGAGTTGAGGCAGTGGCCACAGTGTCCTTCAGTGTTCGGGTCAGGATCCACAGCCAAAGACTTCACAGAACAAGGCCCTGAGGGGCGCATGCATCTAGGATTTGGACCAGACTGTAACTTGAGCTGGGTCAACAAGCCGCTTCCTTTTAGATCTCACTGGATAATGTCTGAGTGTAGCTCACTTTAACAGCAAAACAAACTGCTCAAACTGTATTTTAGTGATGCGTAGAAGGATTGCTGCTTTGGTAGATACTCCATGTGGTCATGCTGTATTGAGATTCCATGCCCAGGTGTATAAAATCAAGCTCACAGCCATTCAGTCTCCTTAGATGAGCACAGGCAGTTGAATGTGTTGTATTGAAGAGCCTATTGATGTGGTCAGAGGATGTCACAAGTCACTTTGTGTAATCTATTTCCAGCTAGTCCCAATCAGCTGTAAGTGCTATTATTGTGAAATGGAAGTGTCTAGAAGCAACAACAACTCAGCCACAAACAGAAGACACAAAATCAGAGTGGGGCGCCTGAATGCTGAAGGGTGTAGAGGGTAAATGTCACCTATCTTCTGTTCCATCACTCATCACAGAGTTCCACAATGTGCAAAGCAATGTCAGCACAAGAGCTGTCAGAGGCTTATTGAAACTGTCGTAATCAAACGTATGTGACCTCCTGTTACTGGATATCACATTTCAAAACCATAAGCATTCATTTGGAGATGACCCCCATTAATGGCTACTTGCCATGTCTTTTTGCAGCTCAATCAGGGACACTGGAACAGGAAAGAGCCTTCACTACACAGCCTATAAAACTGCCACAAAGTGGAGTGTGAATCATCACCCCACAGTACACCAAGGAAACCCAATTCAGTAGCATTTTACAATAAAAGTCCCCTTACATAGGGTGTAAAATGATTTGTGATAAGGTTGTTCATTAAATTGCTGAGTTTATAAATTGTTGGGAAGCAGTCACAAACAAGTTAATACTTTTATCATACATGGCTGCAGGCTCAGTATTTGGTCTTAGAACTTCTCCGTTGCTGATATCATCAGCATGTTGAACTGTCAGTTTCAAAACTGCTACTATTATAACAAATAGTAAGCCTGTGTCAATGTATGACAACTGTTATAACTGTTAATTACTTATTTATCATTTAAAAACTATTGACGACCTGATCATTCATAAATACTTTCATTTTTATTTCAAAGAGGTTCCGAATTATGTTTCCATGGCCTTGCAAGAGGATGACTCTGGAGTGTTCTCTGGAGTGATGAATCACACTTCTGGGCTGTTTAGGAAAGGCTCTTTCCTGTTCCAGTGTCCCTGAGCGAGCTCCATAATGATGTAGCAAGTAGCCACAAATGGGGGTAAACTCTAAATGAATACTTTTGGTTTGGAATGGGATATCCAACGATGGGATGGTCACGTATGTTTGATTCTATAGTGTGTATTATGGATATCTCCTCCTGAGACCCGGCCTATTCATTTATATACATTATAATGGACATATTTTCACACTTATCTTCCTTAAGTATTTGGAGTTACCCCATCAAGCCCTGTAGTATTTTGTAAAAGACATCCTTGGCTTTCCAGTGATGTATCATATACTGGGTTTGTGTGCTGGAACAAGGAATGCAGTGGCAAGATAAACACGAGGTGCACCAAATGCAAAATGTTCCTCTGCAGAACCAAAAAGAAAACATGCTTCCAGGACTATCACACCTAAACTTTCCAGAGGATGTCCTATGACTTATAATTTACCGTTGAACTAAAATACATGTTTCATCGTCTTTGTAAGCAACAAGCAACAGAAGTGTGAAAGAGAATTTGATTGTTTTGATCGATTTGAATGTGTTTTTGGGTTATCATCGCTTTTTTATGTTGTAAATTCAGTTTTATTTTCACACTGAATTTGTCTTGTGGTCCTCTACAGTTGACTTGCCTGGAAATTAAAATAACAAACATATTCAAAGAAAGTTAGTGTTTTTAGTCCCAAATAAATAGAAAATCATTAATAGAAAAAAAGAAACTTTAAAGGTGCTTTCACATATGTGGTTCGCTTCATTTGGTCCATTTGTGGTTTCATTTGCTGTTTTGGGTTCTTCTCACACAGCACTTGAGATCTCTGGTCCGGACCCGTTGAAATGAACCAAAATGCGTCACGTGACAAAATCTACATCACATGTTGGCCAGATTTGCCATTGAATGTATTTCCTAAACTGCTTTTTTGATTGGTCAGAATGAATGTGTGGATACTGCTGGTGTAGCTTCTTTGTCTTAACCCTGCACTTTTCTACTGATCTATTTAACCCCCTATCCCTGTGCTGTTTGCTAAATAAGCAAAAAAAATTGCCGTGTTCTTATGAGTTTTTGGACCTAATATTGTCATCAGACCAAATTTGGATGAGGCTCCGCACCTCCTCACAGCTCCAGATTTGTACGTGAGCTCCATGCTATGGGGCTATGTTGCTATAGCGCTAACTGTAAACAAATACGTCTCCTCATCCCATAATACACACCATAGCCAAATACGGCAGCTGGCTTAGTGAAAAAGGTGCAGTACTTTTTGCAGTTGGGTCTGTTCTAGTCCAGATCGTGTTCTCACCAAAAACGAACACTACTGCGATTCAATCGAACTAAACAAGGCATGTGTGAAAGCGACTTTTTTTTCTTCATGTCTCAGGAGGATGAAAATTTATATATGTCCAAAATTATAAATACATCACCAGTTGCCACTCTTCCATTTGCTAGAGAGATTATATACTTCTCCAGCTAATGTTTAGCTTTGGACATGGTGACCTCCATCTTGTGCTCCTGTCCCATTCCATTGGAAGTACTCTTCAGTGGACTTTGAACAACTGATTGACCTATAATGGCTACCCAAAGTTAAAGACTGTCTTGCCTATAGTGTGACATCTGGGTCTGCACCCAGCCACCTCAATCTTATCATTCACGCTTACATTCCTATTCGCTCCCGGCATGGATTTACTAATTCACCAGGCACAGAATTACAATTTTTTTTGAAGGGAGTAAGCCAAAGCAGTTCATTTTCCACTGTGTTACATGCTTATGTCATTCCAAATAAAGCTTATACAAGCATACAAAATGCTTCAATCTTTACATGCAGCTGTATTTGTTTATGTATTTACTTATCTGTTGTAATATCCAGCCATTTATCTGATCATATCATTTTTTAAAAGGGACTTTTGCAAATTCCTCTTCCATCTACTTTTCCACCCGACTTGATGGCTCGATCACTTCAAACACATTAAAAGTGTTTCAGTGTTTTATATATAACTGAGCAGTCATTTTTATCCTAAGCATATCCAGACAACCTTGTGTTTTTTCCTTTTTATAAACCAGTTTCAAAGTTTCATGTCAAACAATAGAAATGGTCCAAAATGACTTACAATAAAACAATGTTAGTAACTTGCACTTAAAGTTCAGAATTAGGTTTTCATTTTCTTGCAAAGTTGCTTTTTTTTTTAAAACGTGGAATGTTCAGTGCCGAAAGTGACTTTGTGTTTAGATCACCTAGAGGGTGTATACTATGAACATGATAGAATGAAAAACAAACACACACACACACTCTGTGTGGATGGTAATGAGCCTGAGCCTGAGCCTGCCAACAGTGTAAGTTCCATACCCTCCCTAGAGCCTCACACTGGTTTTAGCGTGGGCCGGTTCCTCAGGCCTACCCATGCCAGATCCCAAACAGAGCGATAATCTGTGTGTGTGAAAGAGAAAGCGCGCCGGGTCTGACGTCAGTACCCAGCAGCAGAGAGGGGCGAGAGGAAAGCAGCCAGAAATGGTGCAATTAAGGTGGGTGGGTGATGCTTGATTAAAAGATACTCTTGAAGAATGTGGTTACGGGTCTTGCAAGCAAACATCTTAAACATTTGGTTTTAATCATTTCCTCGAAAGGACACGCATACACTTCCAGCTTCAGCAGAAACTAAATCATTTAAACCAATAACAGTCTACAGTTGAAAATTAATTTATTTGGACGTTTCCCATTATGGACAATGAAAGTTCTCAGTGTGAGGTATTCAGTGATATTTACTCAACACAGGCAGACACGTCCAATTACAGAAATTATAGTGCTACTCATTAGATTTAAACCTGCCTAAAAAAGATCATTCATCCAACATGCCTCATGTATTCAAAAAATTTAATCATAAAATAACTGAATTAAAGGGTTCATATCCAATATTCTCAAGGATTTTATCTCCCCCCTGAGGTCCACTTATGCCATTTGTGTGGATTTATTTGATAAAAAGTAGTAGCATGTAACTAATTTTTTATTAAGATTTTTAATTATATTACTAATATGCTGGTGTCGCAACATTATTGGCTGTTTTTGCATCTAAATTGGAATAAATATGACAGTGGTTTGGGGAGTAACTGTTACTTAAATCAGTAGAAGTCTTTAATATAAATATTTTCTGTTTACTTAGATGTTCCAGGGGTCACAATGTCAATACGTAAGGTACCGTGGCCCCTTATAGTCCCACCACAGCACCCAGCGTGAAATGTACTGTATTTGACCCATTCTCCAAATGAAGCAGTGGGCAGCCACCAACAGGGGGCACCTGGGGAACCACTGGGCCATCGGCTGCCCCAGGATGTTAGGCAAACATATTCAATTTATTACCCAAAACACCACCTGACTTAACTCAATAGAGGGCTGTTAATGAGCGAATTTGTTAGAGCAGGCATGCTGGGAACAGAAAAATCCCTTTGCCTTCTTCCACAACAGTTCTAGAACAGAGCATTTCACATCAAACCATCTACATTGTATTACTATCTTACTTAACCCTTTATTAATGGTGAAAATCTAAACATATCCCCACCTACAGTACCCTGTGACTGAATTGAGTAAGGGACATTAATCTTAAAGGGTTTGATTCGCTGCGTTTTCTACACACTTACTCGACTCAGATTCAGCAGAGGGTGTGGTAACTGTTGAGGAGTTGAGTCAGGTGTGTCAGTGCAGGGCAGAGACCTCAGTGAGCATGACTGTTTATTAACACCACGGCGCCGTTAGTGAGTAAATATCCATAAAAGAAGAAAAAGGGCGAATACATTTTTGCGGGTTTACAAAGCTGATGCAAAAAAGCAAGTCATGTCAAGTGAGCAGTGATCATCAGCCACTAAAAAGGTTGCATATTCTAACAGTACAGAAAATATAAATAAAGAACTACAATGACATTTATTTTTTTACAAAAAGAACAGCAATATAAAATACATTTTCCTTAACATCCTGTTCATAACAATACAACATTTAAATGAAGATCTAAAAGAGAGGGGGGGGGGGGGTGTAGACAATGGAGACTTTATGGAGTTTGTGGGAGGACCTAATCTTATCCTGAACAAAACAACATACATACGCTCACTTTAACACACCTCCTCATCACTGAGTCATTCTTCAGTAATATTGTGTAAAGGGAACACATATACACAAGGTGCAGCGCCTTCAACACACACACACACACACTTGAATCATTACCACAGCTTGCTCTCAATTCTAGAATGCAGAGCAAGTGTCCAGATGGCTGGCAAATACAACCCCCCCCCCATCTGCCCTTTCTCCAGAAAGGTAACACAAGCCATACACAGACCCATTTCCAGCAGGAGCACTCACAGCTCGTATCAGAACGGCTTAGTGAACTCACCAGGAGGGCTAATGTTACACGAAGAGTGACCCGGGACAGTGCACTGAGTCAACACTGAACCCTCATAAGCCTGTTAAACCGACCCAGAAGCAGCAGCTGCTGTTTAAAGTACCAACGCGAGAAGCCTGTCTATAAACACCACAAACTCCGCCATTCAACAGAGTCCCATTTAACTAACGGTCTGTGAATCAGGACATGCCCAGTCTGACCAATCTGAGGAGAGATAAGAGATGCTGCCATCACACTGGGCTTAAATTATCCAGTTAATTGAAAAATACCCACATGCCACTTGAGAAAAACAAGTCGATGAATGGTCCCTTTAATGCCATGTAAAGTGTATTTGTCTAATGGCATTATTGTTCAATTATTTTCATTGTGAGCTTGATGTGTAGATAAGTAAATTACTTTTCCAGGTCCTGAAACCGAGATATCTGGAAGTGCAATGAGATGGAAACCCACCAGAAAAGTGCTCAAAAAGTTCACTCCCAATGCCCTTCACATCTGCAAAGGACTCGAATCTCAGCAACCAGTCCAAGAGTAGTTAACTGACAAAAGGAAATGTTGTGTATTTTGTAGAGCTCTCAGTAGCCGTACTTGTCGTTAAGATGAGTCCGACCGTCACCAGTCTGACCTGTTCAAACAAAGAAGGACAATCATCCATCATTGCACTTTCATTTTTAAACAATACTATCTAAATATAAACAGGGGTGCACATAATATTTTTGGGTTGGTTCTCAGGGGAGAACCTATGGTGTTGCTTGGTCACATTTTTTAATGCA
>JBBKCR010000001.1:39276689-39288601 GCA_037577295.1 Ladigesia roloffi | reverse complement strand
GCGTGAATACGTCACTCGTTTACACAGAGCACAGAGATTCCGGCGTTTGCGTATCCTAGCTCGAGACGGTCGTCTTTAGCTAAAGCTAATAATCTGCGTTTGTTTTCTGCGGAGGAAACAAAGTCACCTTTGACTTGGATGCCCTGGGGGTAGGCAAATAAACATCAAATTTTTATTTTGGCGTGAACTATCCCTTTAAAGTCTTACACTGCTTGTCCTAGAAGTGTAACACATTTGCAATTGATAGAAACATCTGAACAGGAATCACATTCCTTTAACAAAAGTCAAATATGCCCAAGAAAAGAGATTTTTAGTTGGCTCTGGAAATAGGAAACCCTATTGCCAGAAACATTTTACACTAGCTGTAGGCTTTGATGCTGTTTCTTATCATTACAGGACACAATTTTGGATAAAAGTACTTATGTACTTTCCATGACGAATTATACAGTTGATCTGTGATTCAATATTTCATTGGTTCCCAAACTGATTCTGGAGTATCCCCTGCCCTGCACATTTCAACTCAAGAACAGTGGGTGTGATTAACCCCTTATTTAGGAGGAGAGAAAACACACACATTTGCAAACAATGTAGTACTTGATCAGTTAGAGTAGTTTTAGGCAGGATGTGGGGTTGCATTTTTATGTCTGTAGATTTGCATGGAGCAAAAACTGCCAAACGCGCATGCAAAATAGAACTCCATCAGAATAGGAATCCATCATCTATATATCTTCTTCTGCTAAACCCATGATGAGATACAGTACAATCAGGGCTAATCAGCCCACAGTTGCCAGATGATAAGTTCTGAATGTGTGGCTAAATCTCACCTTGAAATATCTAAAAGAAATCTAATGAAATTGTGCTCCAGCAATTCAAAGATTTCATCCGGCGACGGAGTATGGTTTTTCTCCCCCGAAATGTGGATTGCACTACATTGCTTTGAAACTTCGGTCCATGGTTAAGGCGGCAGATCCAGATCTGAGGATGAGCTGGGAGGGCAAAGGCAGCACATGTTTGCAGGTCTGCCTATGCGAGCAGAAGGGAGAGGAGATCTATGTGTGGCGCTGGAGAGGCTGAGCTCCTCCTCTGTCAGCTGCTGAAAGTCAAACGTGCCTGGAATGGCAAGCTGAATCAAATCCTCTGGCACATTGTGCAAAAGAACGGATCAGTGAGGAGAGAATGAAGAGCTGCTCTCATCAGCATACAATCACGCCTTTGTTTCAGGCCACTCTTTAATTATCGCGGAAGGCTGCACTCAACAAGCAACGTGGTGCCGGAAATGAATAATGATATTAGGAAATAGAACACTCCCAGAGGTGGCTAATCAATAGCTGCCGAGTGAGAAGCATGTTAAAGAGCTGTACTAGAAACATGGGGTTTGCTGTGTTTTAATGAGGGCGATCCTAAGGCGTCACAGTGCTTTATTATGGCGTGAGTCGAGTAAATGAATAAATAATAAATAAATAGTAAAACAACCTGAGAAAAGGCTTCTGTATGTATGTAAGTGTCTTGGTAGCTCTTTGTTTGTGTTGAGTTTTCTGGTTGTAGATTTTGGTCAGTCATCAGTATGGCACATGAGGCAGGTGGTGGTGGCTTCAAAAGGAAGTGGCAAGACATAGCGAACGTGGGCGAGGAGCCGCTCTGAGCTGAATACAGAAGCACTCAGCAGCAGCTTGTCTTGTATAACGAGAGAGGGAGAGAGAAACAGAGGGAGAGGGCCCAGGGATATGGAGATGGTGGATGTCGCAATTTTCAACCTCCTCTTTACAGCTGGCGTTAACGAATTAGCTACTGAGGTGTGTTTTAAAGAAATAAGGTGGGTTTTGCACGTATGTAAAAATTAAATTCTAACAGAGTAAGCATAATCTAATTGATCATTTGAAATGTGTACCCTCTGAGTGTGCCAACCTCCTTAGCAAACTGGCACCTCAGGCTAATTTTACTGCTGCAAGAATCTGTTAAATTTTTAGGAGTGACCTTATCTCATTTTAAAATTAGATTGAATTCAATGCAGCTTTACAGATTTACCTCTCAGTGCAAGAATGAATTTAACTGCAGAGCAGCCTTTACACATTATTTGTTTTACATTACTTTAAATCATAGGATCATGTGATCATTTACTGAAAATTTGTCCAGTATAGTATAGCCAGGGAAATTAAAGCCTTTCACAAGTTTTGCACTCAGGCATTTACTTAATGACAGTTTTGATAATTATTATTTTTAAGCTTGCTCATGGTGTTAATCAAAGCTAGGCCTGCTGGACAAGAAAACAATGAATTCGCCACTGTGCTAATGTTCTTGGCTTACACACTTATTGAAAATTAACTGCTGCTTTGAATTGACAGGATTAAAATGTGTCAGTGGGGTGGCTTATAAATAAAACACATTGCATCATCACAATTATGCCCAGAATAGCAAACCTAAACATAGTAATTGTGTTTAAGTTCTTGGTTCATCTTTTTCTTTAATTTTTATTTGAGCGGCCCAAGCTCCGCCCACAACTGTGATAGTAAATAGCAGTGGTAGTAAATCTGGACAATATTTACAGAATGCTGGACAATATTACAGTTACCTACATAGCATAACGTTTTTGGTGCAGAATGGATGCAATGATGAATTTGCCATGGTGTTAAAATAAAAGACCTTTCACAGGCATATAAACCAAAAATGACAAAAACGAATTATTAACACATTCTAAATGTGGGTCTATTACCTTTAATTTCTCAATACATAAATGTGATTGAATATGATTTGTGACTGCATACATTTAGGCTTTCCCTGGCTTGAAACTGACTCTACAAAAGTACAGTTCTATGTTTGGAGCATGGATATATGACTTTCCACTAAAGTAGATTGATCTAGGCCCCAAAATAAACTGGGTCTAGAGGGTCTAGAGGCTGTCTCATCTATCCAAGCCTGGTGTAGTGGCCCAGTCTATCAGAGAAAGCACAGAGAAATATGTAAAATGACACTACTTCATCTGAATGCCATTATCAGTTCACTTCGCAGACAGAAAGTTCTCAAATTACGCAGCCCTAGTGATTCCGCTTGGCAACCTGATAGACAGCTTAGCAGGGAGAACTGGAGTTCTGAGCTGCACACTGATCCAGGATATGTCAGAACTGTCTGAATATTTCTCCTTGTTTATGAATACAAGACAGCCTGATCATTGTGTACTGCCTGTGATAGGTGTACCATGAAATATGATATTTTTCTCATTCGCCTTTATTGTTTGCCACATAATGTTTAAATAACTACCACAGACACGAAGCTCTGGAGCTTCTGGACTGAGAAGATCAATCTGTTAGGAGCTTCATCACTGAGTGGACTTTGAAAGCTCCTCATTTTATTATGTGTCAACCTCAAAATCAAATATTGCAATGAAAGCTTCTGCATTTTGTCTTAATCCACCTGAGCTGATATGACAGTCCACTTGAAAAGACGGAAGGTACATGCATTTACTCTTGTTAACAGATAAATATGTGAGAGCTTTGGGTTAAAACAAGCGGATTTCAGGTTAATGGGTTTCAGCTTATCATTTTAGATAACAACTCAAGTCTCCGTGTTCATTTGTAGTCAAGGCTCTTCTTTGATCCTTAAAATGCAGTGGCCATTTTTTTTCTTCTTCATCCTGTTCCAGTTGCCCTTGTGGCACAGCTGATAGCGAGTAATTACAGGTTGCCCTCGACTGCCAGAAAACTCTGCCGTGCAAGACTTGTGTGGCAAAAATCATAAGAGAAAAAATTTGGTGGAATTAAAGAGAGTGGAATTACATTGAAATGGAATGACTTTGCTGAACACCTGGCAAACTCCTTTGATTAACATGGCCCATCAAATATGACCAATTCATTTAACTTTTTCTCGAAATTCTACGCCATTACACAGCTGCACCATTTCTTTGCATGGTAATCTAGGTAATCTAGCCACGCTTTTAATGTATATTTGTGTAGCAGCCAAGAGACCATTAATAATCTTTGTTGTCATTTGCATAAACAAGTATTTATCTTAAATTAAATTCATTTAAATGGTCTAAAATAGCCCTGGAACTTGTGGTCTAAAACTCAATTTGCAATTTGCGATTTTTTTCCCCACTTTCCACTTAGACATGTCCCTGAAATGGTTTTACACAACTCGCTCATAATAAAGAGAAAACTTGAGGCCACAATTCACGTAAGACGTTTTGTGCTGGTTGCCATTGAAAGGATGTCTTGAAGGAAAACTAGAAAGACCCTCCATCCACACTTTGTCAAACAGAGAAGTGTTGGAGAAGTCCAGAGGCAGGACTGATGAACAGGGAGAAGATACTAGTGAGCAGGAGGAGTAACAGATATTTGGTCTGCTACTATACATTACAAATGGAGGCTCAGTGTATGTAGATGTTTAGTAATGTCTGGCATTTTCACATTTGAATCACAGTCTGTTTTGTGCATATCCCCTCCCTCAGAAAACATCTCATTTACGAACCTGTACAGACTGGCAGAGCAAATCATACGAGAATGAGAAGTTCACCCATTCGCTGCTAGATGGCAGTGGCAGCTTGATCTGCCACCAGCCACAAATGTAGATGCAGTGTTGCATGACACTGGCCAGTGCAGAAGGTATTAGGAGGATAATCCTAAATTTACCGTCACATTATTATTATTGTACTGAAATGCATCTCTCCTGTCACACAAGCATTATCAACCAAACAGAGCGACTACTGGTGGCCTTCAGAGGCGTTATTTCTGATGCTGAAAAAAAATCCCCCCTAAGATTTGGGTTCAATTAGATTTGGGTTATATTATCAAAGAATAATGTTTGCTGAATGTTTGCTGTCAATTAAAGTCTCATGAGAATATTCAGTGAGATTCCTCAAATTTGCCCCAAACGTCAATATTATCAGGTGTTGCGCCATTCTCAGCCTAGAAGTGACAGTGGCGTATGAAGAAAACGGCAGTGCACCTGAAACATGGGTACACACACACACACACACACACACACACACACACACACACAAACTTCCATCCAACCACAATGTCAGTGTCAGTGTCACAACAGTGATTAGAAAGCCCAAATAACATGGTTAACAGCTGTCATATGCTCAAAACTGAGCAATGAGGAATGGAAAATACGGGAGCTGGTGTGGTGGTCAGGCTTCAGCCAGCAATTATAGATAGAGCTCAAGTGGTCAGAGAGTGGACAAGTTAGGTACTAATAAAGCGGAAGATGAGTGCATTATTAACAGTGGCGAACCCTGACTATAAGAGCTAAACCTTCAATTTAAGCCATAAATGTCAAAACATGATGTACAGCACATTTTTTAAGACAATGTGTTTTTATGAAAGCTTCCCATGACACTCTAGTAGTACCATATTAATAAATATTTAATCTCGTATGAACCATTTCTATGATTCCTTCAGTGAAATCCCCAGAGCTGCTGCTATTTGATGTGATAGAAACTCAGTAGTTAAGCTGCTGTTTGTATTCATATTCACTGACATATGTAGGACTTCCAGAAGACCTAGAGAGTTGTTTACCTACACAAAACCGAACCCTGCCCCCCTTGGAAATCATAGCATGATAATTCCTCTCTCACTTCCTTATCTGACAGCCTGTACACATGACATATTTCTCAATTTGTCCAAAGGTTCTCCATAAATGTCTCAGTAGTGGCATTCCCATAATACTGAAGAAGAACCTGACATGTATAAGATGTGAGAAGTGTAGGAAATGGGAAATGTATTTCGCACAATGTTGCTTTAAAGTAGTTTTTGGGAAAGTATGTGCTTGCATACCATGTGCAGATTTGAGAACTGGGACACAGAAGGGAAAGACTATGAATCTTTAGAGTTTCAGCTCAACACCTGAAGTTCTAATCAGGTGAAGAACTCTCTTAGCTACATCTACATAGACAACATGGAGCAGAACATACTGGGTAATATTTAAGAATATATCTGTTTTTTCCCACTGAAAAACAACCAGTACTACAAAACCAGCAATGTTTTAAAAACAAAAAAAAAGAGCTAAAAGTCACAGGAATCCTTTGAAAGCTTCAAGCATCTTGAG
The DNA here is from genome assembly GCA_037577295.1 of Ladigesia roloffi. Taxonomy (NCBI): domain Eukaryota; kingdom Metazoa; phylum Chordata; class Actinopteri; order Characiformes; family Alestidae; genus Ladigesia; species Ladigesia roloffi. Next base: position 39,282,559 of record JBBKCR010000001.1, on the reverse strand, counting down.
GGTTCTCCTGCTGTTTTGTTTTTGTCCTGATTTTTCCTGCTTTTGTACTCTTACTACAACTTGGAGTACTTTCCAAGCTTTACACCATTTTATTAAACAGATTTTGTTGTTTTAACATGGTCATTTGCAGTTGCTAACCCATTTTCAGCGTAGCAGACGCCACCCTTCGCTGGGTTTATTGGCAGGTGTGCTCATATTTCAGGGTCAGGCTACTCAAACCACATGGCCAGTTGCAGAACACAGCTTCATCCATCTCCTCCGCTACACAGCCCCTCCAGTGACCTGGAGATAAATCGCGTGTTGGGCTTAGCGTGACTCTCCAAGGACGGAATTAGATCGGTAGGCAAAAGTCAGCACTCATGAAATATGGAACAGGTCTCCCTGATGGTGGAGCTCGGGGAGGATTTACCTGTGAGCATGCATACGCTGTTCGCATGCCAGTAGGCAAATGAGCTACCGTGAATATGCCAAGGCTATCTGGCTGCGTGTGGATGACAGAGAAAGCGGTCTGGAGCAGCAGCCAGTGGGCAAACAGCACATAGCCATGGGCACTCACATACTGCACTGCAGAGGGGCTTCTGCACTTGTTTACTTTTCTCCTTTCTCTCCTGCTGGGCTCTGCAGTGATCCACTGTGCTTTACCAGGTTTCTGATCGGCACTCATCTTAGAAACAACAGACCTCACTCATGCAAAGCCTTTTTTTTGGCCATGTAGTGGTGATACACCGTCTACACTCTTAAAAATTCAGCTGCCAGAAAAGCTTCTTTGCCTCAAGGCCACAGCAGAAGCACATTTGGTTTCCCAAAGCCGTTTTTTCTCAAACTAGTCCTCAGAGACCACACTGCATTCCGTGATTTTGTTCCATTCCTACTCTCAAGGCACAGAAAGCAAATATGTAAACTGTCAGGGGTACCCTGGAAACAGTCTGAATTTTTAGTGAATGGTTACTTTATTATTGCTAAATCTTTTAAAAGTTCACTTACGCCGATGTCCGCACATATAGTGTATTTTCTGCTACTTTAGTTCAGTGCTGTATTTAACAGCTTAGCATAGCTAATGGTCAGTAGAAGTCACTCATCGTAAAAAAAAGTCCTCATAAGTTTTGTTGACCTACTCAGACTGCATGTACCTCTTTATTAATGGGGTAAATGAGGCGTTGATGTGGTTTAGAAAAGAATGACTTACTCTGAGTTGCAAAAACGTCACTGAACCGCACCAGTACAACATGCCTCGAGATCTAGAATCTCTGTTCTGTTGTCTAAAGATACATGATCCAAAATCAGTCCTGTTGTTCATTTATTTTTTGTTTAACTTTCAGGTGTGCTCTAAACTACAAAGACAAGTCTGCACCACTTTAAGCTGGTTTTTATGGAAGAATTATGGGTAACTATCGAGTTGGAGTATTCCTGGCTAAGATTAGCATCAGAGTGCTAAACTGAAAAGGAATTTTAGACACCAAACATGTCTGGTATATCTAGGATATGTGTAATATGTGCAACTATTTTTTGACAAACCATTTAATTTCAAGTCTTTTAATTATTTAAAACATCTACTGTTTTGGCACTTAAAATATGTATGTGCACATTATACCTCAAAATGGCACATGGCACATCAAAATGAAAGGAGGAATGTAGAACAGAGCAGAACAGAGTAGGAATTGTCAGAATAACATTGACTCCTCCAGTGGGACCAGCCAACACAGGGAGATGGAACCACTAAGCATGTGCCTAAGATCTCCAGGGAATAAGAAACAAGCGGGCTCCTCAGGTCAGGCCATTACTTTCTGGTCTTGCTGGGATAAAGATCGGAGAAAGTGAGCCGTGATCTGCTGTTCAGGCCTTGGAATGCCGCAGTGGGGCCATTACATGTGAAGGCAGACTTATTAGAACAGGCAGAATGGGCCTCAGCACTGGCCCATGCTCCCCCATGGGGCTGAGTCTGGATGAGGGAGTCTTCAGCAGCCTGAGGCTTCATCAAGCTCATAACAAACCTGGCCAACAAGCACAGATTCTTGTGAGGCCAGATATTTATTTCTCATTGAACTCTCTATTGCATATGTTTAATCAGAGCTTCAAGCTTAGCTTAACCTACACAGTGACCTTGTAAACAAACCAATATTGTGATGCCACACATCAAGCCAAATCAGAGCAAGACCCAACATATGGCATACACAATACACGCATAATAAGTGGGAGATAAATAAAGATCTATGGCTGAGAGAGACAAAAGGTATTCTACTATCTCCTGCTATTACAACAGCGCACGCCACCCTGTGAATATTTTGTCAACAAGTGTGTGATGTCTCCAGCACACATTAAATATTGATAAGTGTGAAAAATGCATGGGTTATGAAATAGTAACCGTGACGTCTCCTTTGCTGTGATACATTAGTGTCTTGTTCTACTTTATCTTCATAACAGTGTGTGTTCACTTTGAAGCCCGCGTTTGATCAAATTCATCAACAGTGATGTTAACGAGATGAGAATAGATTTGGAGTATTTATTGAAACTGAAATTCACCGCTAAACGTTTTGGTATTTGAAGATTAATACGCAAAACTTGACACCAGTGGTGCGGTGTATTATAGATATATAATCAAATGGGCTTTACATTGAATTATTTTCTCATAAACATAAACATGCTTTACATTAATTATTTATCTGACGTCAGGTAAGGTGTCATTTGCATCCAGCCGTATAAATAAACATCTTTAATAGGCGCAGACATGATGTATTGATGCAGGCAGGCAGGGCGCGCTTTCAAAAAGCCTGGTAAATAATGAGGACACTTTATGTTTCACAGAGCACATGAATGGTGATCTTTATAGCCGCCTCTTTGAAACCTCAATGGAGCCAATTTATCTGGACTTCTGTCTTTTAGCTGATAGATTACCTTCTGAGCTCTATAAGTGGTCGGAATTGTAGGTATGAGTCTTCTCTCCACAGTTTTACTCTTGGATAAAAGTGCATCACAGCAGTTTATGGACCATGGCTCCTTACTGAATGTCCCCATTCTGTACTAAACACGAATATTATAAGGTGTGTCCTAAACTTAATGTAGTAAGATTTTGACAGGTTAATGTGCCACACATTACCACACTGCACCATTTTGTGCCAATAGAAAATTATGAAGTGATGCTAATTTTCTGGCATACTCTGTGTAATATAAAGAAAACATAAATACATTTTAACTCACAATGGAACAATAGCCAGACAGCTGCATACGAAATAATCTTCTCTAATCTATCCTCCCCTGTAATTCAGTGTAAAGTGGTCCCTACACACATGTCAACACCCCACAGCACAGCACTTTGTGTGAATCAATGTAGTGGGCTGCTACCAGAGTATGGGAACTGTATCTTGTCCAAGAATATCTCAGTGGTGTCGCAAGTTGTCCTGGGATTTGAACTCATGCCTTCTGATTGCATAGACAACTCCAAATAGCGAGGCTGAATCAATCTAAGACAACTGGCTTAATCTGTTTAGAACTGCTAATCAATGATTTATAAATGGTTTACAACCTAATTAACAACCTTAATATTAATAATGTATCATTGTAAAGTGTAACTGGAAAGATACTTCCAAGAATAGTAATGTAGAACTAACTGTCTAAATCCCGCTATCAATTACTATGAACAGTACAGCCTTAAATAAAATATTCAAAAAAGGTTTTAGCTAGGTCAGTCATCCCTAGCCACATACAGCTCTGGGCCAGCTCTGGCTTTTTCTACCATAGAACTATGCCTTTCAAGCTACTATTGTTCTTTTTGTTACTGAAGATAATTAGGATGCACAAAAGGAAAAGGAAGAGGAAATAAAGTCATGTAAGTGGAGTTTTAATGAGGTGAACCTGTTATGCTTAGCTTGCTACCTAATTTGTTTGAGCTTCATATTATTAAGTAACCAATAATGGGGGACATATAGTTTGGGCAGTAGAATTTGATGCTTGTTTGTCTTGTTGTTTTATAAGCTATTAAATCATGTTGTACAGGCACTAAAATGTCCAAAGGCAGGACTTAATATTAGGACATGCTGATGGCTATAGTGAGTTTGTAATTATGTAATTAAGATTTGGTATTTTTTTAAAGGGGAATTCACTCACCTCCCTCTCTAAGAACCCCAACTTGTAACGGACATTCGAGTAAGACATTTTTTAAAATTCTATATTGCTGTACTACAGATTTCTTCAACCATGATTTGAAGGGTCTTTCAAAGGTGGTGCTATGGTGAGTGAGCTGATGCAATTGTATTGCCCTCTCAGCCAATATTGTGACCACCCATCATGGGTGTTTTGTATTCAGCGGGGACACTGCCAACATCTATAGATTGACTGTGGTTCTGAAACATGTCCTTAGGGTCCTACAGATGCTCTACACTCTTTCTTTTTCCCTATGTGGTGTGAGTAAAAATGTGAACTGCCTGGGGGTCCCTAAGCACCTGTTTGACACCCACTGGTGTAGAACATTTCCAGCCTTCACACTATATGCTACTGTCACGCCCCCTCTCAAAACCTAATCTTTTGTTCTGCTTCAACTGCTTCTGCCCCTCCCACCTCATTACTGATTAATCATTTCTTATGTATTAACTTAAACTACATAAACTCCAATTCGCCTTCCGTTCACTGTCAAGTGTCCATCTGTTTCTGCACTGTTAAAACCTCTTGTCATCATGTGATCATTATCTGCATGACTGGTTCTAGGGTATTGGGCAAATATCAAGTCAAGTACTCAAGCTGGTTTTATTGTCATTTCTATGATATACACAAAATACGTAGTAAAAACAAAACAATGTTTCTCCAGGGCCATGGTGCAACACAAGAGAAGGACATAACAGAACACAAGACCACAAGATCAGACAGGGAAAAGGTCTAGAAAAAAGAACACAAGGGCAGCAATATAACTAAACGAGACAAGACAATGATAATGGCTACATTGAGGATAAATATGTTCAATATTTTGACTGGTACTATTTTCTTGTGGTAGAAATGCAGAACAGAGTTTACATGTGCAAAAAAATACAGAACAGCAATAAATATGATTGATTGTGCAGTTTTCTGCAGCAGTATGACAGAGAGTGTCATGGTTTATGCAGAATATTGAGTATGAAAAAGAGTATTTTAGCAGGTAATTAAAGTCTGAGTTGTTGAGGGGGTGTATGTGTGTTTTTTATGTTTAAGTTCCGGTTGAATAGTCTGATGGCCTGAGGGAAGAAACTGTTCCCTATTCTGGCAGTGGGGGACCATATGCTACAAAATATTTTTCCAGATGGGAGAAGGGTAAAGAGTGTGTGAGGGGTGAGAGGGGTCATTCACAATGCTGGTAGCTTTGCGGATGCAATGCGTGGTGTAAATATCTGTGACAGAGTGGAAAGAGACACAATTGGTCTTCTCAGTTCTCACAGTCTTCTGTAGGGTCTTGCAGTCCGAAACATTGCAATTCCCATACCAGGCTGTGATGAAGTTACAAAGAATGCTCTCTGTATCTTTATATCTGCAAACACCTTAACATCGCAGCCATTAAAAAGACTTTAATATTAATATTATCCCCCTTCGCAACTATAACACAGTCATGCTTGAATAGAAAAGATTCTTCCCAAAAAAGTGTCCACAAAGTTGGAAGCATGACTTTGTCTCTGTAAGCTAATGTATTAAGATTGCCCTTTACTGGAAGTGAGAGGTGTAGCTGAAGCCTGAAATATCTCGGGGGGTGGGGGGAGGGTGGGGGTTGGGGGGAATATAGTTCCGCTTTCGAGTGAAATGTCAGGATGAACCTAAAATGCACGCCAAGGATGCATCACACTGTAAAAAATCAAAGCCTGCTCTACTTAAAAAAAATGAGGCAACTATTTGCATCAGCCTTGTAAGTATTCCTA
>JBBKCR010000001.1:39245450-39258862 GCA_037577295.1 Ladigesia roloffi | reverse complement strand
CACACACACACACACACACACACACACACACACACACACACACACACACACACACACACACACACACACAAAGAGAGTCACACCTATGTGCATTTTAATGTATCCAGTCCACCTAAAATTCATGTCTTTGGATGGTGGGCAGAAATAGGAACTCCTATTCCACACAGAAAGGAACAGGAATCAAATTCCAGACCTTACACTCAAAATTATATTGTATATATATTTTTTCCAACAATATATTTATTGTGTTTTTTTTAAAGGAAAAAGAGAGAAAAAAAAATACAGAAATGAGAGTGCTTCCACATCAAAAGGAACATCGAGGGCAACTAAATTATTGTATAACAGTCAATTAATCTTTCTTGCAAATCAGACATTTATATTGTATATTTTACTGTTTTTCAAAATATATATAAAAAATGATGAACATAAATGCACAACACAGGCATATTGCATTATATTTATAATATATTCCACATATATTACAGACACTTAAAAATATCTTTAAATACACCTGTGTTCTGTGTGGGTAAGAACAGATTTTTCAGAGGCTACCTGCAGTTTTTAAAGTTCTTGGGCATTTGACGGCTTCACCTTTAACACCACGAACATATCCCACTGTTTGATCTCTAAAGAGGAAACAAAATGGCCCTTTTCCTCCTTTCCTTTCAATCCCCTTCTTCAATCCCCTCCTTGGCTAATCACTCAGCAGATGCCATGGGGTCAGTACCAGCAGTGAGCGGTGAGAGAGGCAGCAGTGGAACTTTCTCCCCGTGTAATGAAGTAACTGGTGACTCCTGATAAATCCTCTTCAGTGTGCTTCTACCCCACCACATTTCACACCAAAGCCATGAGCCCCAGGCAATCTACTTAGATCTCATCCCACACCCCAGTCTCCCAGCATGGGAGGCCCTTGGCATTATGAACTACACAATAAAGGCAGCCCCACGCGTGCACACAGTCAGAGCCTGCCAACTGTTTCCATAAACTTTGTGGTAAATGATGGAGATGATACTTAGGTGTTGTTTGCTTATTATGGAAATGTTCCACTTTTCTATTTCTTCTAGAACGCGTGCTTTCTTCCCCGCCTGCATTTTAACTAACCTCATCGCCAGTTGCCTCCTATCATAAACAAATAAGCGATCAAGACATGAAATGAAACGCCTATGATTGCTTTTCTTGCATTTACTACCTTGAGGGCTGCTATTATCCAGTGACTGTCTTATCAATTCTGCAGTTGAGGGAGGAAAAACAATTTGGGAGGATTAACGTTCATTAGTGTCCTTTGGCACTCAAGGGAATATCTCCTGCATTTTAAGTATTTCTTATGATAGCCTGCCTAAGCTTTAAAAAGTAAAAAAAAAGAAAAGAAAAGAACGAAATTTCATTATGCAGATCTATATTCAATATTCTCTCCTTAACAGCCCTGGATTAGTGAGACAGTGATACCATTACCCTCTCCACCAACACCCCTCCACACCTCTGCCCGAATTACCATAGAAGTTCGAGCCGAAGGCCTGACCTCTGGTGCTGAGCTGAATTAATCAGCTGTTCTTAGGTCAAGATGATCTTATGTAATTTGAACAGATGCTTGCTGCTCCCACATCTGCTTCTAAATCAACCACTACAGGCTGACCAGTGGTGGGTCTTTCTGATTTCCTCCATTTTCTCACACTCCATGATTCATATTCTATCTGATATAGAGCTGTTTCAGGATGAAGGATATGTGAAATGAGCCAAGTACAACACCTGTGCATGCCTATTTGTGTATGCCTATTTATGTATATTTACATATAATGTGTGGTTTATGTTTACACCAATGCCATTCCCAGGCTTTACATTCTACTGTTTACTATTCAGCTACTGAAGGAATTGTTCTTCATTCATAGCAGGGAGAAATACATGCGTATGATCATTTTCATTTTCTTATTGCACCTATTTCTACTTTATTTTTATTTATATTGCACATATTTCTACTTCTACCTTCTACTTATTTTTATTTATTTATTTATTTTACTTTTATTTTTATCATTTTCATTATTATGATGATTATTAGTGTTATTATTATTATTATTATTATTATTATCATTATTATTATTATTATTATTATATATTTTACAATTTGTATATAATATTGTGCAAAGTTGAAGGAACACAAGCCTAAGAATTTAATTACAGGTAATGATGCTACATTGTTATCTGTATATGACAATAAACTTGAAACTGAGATTTGTTTGGGATAAAGTTGCATTCCAAGGAACTGCTGGTAAGTTCTATGGATGTTCTAACCTTGTTTTAACTGTAAAATGTTCAAGATAAAGTATCAAGAGATTGAAAGATAACATTGTCTCCTGAATTATGGTTAACTTAATGTGTAAATATGTATTCTACCATGGGATTTAAGTCAATTGAACGATATCTTTGTTGTTATTTAGAACGCTGATTATTATGACATGACTGAGGGTTCTCAACCAATTAAACGTTTAGCTGAATTGTTTTGTGTAATCAACCATGATTAGTTGCACTTCTTTCATTTCCTATTTGAATGTGGCTTTATTGTTGTAACTTTAGAAAACAAAAGTGAACCTGAATCTGAAGTTGAAACTCCATGATTTGATTGAAGGGGAATGCAGTCCCAGCTTTTGTCACCAACATTCAGACAGACAAGGGTGAGTTTGTGTTTCAATCAATGACAGTACAAATCATGTGTGTTTGTCTGCAGAAACTCTTTACATTGTGAAATTTAGACTGTTTTTCATGAAAAATTGGACCCCCACAAACATATTACTAGTTGATTTTCCAAGAAGTCAAAGACAGCACCTCAAGTGATTTCCCAGCATTCAATGTTCTGTTTTATTCGCCGAGAGCTGAGTGAAATGGTATTTACAGACATGTTTAGTGCCTATAAACACTACCCTGTAGAAACTCAATTAAAAGTCATACATCATTTAAAAAGTTATCATAAATAACAATAGTGTGCTTTCGGCTGATAACTGGCAGAGGATGGATACTAGAACTTTATTCGCTCGCTTACTTCTGCCTTTCGGAATCACCGAAATATATCTGATGTTATATCAGGAATTCAGTTTGTTTATGAAGTTTTTTTTTCATATTTCACCGGAGTGAGATAAAATATCTCACAGATATGCTCTGTTTTTGACTATTTTTAAACTATACTGTGAGGCTATGAGGTAAATTAGCTACTGATGTAGTGACATACACACACACTCACACACAATGTTTTTTCCCCATTTTTGGCTGCAAAAAAAATGTCATGGACATGTCAGGTTTCTGCAGTTTGCCACACGTTCCCTGATCAGCTGTACCATTAAAACCACAAGCCAAATTCAAATTAATTTCAGTATAATTTATATTTTAAAACTGATGTTTTCACAAACCAGCTTTACAGATTCCAGGCCAGAGCCCCTAGTAAGCCAGCTAAAGGCAACAGAGGTGAAGAAGAGTGGGGCAGAGTAAAGAGATGTCCAAAACTAACAGTAAAGTGACTTCATGCACATCCTTCATTGCTTCTAGGCAGTTGGCAATCTATGGCTAGATACAATTAAGATTCAGTAGTGGTAGTTTTAATTGAAATCTGTATGAGGAGTATTTTGAGAGTCTCTAATCAACATGAACCACAATCTCAAACAGAGCTTTGAGCAGCAGCCGGCCTTGAATGGGGGAGGAGCACGAGGGCAGTCCAAACAGAACCATTCAAGGACACTTGGGCAAGAGAAGACAGCGATGGCAGAAGCGGGATGGGGTGGTGATTGGCGCCATGATAGTGGTCAGCCAGGCTAGACAGATGGACAGCGGTTCCCCTCGGAAAAGAAATGGATGGGAGACAAATAGAACACAGTCTTAGTTTGGTTTAAGGGTACATATTTCAGCTGGAAAAAACTGCAAGTCCAGACTGAAGTATCTGACCATAGCAGCCTAGTTAGAGAGGGCAAAGTCAAGGGGAAGAGAACTTAACAAACTTAAAACACCCCAAAACACTGGCACCCCCCCTCACTGTCAAAAAACTTCGAGAAATGGAGGGATGACAGTAACAGCATCCCAGTTTACTAGACTTTTCTATGTCCATAACCTCCCAGCTCTACATTTATCTATCAGGAAAAGTCACTTATAGAAAATGAGAATATACAAGCAGGTTTTCAGCCTGGACATAAAAGCTGAAATTTTAGTCTCGCACACTAATCAGAAGGATATTTCAGAGCTGGGGAGCTTTACTTGTAAAGGCTCCAACATGAACTGTATGGACCATATAGCCAGCATTTGGAGATCTGAATGTGTGTGGAAGTTTTAGGAGGTAAGTTCTAGTAGGTATTCTGGTGCAAGGCTGTTCAAAGCTTTTATGTTAATAAGAGATTTTTATATTCAATACAAATTTGCTCATAAGCCAATGTAGAATATTTCACACTTACAAAGTGGTAGAGGTTGGTCAGGTATGACCTAAACCAGGCTGTTACTGGTGAGTCAGTATAATGCAATAGAATGGTCTTTGGACTTGAGTGTTGCATTAGGGTTGAGCAAAATCAGAAACTTTATACAAATTATTTTTCAGCAGACATTAAAGGATCATTTGATTCAATTGACTATTGCTGTGATAAAGCCAGATTCCAGATAGGAATTGTTCATTTATGCAGAAGCGAACATAACAGTTGGGCCATGACTTGGAGATTAGATTAGAAATAGGTCTGTAATTTGTGTGCTTGCTTGGATTAATATTTGGTTTTAATAACAGATGCTGATAATTGCTAGTTTAAATGCTTTTGGTAAATAACCAGTACTAAGAATGCAGTTTTTTATTGCTAAAAGAGGTTTATATTAGTTTTATATGATAATGTTACTGGTAAGACTTCTTTACGCAGGCATGTAGGGACTGAAGAGTGTAAGTGGTAGGAGACTTTTACAGGATAATTATAGTGAGTTCTGGCTGTTGAACTGGATGAAAGGATGCCAGCCTCTCTGCTGCAGCTAAATTTGAACGGTATCGGCATTGACTGCATGAGACAGAAGACATTGTTTGAATTTCTTGTTCATAAAAAAATTACTCTTATAGGTTGCAGGCATCTAAGGTACTGTGTCTCTCTGGGTCCCAGTCGGTTAGGAAATTGTATTGAAAGAAAACCCAGTATATTATTTTAGTCTGATACAATGACAGATGATAAAAAGGCTGAGTCACAGTAGGGGCTGTTAAAGGTGCTTGTTTGATCATTATACCAAGACGCAAGCCTTTTCTGACTTATTCTTGGTGTGATGTTATCGAATGTGAGTCGAAGAGACTTCTCTTAGCATTAAGCTTTTTTCTAAGTCTGCTGGGCCAGATGGAGTGCCAACTGGAGGTTTTCAATTAAACAAAGAGCTGTGGTGGATGTTATTGTATGACTAATACAAAAGCGAGAAGATGTACTTGTATTACGGTTAAGATGAAACTCGTGTTGTGAAGTAGGTGGTCTGTCTGTGGAGTGCAAATATAGTTAAGCTTTAGTAAGTGATTACGTCAATTATTCAGAATTTTACTGAAGTTAAACTCACTGATTTGTAATCCGCAGTAAAAGTAATCCGCAGTAAAAGTAATCCGCAGTAAAAGAAAGTAAGTCATAGGTTACAAGAATATTGTGCTTTATTACATATTCTTTAAACCAGGTAGTAGAAGCCCTGTTTTGTGCTATGAATAAAAGGGGTTAAAGTCCTTGAACATCTCTGTGCACCAACAGAGATAATGTACTAAAATGTTCCAGCAAAGTGGGAAATTGATACCTTGTTGTTTTTTTTATGCCATTCTTCATGGGTTTCTCTGCAATCATAAAAAAATATCTTTCCTTCCTGCCGCGTCCTGCTGAATGCTCATGTTTCTGTCATTAGAAACAGAGGGAAGTGTTCCCAGAGAGGATTGGATGCGGCCCTACATTTATGATATCTGTTCGGGTTTATGTGAAACGCCCCCAGGGCTTTGGGTTTGATCTTATGCAGAAGGAAATAAAAGGTGGCAGCAGTTTTCTGTAAGTTTGGAGCATCTTTCGTCTGCACATCTGAGCCATGAGCTATTCATTAGTGCAAGGGCACTTTACTGAGTGTCTTTGGTGCAGTTCTGACAGAATGCAGTCATGTGCTGTAACTGGATTACTGAGGCAGCAAGCCGTCCAAGAGGCAACGTGAAAGTGGGCAGACTAAACCATCTCCATAGCAACTGTGTCATCTAATGGGAGCGTTTGAGGGGGGCTGGCTAATACCCGGGAAAGATAATCAGACGCTAAAGAAAACCACCAACTTTTTAGATAGCGGGCGGATTTGGTTATTTAGATAGTTTCTTGCTATATTGTTATATAAATAAGTGTATTATATGTATATCTGTTAGGTTGATGTTTGAAATAGTTTTACAGAAATAAATAGGAGATGAGGTCAGACAATGAATTCACTGCGAGAAGAATGCAAAGTGTGTTTTTTCACAATATCCAGACAATGTTGTAAGGTTTATAATGTTGATATTTTAGTCATAATAGTAGCGACTAAGTAGTAGCAGATCCTTTAAAGGGATAGTTCACCCAAAACGGAAAATTTGATGTTTATTTGCTTACACCCGGGGTATTCAAGATGTAGGAGACTTTGCTTACTCAGCAGAACACAAACACAAATTTTTAACTTGAACAGTGGCAGTTTGGTAGTCATTTAATGGAATTGGATGGGCATCAAACCTTAAAAAAAACATGCACAGAGAAATCGAAATTACACCCTGTGGCTCGTGACAATACATTGATGTCTTAAGACACGTAACGATTGTTTTATGTGAGAAACTGAACAGTATTTATATCATTTTTTACCTCTGATAGACAACCATGTCAAAATCGTCTCGGGCTCATGCTCAGCATGAGGCGCGTTCCCTGTGTACGTGCTTTGGCGTAGGATACGCAAACGCGGAAGTGATCTGTTGGGTGTATACCTCACTCGTTGTTTACACAGAGCACAGAGATTGTGGGTATAGCGGCTTTTCAAAATGGTAATTGCTTAAATATATTTATATCTTTATATATAGCAAACACATCCGCAATCTCTGTGCACAATGTGGTGTGAAAAAGGCAAAGGGTGTGTTTACACAATATCCAGTCAATGTTGTAAGGTTTATAATGTTTATATTTTAGTCATAATTGAGGTGTTTTTTTTGTTGGTTACACCACAAGTTCAATGATTTCTTGTTTCTAGAAGCATTTACTGACACCGTCCACATACACACTGCCGTCTCTGCACTTATTATCAAGGGTTTGTTGAATGCAGCTGCTACATCTATGATATTTTACACACCGTCTGCTCTATTTCACACCACATTGTGCTAGTGTGGACCATATTTAAGTTCACCTGGTGATTCTAAAGCAGTATTCTGTGTGTACTGTGAACAGGCTGCTGCATAAATTAGTTGAAATCTTCGTCTAAGAAGCATAATAAGCATTTTTTTTTTATAAAACTCACTGAACTGAACGTCTTGCAGATTACTCACCAGATGGCTGCTGTCCTGTAGACTTCCTAACAGACAACCAAGCAGACAGACACGCTACTTTAAGATGCTCATTTCATAACACAGAAAGCCTGGGCTCAGGGAGCAATGCTTTAATCATTGGACCTCCAGCTGATACCCCACCATCCATGGCTTCATTACTGGATACTAAGCACAGGTGAAGCAGCTGCACAGACATAGCACTCCCTTCCTACCAGGGCCTTCATTTAATGCAATTTCATGAGCTAGTCGTAGCAAGGAGATCCGTATATGGATGCTGATTTAAGCATGTTGTAACCTGAAGTCAATTTTAATGCTGCTATATTTTAATGTACATGTTTTGTTTGGTTTGCAAGCATGTATACACACACACACACACACACACACACACACACACTCACCACACCATGTAGACAACATGTCCAAAGATACCCAGGAGCCCTTTCTAATTAGTGAATTTACCACTGATGCAGATGTTGCAACAGGTGTCACAACTATGTAAATATCCCATCAAGCACTTAATTCCAGAAGAAACGTTGAATGAGCATGTGTGTACCAACATCTGGACACGAAGCGTCTTCTGACAGTGGCTCCCTCTGAGAGCGTGGACCAAACTTCTTCAGATTGGTCTTCCTGTCATACTGATTGCAAACACCTGTTTTGTACAGACAGTGAGAAAAGTGAGTGTTCAGAAATGCTTTATCAATATTTCAATCTATATATCAACTTTGATTTGACACATATAATGAGTTTTGGTTTTCAATTTAGAAATACGAACAAATGATTTTAACACAAAAGATTTTTAACTTTAACCGTAGTAGTCATTTAATAGAAGTGGATGGGCACCAAACCTTTCAAAGTAAAAAAAAAAACATGCACAGACAAATCAAGATTACACCCTGTGGCTCGTGACGATACACTGATGTCTTAAGACACGTAACGATTGTTTTATGTGAGAAACTGAACAGTATTTATATAATTTTTTACCTCTGATAGACAACCATGTCCAAACCGTCTCGGGCTCATGCTCAGTATGAGGCACGTTCCCTGGGTTTGCGCTTTGGCGTAGGATACGCAAACGCCGGAAGTGATCAGTTACGTGTTTACGACAAATACTCATTGTTTACACAGAGCACGAGCCTGAGACAGTTTGGACATGGTTATCTATCAGAGGTAAAAAATGATATAAATACTGTTCAGGTTTTCACAAAAAACGATCAATTCGTGTCCTAAGACATCAGTGTATCGTCATGAGCCACGGGGTGTAATTTAGATTTGTCTGTGCATGTTTTTTTTACTTTGAAAGGTTTGGCGCCCATCCACATCTATTAAATGACTACCAAACTGCCACGGTTAAAGTTAAAAATCTTCGTTTATGTTCTGCTGAGGAAACAAAGTCACCTTCATCTTGAATGCCCTGGGGGTAAGCAAATAAACAGTAAATTTTCATTTTTGGGTGAACTATCCCTTTAAGTTATGTAATTTGTGAGTTGGTGTTTCAATTGCTCAAACTGCTTTTTTTTCAGCACATCCCAAAGATTAGATCAATCAGATTGATCTGTGAGTTGCCAAATCAATATCTCTGTCATTTTCCTCAAACCATGCCTGAACAATGTTTGGGTGAAGAAATAAAGAGCAAACTATTATAAAAGACACATATTACTCTATACTACGTCATTTACTTTCCCATGTTGTTTTTCTGCATCTTTGGTTTTTGCTTATTTATTGTTTGTACTTATTTTTATATTTTATTGGATTTTAAATGACCCTTCCTGGTATTTTACCTCTTGTCCCAGTGCTCCGTCTTTAACAGAGTAAATTATGTAAAATGTTACATTCTGAATAAAAATGGCATTGTTGTAATTCTAGTGAGGAAGCATTTGATCTCCCTCCCTTTAGACAGAAGTTGCTTCAGTACATAATTACTGAATTGGCTGGCTTGAGATGTTTTGGTCAAACACAGCATGAGAGAATTTAATCAAGGTTCATCTCTGAGGAGATGAATGTGTGCGTTTTGTTAAAGAGCCTTTTATTTGGTTATACATTTTAAGAGAACCTAATGAAAGTTATTCAAATCCATTTTATTGCCAAGCTTGTTCTTGAAAACAAGAAATTCCTTTTATTTTTTAATAAGTGAATCATTTGTTCGACGAAAGCAAGGGATTTAAAGTCTGTTTTAATTACTGTTCAGGTTTTTGGAAAGGCCAAAAATAACAAGCATCATTTCCCTCAATACTGTCAAGATTTAATGATATTTCAAGACACGGGTGTTTCATGCAAACAATAGAGGGAGGATGCAATTTGCCCCCAGTCAAATCTAATCTTCAGCTTCTTCAATTATCTATAATTAGCCTGCTTTAGAAGCATATAAATGCAGCTGAAATATTTAAAATTGGCAGGGCGCTTGAAGCCCTGGAATAGCCTCAGTAACGATGGCTAACATCAAGTTGAAAGGTGTTATATTCCCTCTTTCTCTCTCCATCTCTTTCTCTCAGTAACATCGCATGCATCATAAATACTGTCAGTTGTGTATAAATGGCCATCTCAGGACAGTTTTGATAAGGTCAGGGCACAATGGATTTGCTACACGCCCCTGTGGGAGAGCCATCAGACAGGAAATTCAAATGTTCTTTGAAAAGTGCAGGACTCTAACGGTCTTCTTTAATGATTCCTTGCTGTTGACAAATGCATGTGAACGTAGCCTAGCAGTAACACAATCTCAGTGGAACTCAGTGACCTGGCACCCTGTTAGACTCTTTTCACATCTGACTATAACCAAAGTTGTACAAAGCTTTAATAGAAGTTCTCAGGTTTCTTATGCTGAACCACATCATTGTACACTATTGCAATAGTTTACTTGACATTAAAGAGGGTCAGATCAATTCCCTGGAAGAACCATTTCCGGTTGCCCAGTGATATTTCTTCAAAGAACCTTGTTTTGTAAATGAGTGAGGAACATTTTATAGTTAAAAAGCCACATTGACTGAGGGTTTCATATCCAGTAATGGCTAGAAGAATTTAGGAAAGCTTTATTTTTAAGAGTGTAAGTCAGAGCTTAATTTGTAATGGATGAGGTGACCGAACACTGAGTTACTGAGGAATCTGGTAGGTTCATAAATCGTTGTCAGTGGTTTTGCTCTGCAGTATCAAGGTCTTTTAGGGAATGAACAATAACAGCAGTATTTTGAGAGATATATAGTACTGGTGTTGTTTTTCTTACTGCATGCTTCGCTGGCTGCACTGCATGACTTGAATGTAAGAGGGCTATGGTGTGAGTTGACATGACATATAAAAGTCCCTTCTCTATATTTTTATGCTACAATCAACAAAAGTTTGCAAAGGTTTGCCAAGCAATATGCTTTATGAATTTTCATAATGAATGTCATTAATTTGTGCTCTAAAGTAGAGGTCGACTGATATGGGTTTTTCAGTAGCCGATGCCGATGCTGATATTTTGGATTCAGGGTCAGCCGATGGCCAATATATGCTGCCGATATTTTATTTAACGTTTCCTCTATTTGAGGTAAAATATCAAACTAATGTTACAGGGGGCAGTGCGAGCCTTCCCCCGTAAACTACCTCAAAGAAGGGGACAGGGCTCCATTCTTGGTGCTTTAATAACTCAAAAGACAAACATAAATCAAACCTGGCACGCGGGCCGTCAGGAACACCAAAAACAGAACAGGACACAAAAGGGAGCGATGCAGGAGTGAGGCCATGCACAGATAAGGGATTCACAGACAAACCAGACTTAAATATATGAACTAACAAGACTTAAACAGGGAACAGGTGATAACAATACACAGACACGTGCTCCCAAACCATGTGACACATACACAAGTGTCAACATAAAAGTCTCCAAATAAACCCAGAAATACAAATTCTGTGAAAACCCAAACAAACCCAAAAACGGTGGCTAACAACAGCCACCGTTACAACTAATAACACAATGATAGATACACAAAATTTCTTGCCATTTATTGAATAATGATTAAAAGATAAATATAAACTTAAATAATAAAAACAAAACTTAACAATAAAAATACAATTAAACAATAACTTAAACTTGTAAATAATAATCACAGAAGCATCAAAATCTTTTAGTGCAATTCTTGAGGTAAGGTACATTTTTAAACATGCACATTCCTTTTTGTATAATTTCAATTTGAATTCCACTACCAGTCCCTGAGTCTTTCTCCTCCCACACGTCCCTCACTGAAAGTTGTTAGTACTCCCAGTTTAAGAGCTGCAGGTTGTCGAGCAGGAAACACAAACGTTCTGCATTTTCTCCTGTGAGCCGACTCCTCTTCTTGTAATAGATAATTCCAATCTCACTAAATACTCTCTCACAACAAACATTTCTGCTACAGTGGGCTGTGTTAAACTGGCTGAAGATGCAGCTGCCTTTTCTGTATAAACCTGGAGGTGGTGACCCTTAAGGTGACTCCACAAATTTGTAGTGGTTTTCTTTTTTCCCTCTGTAGAGCCCAAGCTCACCAGTCTGCTGTAAATATTACATTTGGCTTTTTGTTGCGTTTGCTTTGTGAAATGCTGCCACAAAGGTTAGCATTTTTATTATAGTACCTTCATCTTAAATTAATTCTACAATTCCAGTATTCCATGCACATTCCATTCACAAACGATTACAATCGGATACATTTTGAAAGAAAAAAAAATGCTAGAACACGATCTGAACTTGGAACAGACCCATCTGTAAAAAGTACTGAGCTTTTTAGGACTAATCCAGCTGCCGTAGTCAGCTGCACTGTGCATTATGGGATTTGTTTACCATTAGCGCTTTAGCAAAATTAGCCCCATGGAGCTTGTGGACAGACGCGGAGCTGTGGTTTCTTTCTAAAATTAAAGCATGCTGCTTTTAATCAGGTGCGCTTTATAGTCCGAAATTTACGGTATATTAAAATGTGTTTTTATGATTTCTGTATTAAGTAAACCTTCTTGTCTGTTTTTCTGACCCAGTGTTTCCATTGTGTTAAACCTAAAAATATTTGGGTTCTTCAGTTTAGAACCCTGGGGGTTGTATGGGTAAAGGCAACCCTAAAAGCTAAATGTGGGAGGCAGGTAACAACAGCATGGTATGAGTTTTACACAGCCCAAAATGTTTCTTTGACAAGAAAGTTATTAGCGCGGCTGCCACATGTCTACATGAAATAATGGACTTGCACGTGCAAAAGACGCGATGTGTGAGTGCTCACACGCTGCAGGCTTTGAGACCTGCCTGCTCCGCCCCACAAACACACAGAGTGAAACAATCGACACAAGATAAAGTTCCCGACAGCGTAATTCGCGGTCTCTTTCAAAAGTGCTCACGTTTTCTTTTAAAGCCACATTTCATAGCAAAACAGTTTAAACCTTTGCAAGACCAGAATTTAACTCTTACCGTTTTCTCCCAAGAGTCTTCCAGAAGTTCTGGCTGGGGTCCAGCACAAGCAGCATGGGCCACAAGTTCCACAGCAACAATAATACTGAGCTGCCCACAGAGGTGCCTGTCTGTAAATCGACGTAGTGCATTTGGACATTGGCTGATGCTGATATTGTCAAATCAAAGCATTTGGTATGTGAAGTCCTGGATCCACTAAAATAGGTGCTGAATCCAGCCTGAGAGATACTTGTTCAAGTTCTGGTGTGTTTTGGCACAAATTAAGCAATTCATTCATTAAATCATGCATTTCAAAACTCATGAAAAGATTTTTTAACATTTAACTCCACATCATCTAAACCTGACAGAATTCTTGTCTCCTGTAAAAATTCACACTTAAACATTCTGCAAAGGTTACAGCTGACAGCCAACATGCACATACTTAACTGTATGACTGGGAACATCTATATGCAGTGTTGTGCATGAACTAGTTCAAAAGAACGCGTTCATTGAACACGTTCATATTTCAGTGAACTTTGAACT
>JBBKCR010000001.1:39111080-39121785 GCA_037577295.1 Ladigesia roloffi | reverse complement strand
AAAATAAATATAATCTGAAAAATAAAGATTTGCTGAAAGAAGATGAATACAAACAATGTATAGTTATTGCACATGTTGCATTAGTAACATATGATTTTTAGAATTATATTAGCAGTAAGCTAATCTCAAAGGCTGAGTCTCAAATGGCACCCAAATCCCACCATGCACCATGTAGCATTTCAAACACAAATATAGTCACGAGTGCTATTACTGCAGCAAGTTCACCTTTCTGCCATTACTGTAAATGTGGATAGTCAGTTCACCATTGAGCTATAGTAGATCTTCATGTTTTTACACTAGCTTTCTGGATTGTCAAAACAGAACTTATTGAATTTAATGACACTGAGCATTCAGCAATGGCTTTACAGCAGTAATGGTAACACGGTCTGACGGTCTCGGACAGAGACTCGTATGAGTTTTATCGTGCCTTCTGGGTGCAGCAATGGCTTTCCTGAGGAACAGATTCTTTGTATTTGTTCAGGTAGCTTGAGTGAGAGTGAATAATCTCTCTTTTAGAAACTCATCGTGCTGGAAAAGAGGATCGACAGGGCACTTAACACACCAGTCCCTCTCAAATTGCCTGGTCCAGATAAGTGGACATGCCTTGGGCCAAAGAGCAAGAACCACGTAATGACAACATGGAGAAATATGATAAGCTCTTATCTTGAGGCACTTGTCACTTCCCGACCAGAAAATGTGATTACACCTCTCCACAGGGGAACACACAGGTGAGCTAAACAGAAAAAGGCAGCAAATATGTCTATTGCAAGGGCAGTGTTAGAGATATGACATGATTCTGGAGGTCAGGTGTATCTTTTTGGATTTTCCAGGTGGCGAGAATAAGAATGTGATAGTCACTATAGACAACATTGATCGGGACAATGCTCAAATGTATTACGCCATAGTATGGTTGTCTTTAAAGAAAAATGCCTTTTGACTTTGGTGGGAGTTGACTTTCTTTTACTTGTTTTACTTTAAGTCAAAACCTGCTGACAGGACGACTATCAGTATTCTTGAGAGACACCATAAGGTCATGGGGACGGGGAAGAATACTCATAAAAGATGTCTAGACCAGTGAACTTGATTGGTTTGATTGTAATTCAAGAGTGAGCTTTATAGTGCGCCCTAAGTTTATGGTGTTAAAGATGCTATATGGTGTTGAAGTCCAGGAAGCAGTTGTGGTCAGTATATTTGGAGACTTACTTTCAGGTTGATATAAAAAAAAAGTCAGAAGAACTTTACTGGGCACCAAGGTCAGCTCAGGTTCCTTTTTCTTATAAGAATGGTCATGCTTTTTGTTGGGTTGCTGCACAGCTCCTATTTTGTATTTGCATCAAAATTCACTGCATGCCCCAGAACCGCTGACCTTAATAATCCTCCTGCACTGACACGGTGGAATTGACTGGCTGTGGGGAAAAGACTGTTCCTTCACCTCAGAGTAAGATGTTCTCATCTTCGTCAGGGTTTATTATTCCAGGCTCTTGCTACAGCCAATACAGGTTTTTGGACCTTTGTGGCCCCGTTAAATTTTATTTTTCATATAATTCTATATTTTTCAGGACCTCTGGCAACCTATACTGTAAACATTATGGCTGTTACAGTAACTTTCAAAAGCAATAATGCACAGAAGCAAGGGCACGTTGTGAGTTGGACCTGATCAGTAATAAATTCCCTTTATCGCTGTAGGGCATGGTCTCAAGTGACTAACTGCTTTAATCAGATAACACAAAATAAGGTCAATTAAACTACACCTAACTCATGTACATTGTTAACAATATATGTGCATATATGTGCTTCTGCCAATTAACCATTGCCTATCACATTTTGATATATTTTGACCTGTTTATCTAATAGTGAGCTCATATTAGTAGAGCAGTGCACAAAGCAAAAAGTAGCTTTTGCCAATCAAATTGACACCAGAGCAAAGCTAATTTTCCTAATTACCTTTAGAATTATATTAGCAGTAAGCTAATCTCAAAGGCTGAGTCTCAAATGGCACCCAAATCCCTACATGCACCATGTAGCATTTCAAACACTGATATAGTGCCTGTCAAACAAATGGCCATATAGAATCCAGCCACATGTGAACACTGTCATACTGGATAAATACTGCACTACAAGGCTGTAGAGGCCAGAATTCCATAACATATATAGTGCACTAAAGACTGGTTATATAGTTTAGCAAATTATATTTTCTAAAGATTCTGTTTCTACATTCAAAACAATGGCAACGAGCACACTGACAGACTGTGAAAAGTATTTTTGACTTAAACATGACTGATCCAAAAATGTCAAGGATAATTCTAGGTCTCTGTGGTTCTGTGGTTGAGTGTTCTATAAAAATGTGCTATTACAAGTCAAGGTTTTCTATTTTCCAAAAGAAAAAAGACTGGATTAAAACCGTCGAATGAGATGACTGGATACCTAAAAGCAACTCATAGATTCGCATTGCCCACTTCATGACAGGTATGTTAGTTATCTAAATTCCTTCAAGTTGAACCAAAACAGACAAAATGGCCGATGAAGTGATCTACCCACACAGATTTCAAGCCATACTACAGCTTGCTAACTGGCTAGATACTGATAACTAATGAACGTTCCTTAGTAAAACCTGGAGAAGTTTGTTGGCATCTACAAAACACAGTGTCTGCAGGTGACTATTTACTTTTTTGAGCAGGGAAGCAATCATAGAAACCTCAAGTCCTGACTTAGTCCAAATACCTCACAAAGAAAACACACTGATAAAGTTACTGGTAGCCAAAATGGTCAGATTTAAGAGGTCTGTCAGATAAGATTCT
This sequence comes from Ladigesia roloffi, assembly GCA_037577295.1. Classification (NCBI taxonomy): domain Eukaryota; kingdom Metazoa; phylum Chordata; class Actinopteri; order Characiformes; family Alestidae; genus Ladigesia; species Ladigesia roloffi. The sequence goes on along the minus strand of JBBKCR010000001.1, from coordinate 39,118,987 downwards.
GCTGCCAAGACTATGCATTTAGATGCATGCAAATCACAATCATGGAGATGTTTTCTTTTTAAGAGATATAAACAGCCATATGTCCTAAGCAACAAGCCAAAAACATGTGACCGGATCGTTCATTTTCATGCCGGTGTGCCTTCATCAACATTGTTTTTCACTCTGCTGTCATAACCTCACCTGTTCCTGGAACCCATGCACGATGTCACTCACACCAGCTTTGCCATTCTACGTGATAATCATGGAAATGCAACTTGGCCTAACACACATAGATCTGTCTTATAGATTTCACTGCAGTAGAACAGACTCACCTGTCTTTTGGGATCAGCTGAATGAATTGGCTCACTGCCTGAAATGCCTAATTCGCCAGCCTACAAAGGTGCAAGTCCAAAACAACTTACAAATGCCATCCTTTCAATTCAGCGGGGCGCCAGATAGACTGCAGCGATTTCCTGATTGATCGCCCCACCTCGCTTAACACAAGAGCGTTAACCTTCTCAAAGTACATATCAGACCCTCATATTTCTTACTGTTGCAAACCCAACAGGAGCAGTTAACTTTACGTCTAAAGCGTGAGGTTTGAAGGCCAGAAACAGGTTAATAATTAAATGATCTGGTTTGATTGAGCTCTTACAGGGCTTTTTTCTGGCACAAGGAACCTTGATATACTGTGACCAATCTGTTCCCATTACAAATAAGGAGACCTGTCTCTGAGCTGCAACCATGCTGGTAGGACTTAATGGGTGCTTTATCGAGAAGTGTGCTACTGATGCATCATCAACACCATTAACCTCATGGAGATACACTGGAAAATCAAAGTGTGCTGCAAGTTCTGCGGTATTGCAGTTCGGTTTAGCAACAGCACAGAGCCTTAATTGGAGAGGCCATTTTTTCCAGTCTGATGGTTCGGATTCCCAGAGTATGTCTCTACCAGTGGTATCCAGCATCTTATCCCTGCTTTAACACGTTGAAGCACACAGCTTTCGAGGCTTGAAGTTAACAGGTCAAGGCAGATATCAAGGGTGAGAATGAACATTTTGCCATGTTTGGGAGCACAAGCCCTCAAACATGATTCACCTCTAGGAACTCTAGGTACTTCAGGCAGGCAGGGAGAGACAGAAGACCAGGAATCAATTTAGTTTATTTATTAAATAAAAGAGAAAACAAGAAAAGAAACAAGGTACGGTGGCCTACAGAAAAATAATAACTAAACAATTTGGGGTTCAAACACAGAATATCAAGGAGCCAGGCAGGGTAAGTGAGGCGAAGAACAGATAACGAGAACTAAACAGAAACAGACTTATATACAAGAACTAATGAGAACTAATGCTGAACCTAAAGACACGTGAGCAAAACAAACCATGTGACACAAAACACAGAACTGAATGTCAAAATCAAAGTCCTCAACCAGAAAACTGAAAAACCAAACAAAAAAGCAGTGGGAAAAGTATCACCACTGACCGAACCGTGACACATTTAAAAAATCAATCCGTATTTCACAATTACTGTGTTTTCCGCAAAACAGCCACGTCAAAGTAAGACACACTATGTAAACTATTGACAAAATACTTATGTTCTCGCATTGGGTCATTTGGAAACTTAAGCTTATTCAACTATTTGTACAAAAAATGTAAACTCTTGTGTGGATCTTTAATTTACACCTTTACAATTTAATTTATACCTTTACATGATCAAATATGTACCATTTACATGTTGAGTTCAGGTATTACATTAATAAAGACTTACTGTGGATTGCACCATGTATATACCTAGCAAATCAATCTTCATTATTACGTATAGTGTTTTTGTTTTTATTTACACACTCTTTCCCATTGCTGTAACCTTTGGAGACCTGTAATCTGAACAACGATGAACTGTATTTAGTTTGGGCGTTAAAATTCCTCTCAGGATGTGATGACTATAAAACAGCTCCAGTGTCAGTTTAAAATAAGCCCGGTGTTCTTCAGAGAGGGGTACCCTCTGAACATGGCAGTCTGTTCTTATCCAGACAACAAAATAAGCAGTTCTGACCCCATAAACTGCCATTTTCTGTTGTATCAAGGGGTATGCATGCTTTTTCTTCACATGCTAACTCCCCTGGAGGCAGAAATGTCACCTATTCATGACCCGCCCTAGAGTTTTGTGTGCAGACTTTTCTGGGCATTTCATTTCATGGACAGCTGGAGGGCAGCACCTGCAATATACCAGCCCATCTGGGCTAGCACCTACATGAGTATATTTTGGTTTTACAACCAACCCAGCTTCCTCAACTTGAAGGCTTTTATGACTGGTGGTCTGGTCTGAAATATACATTGCAGTGTCCTGTGATTTCATTAACTCCTCCCAAAAGTGTAGCCACTGTCCTTTTAGTGGAGGTGAATCTCATCATATTTGATGTGATACTAGTTTGATGCTTTACATTTACCACATCAAACTGACTGGAAGTGATTTGCTCTTGCCTTTTGCTGAAAATATCATTTGCAGGAGGACTGACCCCGTGCACTTTCTTGAAAGTATTTGCAATTGGATGTTTGAATGGAGACGGAATAGTTTGCAACAGCTGAATTTCAAGATCAGGATTTGAAAGAGAGCAGCATTTCTAATTAAATAAAGAAATAAGGGGCGCTGGCTCCTGATGGTTCACAATCCATGTCCTCCACAGCAGCGGCCACAGCTTTGGTGTGTCGGACAAATGTGTCCAATCGCTGGTTCATAGTTGTGGATATCGCAAACCCTGAGACCCCACAGGTACTAAAGTATTAAATAAGTAAAACTCAGTTTTTTTGACAGCACTTCCACAATAAGTTGCCTGCTCTTCATCTTCAAGCACCTTAAAAGCTTTGTTGGCCAAGATATCAGAGGGGATTCTTGGTCTAACTCAGTGTTGCTCACATCGTGATTGTTCTATCTCACGGATCAGCACAGAAAAGCTGAAAGATCTAAAATTATGTTGAATGTAACAAATAAATTTTTACTCAATTTTAGTAATTTTACTCACTATTTTCATCAAAAATTTGTATTTGGACACAATCCTGTAAATTGTTAACATGTCTGTTAGGTCTGGGGTCAGTTACAGTAGGTGGTCGCTAGAGTCCACCCTTGTTCGAGTTGGGGTTTTGGATTTGGTTATGGGGACTTTTATTTTGAAGTTGGGTGTTTTTTGTGTCTTTGGTCATTTATCAGCTGTCTTGTGTTTAGTTTAAGTATTGGGATTTGTGATTGGTTCTTGTCTGAATGAGTATTTTATTTAAGTTCTTTGAGTTCTGTGTTGGTCATCCGTCCTCCTTGGCCTTGTTTATGCCCAGCACTTTACCTTAGTTGATCCTGTCTCTTTGTTAAAGAAAACTGTCTTAGGTCTGGCACTCAGGCCAGTTTTTGATTTGTGTTTGGTTGGAGGATAAAGATGGATCATTTTGAATACGACTTGTGTATGTGTGCCTGCTGTAAGTGCCTGAAAACGTGCAGGACGCATGACAATGTCGCAGATTAGCATTGTCCTGGTGATGCTCCACAGCAACTGCAGACCACTCCTAATTGAAAACTAAACCATATAATTGATGATCCTGACATAATTAACACTGTAAATGGTCCATTGAGTCAAGTCAAGTTTATTTCTAAAGCACTTTCCAGCAGTTGTTCCACTACACCAAAGTGCTGTACAAGAAACATGTATACGTAAATACATACAATACAACGTAAAACAAGCAACAACAACAAAAGGAAAAGGGGAAAAATGCAATAAAAAACAACAACAAAACAGCAACAAAATATATAAATGGAGATAACTTTAAAAGTCTGGGAAGGCTATCGAGAAAAGATTAGTTTTAAGCCTAGATTTAAAAGCAGAGGTAGCTGGTACAAATTTAACATCACTGATTCCATAAACGTGGCACAGCAATTGCAAAGGCTCTATTGCCTTTCAGTTTAATATGCATAAGGCATTACCATTAGATCTGAAGGATCTAGGGGCTGGCTGAAAATTAACAAGATATGCTACGTATGATGGGGCCTGTCCATTAAGAGCCTTAAAAACCATTAATAAAATCTTAAAATGTATTCTAAATTGAACCAGGAGCCAATGAAGAAGAGCTGTTCATTTATTTCTAGGTAGGGTCAATGACATAAAGAAATACCTGAAATGCCAGGATATAAAGTGTCTTAACATCTATTCGCCAGCCTCCTGTTCATCATGCCATCATCAGAAGTGCATTACAGTAGATATATAGTAACTGTGGCTACAGTGCTTTACTTTTTAATTGTGGGACTGTAAAATAGCTGTATTTTTACAGTACTTTTCTGACATATGAATTCGTATAATCTTAGGTTTGGCTTCCTAACTCATGATGAATTATAATGAGCGTTTACTTTAAGTCTCTCGTGCTTAAAAGAGGTGGGGATTTGTTTGTATTAAATGCAAATGTCACAGGCTGTCACTGAAAACATTACAGTGCGCTACTTGTTCATCTCTGTTAGGCTTTTGAAAAGGTCAAGGCTCTCGATTAGGTTTGATTTTGTTTTCCCTCCTGCAGAAGATCTGTTTATCCAGCTGTGGCCATTCAGCTTCAATTAGAACCATTTTATCCTTCTTAATGTTTCCTTTTGAATTGTACAAATTTTCGCAAAGGAATCGCATTCCCAGAGACACTAAACAGAGCGGTGAAAGTCATTTCTATTTCGAGAGCTTTTCATAACCCGCCTGAATCTGGCTGCAGGAAGAAGGTCAGGGGGATATTGAAATAGGAGTGCGATTCAGACATGCAGATGTTAACCAGGGTACAAAAAATAAGTGGAAAAATAAGTGTGACTGGCTGAGCATGGGGAAGCGTGATTTGAATGCGACTTCCAGCTTATGGAAATGACTTAGTTGTGCCTCCGAGAAAAGGAATGTAAATTGATTGTTGAGGAAACTGCTCTGCATAAAGTCTTATTTTTGCCCCAACCGACTCTTTAGAATTCTTCAAAAACCTGAGACACTCTTATGCAAACAAATAAATACTGTGGTGAATAAGTAACCTACTGCATTTGGCCATCTGTAACTGCTTACAGCAGGTGGGAGAATGCAGTACACTGCATTTTGGCGTGGACATACTTGAAAACTACACTACACTGACAATTTTGGCTGAAAAAAGCTGCTCCTTGTGGCTTAAAATTGTTTAAAAAAATTACATGTATGGCATTTGGCATATTCAGTATAACTCACAGTCTAATCATGTTAGGAAGGAAACTAATACACTGTTAGTAGCCTTTGCCAGAGGCACTCTGCATCAGCAAATATGTAATAAATACTTTTCAAACTCACAAGCAATTTCTTAAAGTTACCCCAGCTGGCATTCGACCGACCTTAAACGTTTAAATGTGGTTGAAATAATGTCAGTTTATGAAAAAACATTCATTCAACGTCAAACAACGTTGAATACCAAATGGTTGAAATGGTGTTGTTAACTAACTATGGATTCAACATAGAAATATAAATTAAATTTAAGTTGTACCTGAAATCAACGTTGGAATGACGTTGATATTTCAAAGTTAATTAGATTTGCAAAATCTAAACAAAATCCAACACTGACAACTGACACACCTGACGTTGATTCAACACTGACTCCACGTTAAAATGCCAGCTCGGACCTGTCACGAGAAATGCAACACACTGGGCAAGAAATGGCTATGCTATGATTTAAATATGAGGGTTACTAAAGAACATATTGTATGATAGTTTGTAGGGGCATCTGAGTAGTTATGCATGTAAAAAAGCAATGAAATCTGTCTAATTTAAAATAAGATAACGTCAAAACCAATGTAAACTAAGAATTGTTTTTAACGTTTCTATGACAACATGCACTTACAGCTACACATAAATAGTAACTCACATTAAAATGACTCGCAAACCTCTTTTTATGCAAACTGATAATGATAAAGCATTACTTAAATTTTTACTTTAGTATTAGCGGTAACATCCTACGATAAGTTTTGTTCTACTTTTCCAGATTTCCATGTATGTCTAGACAAGTTTCCCTCTTCACTGTTGAGAAGAATTCCAACAGAAACAAAAAAACAATACGACAGTGTATGACATGATTTTTCTTTAGATTCAAATCCTGATAAAATATTTGGAGGAAATGTAGAAAAATGTAATATTCTGAGTAGTTTTTTCTCACATTCTCTAGTCACACTTTACTGCTACAGAAAGGACTTCTGTCTGTGAAAAAGGTATGAAATTCTTCAGTGTACCGAATGAATTTGACAAAACACTTACACCTTTGCCTTTCTGATAATGCACATCGTTACCGTTGTCCTGGTAGCCTAAATATTGCCGAATGCTCAGCTGGGTCTAATGTGGCCCGGGTGACTATAAATGGACGTCCCTCTGTGGACCTTATTGTTGGTAAGCAGCAGTGTGATGAGAGTTCTGCCCTAGAATTGACTATTTCTGTGTGGAAGCGATGAGCATTTGTTAGAATTTATTAGATGTGTGCCCCACTTAGCTGGAGAGAGTGGAGGAGCATGCACACTTCAGTTTCAAAGCTGAGAATAAGGTGTGGTGATGCGTGTGTGTGTGTGTGTGTGTGTGTGTACAGGCAAGCAAAGGGAGGGGTGGGTGAGTCTAGCAAAATGGGGACAAAATGAGAGAAGGAGCATGTGTTCCATGAGAGACGGGATGGTGAGAGAGAGGCAGGGAGATGGAGAGAGATAAATAGCGACAGGATATTATTGAGCTTCCCCTTATTATTCACCCTCATCATCGCCAACACCCTCTCCTTTTCAGGCCCGCCATCATAAAAACATTTCTTCAGACTGAGGGGGAATTTGTTTGAGCAGCTGCGACAAGTGATCACACTCAGTTTCCAGAAGCGCAGATCATACATTATGACCCTGAAAGCTCCTGTTCGCAGAATTACAATGAAAAAAAAGAAAGAAAGAAAGAAAAGAAGAAGAGAAAAAAAAAAACCCAGAATGCTTCAGTTAAAGTCGGGTCCGAAAGTCTGGTATTATTGTGAAGGAATGTTTGTCAATTTTTCATTTCAATCTGAAAGTAAACAGAATGTTTGGGTTTTTATTTTTACTTTGAAATGTTAAAAAGCAAAAAAAAAAAACGAAGAAAAAGATTATATGCCAGTTGTAGGTCTAAATTTCAAATGTTCAAAGTAAATTCAAACAAAAATGGCTTTTATTTGTTTGTTTTTATATGCTTTTGCATGTTTTCTGAAGGCTTTCAGGTGAATTAAAGCAAACAGGAGACAGAATACTGAGAAAGTATTCTACTATTCACTTAAATGTTTACTCCACTGATATATAAGCAAGACATAAATATAGCAATTTCACTAGTAGACTTTTGTAAACTTCATGTATGTACAGGCATGTGGGAGGGTGTTTTAACCTCCTGAGGCCCAAGCTGTTTCTTTTACATGCATTTTTTTGCTATTTGGAAATATTGGAACCTAATTAGAATTAAAATTGAAGAATTGTTTTTTATATGAAATCATTTTAGAGAAAACTGATGTACACGTATGTGGATTCTTGTTCCGAACTTCTATAAAACACAATATAATCACCTTTGTGTAATAGAGTGAATCCACACATGAACACAGTGTGTTAGACTCTGCTGACATCAACAAATGGAAGTCTAAGTACTGCCGTACATTTCCATAACACCCCCAATTCAGCAGTTAACATGTGAGTGGATATAAGAGCTCAAATTTGCTGTCCACGCATGTGGAGCTCTAAACCCCCGGGAGGTTCAATTCATGAGGCTGAAGCTTTAAGCAGAAAAGATATCTTGTGAAATTATGTGCATTTTATTCTAGGCATTTCTTGGTAACTGATATCTAACAGAGCCTGCTATGCATAATCTAGCATGAGGGGGCAGCTGTTTATATATAGAAATATCAGTTATTATATATCAGTTAATA
>JBBKCR010000001.1:39022593-39035438 GCA_037577295.1 Ladigesia roloffi | reverse complement strand
TACAGATTTTGGCCGGAAGCAGTAGGTCATCCGGGTACTTCTCGCCTGCTGTTTTTCACATACTATGAATTCGGACACACTACTTGCCTCGCATACTGGGTTTCACATACTGTATAGCAGGGAAGTATGCGATTTCGGACGCAGCCCCTGTGTCTCGTGTGTGTGAAACAATCAAAGTAAAGTGTTTGTGCTACGTGATTGGCGGGTATAATGAGTAAGCAGGTATTTAACCCAGCCGATCCAGGACTTGTGTGTGGACCTCGTTAGGAAAAAAACAAGTATCGGAATCCTCCCTCCACAAACATTAGCCAGCTTATCCTCTGGGCAGTCTGAGGGACGAGGTTCTTCCCTCCAGCTCAGAGGAGCTAGCAGCTAAGCACCGTGAGTGGGTCTGAAAGGTTACGGTCTAACCCTTGTGTCTTCCCACAGACTGTATGTGGAGTGAAGTCTCCAGACAGTCCCCAAACTGTTGTATAGGATTTAAGTTTGAAGAAGTGCCTGTGAGCACTAGTGAACTTTCTGTTGAACTTTGAATTAAAGCATTGCAAGTATCAATAGATCCATGGAGGATATTGGTGGTTTCACAGATGTGTGGGAGATTCTGCAAACAATTATCAGTTCAGTTCCAATTAATATTTGCTAGAAACTGAAGCCATCATGATCTCTACAACATGCATTTATGTCCAGAAGGCAAAGTTTAAACTAAGCTGTAAAATAAGCTCCCCGCTCGTTCCTGCTGCTGGACTGTGCGATTGTGTTCATAGAGGATGGGTAAGGCCTGCCCATTGTACAGTAACATACTTGGAAAAACAACTTCACTCCCATCTAAAGATAACACACAATAGAGAATGTGAATTATATCCTGGACTGTGGCATCCCTTATGTAACACTTCCTACTGAATGAGACTTTATTTTTAAATGATGAGGAAATTTTAAATGGTTGGTTACATGGCATTTCTAAATGCCAAGCAAAGGTGGGTTTGTTGTGTTTACATATTGAAACTGCACTATACGAGGTTACACATCATCTATGTCCAGAAGCTGAAGTGAAGGATGTTATGAAATATCAAAAAGTTTCAAAATGAGGAGAGACATATATACATATTAGGGGTGGAGCTCCCCTTAGTGGCCAGAGGGTCTTTCTGCAGAAGTGTTTATCATTTCTGCATGATGTCATCAATTCACCCCTCCATTCCCAGAAGACGAAAAGTGTGCGGCAGGCAGGGATGTGGTCAAGTGTCTGTAATTTTAAAGTAAAGTGATCCCATTACAGTTAAGTGTGAGCTTCTTTCTCTGTGGTTAACCCATTTATTTAAAAAGTATTTAAAAAGTTTCAAAATGAGTGGAGAGACATATATACATATTAGAGGTGGAGCCAAACCCAAATAGTGTATTCAGAAATCACAAATAAAATGTTTTTTTACTAATATTTGTACTCGGGAACAAGAAAAGAGGTAAAAGTGGTGACTGACACAGCTGGACCCAACTGAAATCCAATGGGATGAGCAGAAGAGAATCCACACATGAGGAGCAGGAAGACTAAAAAAGGGTCCCTTTCTATGTATTCGCCCATGTCCTCTGGTAACTTTCCGGATGGTATTGTATGCTCAAAAAGGAAGAATTTCATAGATATGCACATTTTCTTTGTATCTAACAGAAATCTATCCTATCCCATTGTTTTCAGTGCCTCAGAATTTTGCAATTGCAGCAATTAATGGCATAAAGATACTGTCACACAATAATTCAAAATATTAGAGTATACTTAAGCCCTCACTTATGAAAACTCCCAGAACATCAGAGCTCCTATTCTGGAAGCTGTTTGCATGACATCCCAGTCTTATATCAGTTTATAAGCATTCACAGAAATAACAAAGACTAAGAACGAAATCTGACACCCCTTGTAGACAGATATTATATCCTCAATATGCTAATAATAATGATCATAATAACCAACTAGTTTTGAGAATATAGATTTTATTTACAAGCAGAATTATAAAAGAACAATTTCCACAGTAAAGTTAAAATTGTATTTTATAAAAAGTATATTAGAGCAAATGTGTAAAAAGAAAATGTACACACCCCTCAATTTACTTCCCCACAAATAAGTGAGAAAACATAGTGCAAAGTAGCTAAAATGACAGTCAGTGGGAAGAGGTAGTGCCAGTAAAGAAGCTTTCCCAGAATTAGTCATTCTCATCCCTTCTAGTAGAACAAATGGCCTTAATCCCACCTAGGCCTGCTAATCCATAATCCCGTTGGATCTTTCCTCAGGTCTGTTATTCACGCTGCAAGGCCTGACCAACAATGCACAGGTCTGGATGTGAGGAAGAGCGATTCGCTCCTCTGAGCTCGGCCTGCTCGCTCCATGCCTCGACATCTCCGCTGGGACCATCCTCCAGCCTATAGCAAGAAAACAAAAATAATAATTATAATAATATTAGCATAGACAGAAATTTACGGACAGTGATCTGAAGGTTGTTGGCTCTGGTCAGAAATGAGAATAATGATTACTTCTATTTGAGTAAACACATGTACACAACCCAATATTCATATTATTCATTCATAATTTTGAACACTTTGCCATATTAAGTTTTGGATACTTTAGTTTAGACTGATACTTAGGCAGTTGGCATGCATATAATATTACTCTTGATATTAAACATATAAAATATAATAGGTTTATAAAGCCTAAAAAAATATTAGTACAAACGATATATAAACTTATATACATTTGTTAACATTTATCATTATAAATCCATATTATGTATACATATTGTAGATTGTACATTATTATTTATTATATTGCTCAGTATATTTTTCATTGGATCTTTACATATTGTTGCGATTCTGATTCTGATATAGTGACTGATACTGAGTGAAAGGCTCTGGGTCCAAAGCCCACTGGACACTGTCTGTGCCTGCTGTGTGGATGTCTTTCCGCCGGCTACAGGATTAAACTCCCGAACATGCTGTGGCAGCGGTCATATCAAGAAGCATCTTGTGCGAAACTAAGCACTGCGTCAATTGATGCACTAGGCTATTCTAGCAAATTTCAGCCTTTCTAGTGTTGTATTATTGTTCTCTAGGAGCATTTTACATTCCATATCCCAACAACACAGAAGGTGAAAAATGACATTTTTAAATGATTTACCAATTTCAGACTGAAATATATGCTTTATACTTCTCTGTTTTTCCCATTACTCCTGCTTCTGTTCTCTTTGAGCAGACTGGCGTTCTACATGTTTAGGTCTAAATTTGTGCAAGTAAACAAGTTTGTCTGCATACCATTCCTGTGGATCATCTCAACGGAAACTTTCAGGCATTGCTCTATTTTCTGATTGTTGACAACAAAGTTGCCCTTTGACTGCTTGTTCTACTTCTGTATATTTTATATTTATTTCAATTTTTCTTTTTTTTCTCTTTGAAGTTTGTTCTGTAGATAACCAATAGATTTTCAACACATTGTTAAATGCATTCTCATAATGTAATGCAAAGTTTTGGACTTTACATGTTGCTTACATTTTGCTTGCCCATTATACAATTAAAGAACATTCTTTAGTTTCACCAACAGCCCATTACAGGAATGGCCTTTGTGCAATAAAGCAGTAACTGAAATTCTTATAGAATCAAATAATATCTTAAATATTTCAACCATTACTATTTTAAGCAAATTCGATTTTAATAGCAATTTCAAGTATTTCTGGTACTCACTGTGTGGCAGTAAAGTTAAAATGATGCATAATTTATTATCATCACCAACATCTTAACTGCAAATAGGTTCATGAATCACAAATACATGCTTAGCAGGTACATACTAGGTAATCCATGGACAGGTAAACACATTTTCAACCATTCTTTGAAATCACCCACATTCTTGCTTGTCACACAGCCGGTAATTCTATACAAGCATGCCCCAAGGAAGACATTAATATATAGAGAAGGGGGCTTCTTAAAACTCTTATGTTTTTGTGCTGCAATCTGTAGAGCAAGTCTTTGGTTATCATTTTATACCAGTCTTTCATGTATCTGATGGCTAGAAAACTATTTATTCTGAAGTATGACAGCATTAGGCCATAATAGCATTGATTATTTTCCTTTATGCTATAGAGCAATGTTTGAAAATCTGAAGTGACAGTGAATCCCTTGCTGTATGAAACGATGAGATTCTTTCAGCAGTTGCAATTTAATCAGACATTACATGGGGAAAATGAAAGGCATAATGAACTCACCCTTGTGTACTAATCGCTGGCTCACTTCCACACATCTGTGCAACAGATACAACTGGTGCCCTAGGTGGAAAGGTGAGACTGGGTCTCCTGTCAGACTGGCTACGCCGAATGAATGGTTGGGGCCCTCGAACAGACACAGGCAACCTGCCACGCTCACCCCAGGGGCGAGGGAGAATGCTGCTACCAGAGGATGTCCAGGCCTGTGGGGGCCTGGGCACAGGAAACGGCTGTGCCTCAAACAACGATGGTGAAGCTGGACAAAATACTGAGCGAATGTTGCTAAACACTCTTGAAGTGGATTCCTCATTACTGCTCTCTCGAGCCCACCTCTGCACTTTGGGTGAGGCAGGGGGAGACGGTGCTTTAAAGGGGAAGGAGACTGCAGACGCAGAGCTTGTGGAGCTTGGAGTGACCTGTTGTTGAGAGGCAGGAGTTGAAGGTAGTGTTCGATGGCCAGTTGGTGGGGGAGTAGGCAGCTTACGAATTACTGGTGGACTTGAAGTGCTGGGGTAAATGGATTGCTTTTTAAAAACAGGGGGACTGGGCAATTTCCTATGCAAAACAGGTGTAGAAGGTAGCATGCGGGTTCTGGAAACCGGTGGAGTTGCAGGTGGTTGACTTTCAGCACCTGGAGTGAAAGGCACTGTTTCAGGGGTGCTTTTGCCACCATCATTTCTGTCCACACTGCTTTGAGTAACACAGGATTTAATGTTGCTAATTTCACCTGCGTTTTTCTCTGTTGGAGAGTCAGTGGAGTGCCGTAAGTGGATGATTTTTCGTGCCTGCTTGTAAAGGGAGGCAGCTTCATCATTCTCCAGGTCTGCCTCAGGATTAGAATCAAGTTGAGCGTGTTGAACACCTTTATTGGGGTCTTGGGGAGCAGCACGTGCTGGCGACATACTAAGAGACCTTCTTTGCACAGTGCCTTTGCTAGGTAGTACCACAACAGACTGCACCGAGGCACGAAGTCTTTGAGACATGCTAGTCTTTTTTGGAAGTGTTGAACGGCCTCTCCTGGGTGTGCTTTCATCTGTTTTGCTCAAATCTACATTTTCAAAAGAATTGTCCATGAGGACCTCTGGAGGAGGTGGTGGTAGGTTGTCCAGGTCAAGGTTGTCCATCCTCTCAGAAGTTCTTGATTCCCCTTGATTCAAGTAGCTATTTCCAGTGTATGAAATTATATCTGCACCACCTAAACCTGGAATTATAGGAACCCCACATTTCCTGACCCCTTTAAGTGGTCCAAGCACCTTTTTGCTTTCAATATGTCTCCCGTCCTCCATTCCTTGAGTGAAAGTGTCAATCAGTTTTTTGACAGAGTTCCCTCTCATTCCTAAAGGTTGTCGAGGCGATAGTGGTGGACTCGGAGGGGGTGTTGCCTTTATGGGTCCCTTAACTGTTGTATCCATTTTCTTCTTTTCCTCTTCCCTTCCTTTCAGATTATCTTGATTTCCAATTACCTTTGTTGTATTGAGATGTTTTCTCTGACTATTTGGTGAAGCGTGACTTTTGTTTAAAGAATGCAATGGCCCAGGTGTTGTAATTGAGCCAGCCGGTGTTTCCTGTCCTTGCAATGGCTTAAAAATGGTTTTCCTCATATTTCCATCGAACCGGACCTTTCGAATTTTCTCCAACCTCTGACTCAGTTCCTTTTGTGTCCTTTGAAGTTCAATCATTGTAGGGTCTTCAGCTTTACTACGAATAGATTCTGCTGATTTGGAACGACATTGTTTAGGGACTGCAGTTTTCTTCTTTGGTGCTTGAGCAGTAGCCGTTTGTGGTCTGTTAGGGCTTTTCTCTCCTTCTTCTTTCCACTGCCTGTCACGAGTTTTAGAGGCTCCAGCCTTAGTTCGCATTCCAGTGTTTTGAGAAGAGACAAAGTTAATTCGCCCACTAATTGCATCTTTCATCTTTAACGTCATTTCTACATTTTGCGGATTCTCTATTCGCTTTGCAGGTAAGCGGCATGGTTGGTGGCCAGGAGGAGAAGAACTTGATCCTTTCGTGGTTTTAACCTTGCAATGATCGTCCTCGCTGGCCTTTCCTTTCTCCTCCTCTTCTTCATCTTCATCCTCTTCTTCCTCACCATCATCCAAGGAGGCAGAGCCAAGCAACGATTCTGTGTCTTTGAATCCTGCACCCACAATAGTACATGTTGAGTCTATGGAAGTTTGAGAGCTGCTCTTTTTCATTTTTCTAGTAAGTAAGTGTTTAGAAGAGACCCGGTTGACTGGTGTTGAGCTTCCAGAGCTGCAAAGAATCGTGCGATTGGATGCAGTTGACTCACAACTCTCCCTGCGGTGGCGCTGCCGGTCTGATCCTGCCAATGACTCACTTTCCACCCCAATGCCACTGTCTTCGCTAAACAATGCTGAGTCCTCTGGTCCAGGTCTCCGCATCGAGGACGCTTCAATCCTTGTCAGTAACTGCATTAGCCTAGCCTCAGCTCCACGTTTAGCTTTCAGTTTCTCCTCCAGGACTTCAGACACAGATGAAAAATATTCCACTGCCTCCTCAAGGGCTGTGTCTCCAATTCCATTCACCGACTGCCCCACAAGACGCATCCTCTGAACAGTGTACTGTAGAAGTTGTTGCAGCAAATCAGGTGGGGGTTCAGTGGAAGGAGGCCTGCTTTTGTTAGAGCTGGATGAGGAAAGATTTTTCATATTGCAAGGCCAAGCCAAATGTTCCCCATTCTCTTTCAATAGCTGCTCTCCTTCTTCAACCATTTCCTCAAGCCCTTTGTTTATCTCCCCATAACGTAGGACCATAAATGCCACCATGGGTTGCAAAGAAATTTGGGTCTGGGCTGCATGATCGAGTAAACTCAAAAGAGTTTCATATTTGGCGATGCTTGGGTTGAGATATCCGTATGCTGCTTGATGGGCTTTAACAAGAGGCTCTGGAAAGTCCACTTTTTCCTCAACAGCAGATCTTTTCCCCTTCTCTTTCTTTTTGCTTGGCTTTTCACTTTTAGGACCCTTCTTTGACTTCTTTGTCCCCTTTTTGTCATCTTGCTTTTCATCTAGTTTCTCTTTTGCTTGCGATAACAAATTAATTGTTATCTCTTGGGTGCCCAGTTTGTCAGAGGTAATCATTGCCACTGCTGGTTCGGCTACGAGCTGTTTCTTTTTGATAGAATTAGAATTTGTACCTCCACAATGGCTCCCTTTGTTTTCAATTGCTGCCTTCTCACAAGCTTCTCCATCTGTCTCACCACCACCAGCGCTTCCACTTCCTCCGTCATCAGACTGCGAGTCCCCTGGACTTTCCTTGGTTGTAGGCAGTAGCGTTTTCCCTCTCCTGAACGGTCCATGTGTTCCACTGAAGTTATTTCCCCTCGATGGGGAACAGCCCATTTCAGATGCAACCTCTATTTACCAATAGAGGTTTGGAAATGTGTATTTATGAAATGTATTTTCAAAATGTAAGTATAGAATCCAACAAGAACAAATAGGCGAGAAGCTCCATCAGAGATAAGAAGGGTTGAGAGCCTTACCCGACAGCTGCACTTGTCATTTTCAGATGGCCAATCACTGAGCACACTTTTGTGCTTGAGAGTCTGAATGTGTCCTTGAAAATTACTGCTAAACAGAAGAAGAGAACATCCTGAAAGTATCACATGGCACAGTGACTTGTCTTTATAATCCAAAAAAATAGGATTGAAAATATTGATTAAAACACACTTCTTCCATGTTGAAGTTGCAGTATCGAGTAGTTTGTGAAACAAGACAGTGTCCTTCTGTACCTTGAGGAGGGTGAGCAGCTGAAAGGATTAGAGAGGATTTGAGCGAGGCCCCAGCATGCACATATGTCATGTTAGAGCAAATAAAACTCACACACTTGCAAGACCTTAAGCTCATTAAGGTAATCAAGACTGTTTCAGGTGGCTTTTTATAGCCCAAACAATGTCTCCTTATTGGTCCCTTTTATAATACTCAGGTAATCGAGTTGCTAAATTAAATCACTGCTTGAAAACAAGCCCTTAGTGCCTTCTTCTTTTCTTTGGTGGCTCTGGTGAAGTGGTCAAAACAAAACTAAACACTAGAATTTGTGCATAATTTTCTTTCATATTTAATCATCGCCCAAATTCTTTCCATTTGACTGACTGAATGGAAACTTGTTTCTCAAATTTCCCAGCATTAACACAGTGACACAAGAAGTACTGCAGCTTGCCCCAATACTGCGCCAACCTGAATACTTACACTAAGCCAGGTGTAGCATGTGCTGGTGTAAGGAAACTTACTAGAGCTTGTAGCTTGGATTAAAGGGACAAGGCTGCTTTGAATATCATTGCTCCTCCTGCCATGTTGTGTTTGTAGTATTTCCCTATTTGCTTAAATGGGTGTCTTCAATCCAAGCAAGAAATTAGATTTTTGTGGAGTCAGTCATGATGCAATTGTTTGTAGATTTGGTTGATGTGCCATTCAGTGAAATTGTTTTCATTTATACGCTATATAAATAATTGAATGGAAATCACATTTCTGCTCTTACTAGGACACCTGTCAGATGATGCATTTTATATTTATGCTTCCCTAGTGAGAGGGTTATTCTGTTTGTTGGTAAAGGCCAAGGTATTGAGGATGAGCAGCAAGGAATTAATGTAATCTCTTTACCTATCATCTCAGACACTGGGAGAAAGTATATCAACATACTGTGCTTGTCTGTTATTCATGTATAGAACTTTACCAAGATTATTTTTACTTATCTTTTACTTACACAAAATTCATGTCATTTATACATTTGAAAAAATGAACAGGAGATGCTGGATGTAAGCACACAATGTCTTTTTCTGGCCTTGAGTGTCTGTGAACAGTCAAGATAACCTCTGTATTTCACAGTACATACATATTATTATTGTTTTAGGAAATTGAAATACATTTTTGGTCACAGTTTTGTTATTTAGATGATTTTAGGCAATATAAATGTCTATAAATATTCATAGGTCTTGAGTCTGTTAAATAGAATTCCTCCGAATCCTTCTCCGCATGGTGGACTGACAGCTACTAAAAAACTTTCTTTCTAAAATGCATGTAGGTGCTTTTGTGGTATTTGAGTTCATGGAGGTCTGCGATGGTGAGAGGTTCAGACCAGTATTTAACCTGTTGGACCCTATCCCAGAAGAGACTGAGGGTCTTGATTCGAGTGACGTTTTGGTACATGCTTTTGCAGTATATGCTTCCGTTGTGACCTCATCCTTATTTTTGCAAAGGGCCATGTACCATTTAGGCGTAAAGTGGCAGAATATAATGCCATATGCCGAAACCAAGATTGCAGCTGCTTGGATCGAGTAGCGCTCTGGATTTTTAGTTGCATATATTGGAGTGAAACAGACCCATACAAACAAATAAATCAGCATACTGAGGATTATGTGTCCAGTCTCGTTAAAGCGCTGAGGAACCTTTCTCCCTTTAAAAGCCACTGCAAAGCAGATGAGTGCAAGTAGTGCAATGTAAGAAAGCATGAAAGCAAAACCTATACCAGAGCCTTCATTACACTGAAGAACAATAGTCATGGTCTGGTTGGACTCCACAGCCTCCATGGCAGGAGAATCAAAGATCAGCCAGAAGATGCAGATAGGGACCTCAACAAAAGTGCCACAGGTGATAATTACAAGAGGCTTGTAAAACTTCTTGAAGTTGTGCTGACGGTATCCAGGAAGAAATGCTACAAAGGTCCTCAGGGCTTTTGCCAGGATGCATGAAACAGTGAGTGAGAACCCTAAACCGTACATCACCTGACGTGCCCTACATATGTGGTTATTGGGCTTGCCAATGAAGAGTATGACACTGGCATAGCTAAGTGCTAAACCTACCATAATAAGAACAAACATGTAACCCCCAGCCTGTTTCATGACAGGACTCCCACGATTGAGAAAATAGACAATCAGGTTAATAAAAAGAAAGAGAAACCCCATTAGTATAAACGTCAGAAGTACGATGGTTCTGGGCTCATTCCACTTCCAATAGACTTCTGTCTTTGGCTTGCAATGTATCCATCCTTTCAGGGACCATGTCCCATTTTCACATTGGAGGCAATTTGAAAGATCTGTAACGACACCAAGATTTAGTACCTCAGGAAAAATTATATACCACTGTTTACAAGTCTGGAATTTCTGGACATATTACACATATACATTTCTGAGCACAAAGGTGTGCCTATGAGGTTTAAGGCATAAATATTTCATCCTGAAGTACATTATGACAAAGTGTCACACTCACTGGTGTCATTGGAGTAGGTTCCTTCTAGACACTCTGTACAGTTATGGCAGCAGGAAGTTTTCGAAAGTTTTTTTGCCGTGCCAGGAAGACAGATCGCAGAGCACATGGAAATGGGTTTCTAAAATAATAATTAAGAAATAAATCAAATTATGTGCATGTACAATCTCCTTCAAATGTTTGGGTACACCTTTTAATACACAATAACTGTTTATCTGCCAACTGAAACTAATTAGAAAAACACAAAAAAATGATAAATGCAAATGTAATCGCACTGCATGTTTGTGTCTTTTTGATTCTCCCTTCTTCCATTTGTTCACATTAAACTTACAGTGTTGTTAGGAGTATCCCAATTAATAAGCCTCTTAAGACTGACTATTTCTTGCTCCAAATTGTAGTTCCCAACAACATCAAATTTCCTTTGCCCACTGGATGGGTCTTGGACCCAGTTGATCAGATCATAGCCATTTATGAAGTTCCCTGATGTGTTAAAGTAGAAGCTCTGACCCTCTGAAGTAAAGTTGATTTGTTTCAGTTTTTGAAGGAGCTGAAAAACAAAATAAGCAATCCTCAGTATACTCACCCACTTCATTCTACTGAATTAAAGATGTCCAATATCACGCTTACCTTCCATGGTGGGAAGTCTCTTTCCCCTGGACAAGCTGTCTCATTACACTCTAAAAGCAGTTTCAGGGCATGAGCAATGGACCACACAGCCAGCCTCTCTCCATAGGCTCTGCTTATGTTCACTGTTTCTGTTAAGTAGTCCCCGTTCTTCCCCATCTGCTGGTATTCTTCAATGAATTTGTTCTCAGTGCCCGGAGGGATGGTCAGCTCTTGCAGGTATTCTTTAAAGCCAGGGTTTGGGCCTGTAATGAAACTGAAACCAAAAATATCCCCCACTTTGTTGATTCCCTCCACTTGAGCGATGTTTTGTGATATCGACCAGGCGTCACTAGCTATCCAAACACGTGATACATTTTTCCTTCCGATAATTTCTACGAAAAGCTTTTTTACCAGCTCTTCCCGCAGGATGAGTAAGACAACATTAGCGTTGGATTTTTCAATTGTATTTGCCACTTCTCTTATCCTAGAGTCAATGTCCTTGTAATTGAGGTGGTGAGGCAGGGTTTCCTCAAAGGCGATACAGACGTTTTCATCTTCTGCATTCTTAAAGAAGCTATGGAAAGCATCTTTGCCATAATCATCATCCCCATGGACCACACCTACCCAGTCCCACTCGAAGTGAGACATGAGTTTGGCCAGTGCTTTGGTCTGATGAATATCACTGGGCACAGTGCGTAGGAAGGAAGGGTAGCGCAGTCTGTCACTCAAGGTTTCTGCTGAAGCAGTCGTGCTTATCTGTTGAGATGCAATCAGTGAGTATCAGGTCACTTGAGGTGAACACATTTATGTAGGGGATTCCCACAGACTAATTCATGAGAACTTCACATAAAACTAAACATATGTCAGGTTTCGGCTATGCACATACTACATGGTTTTCTGTTTATTACCTGTGGCACCATGTAGAGGGTCAGAACACGAGCCACACTGAGAGAAACCTCTGAGTAACGTGCTCCAATGATTGCTTTCACTTTGGGCTTTTGGATGAGCTCACACTGCACATTAAGTGTGTCATTGACCTCCAGCATGTTTTCAGTGCTCTGAATGGCCTTCGAGGCGTCGCAGCATGTGTCACAGATGTAGTAGCCCAGGCGCACCCCTGGCAGGAAGCTGGAGTTATTGATTGTTTCAATGGTGTAAATTACAGCCAGCATCCTTACAAATGCAACCAAATTAAATCTAGAAGAAGAGAGGGTGATAAAAGCACCTGTATATTAGACAGAATTCATTTTGAATAACTCATATTACATGATTTTTCTGAAGTCCAGCAATAAAATTTGTAGGGCTTCACTTACAATTGTAAACAAGTTTTAATGTACCGTCACTTAAATAATGAATTCCCTGTAAGTGTATAACCTATCCTGAGAACACACTCCAAAATTTAATACACAGTTGTTAGATGTTTGTTTAACAGACTGGAAACAAATTAAAAGGTGACATAACTTTGGAACAAGCCAAATTTTAAGTTTTATTAAATTCGTTATTTTCCATATGTTACATTCACCAAGTAAAGAAACTCTGCCCTGAAATGAGCAAAAAAACAAAATTGTGTATCTGATTCCATAGGAGCATAAAATAATTTGCTTTGTGGCAATAAATGTGTTTAAAACTCTTTATTTCAGCTTGTTTTAAAGTGACAGTTCACCCCAAAATGAAAATTTGATGTTTATTTGCTTACTCCCAGGGCATCAAAGTCGAAGCAGAACACAAATGCAGATTATTAGCTTTAGCCGTAGCAGTCTGGTAGTCATTTAATGGAAGTGGATGGGCGTCA
>JBBKCR010000001.1:38987118-38998594 GCA_037577295.1 Ladigesia roloffi | reverse complement strand
TCCCTTACTGAAAGCTCCGCTGAGAGCGAGATCTCCTGCCTTAATGCACATTCAGACGGCTTTTGCGGGGCAGTGTTGGGTTAAGAATTAAGTGCATTTAAAAATGTGCGGACCAAGCAACACCATAGGTTCTCCCCTGAGAACAAACCCAAACATATTATGTGCACCCCTGATTATAAACATGCAATAGGTATGTCTTTGCCTTAAACTAACAACCAATATTTGAGTATGAAACTTGTTGGTCAAGGGCCACACTACTTTCTACACTAGACAGTCATTAGCTTCACTGAGTCTTAGTGACTGTGGTGTCCATACAGCCAGACAGCTCATTATGTGATGCAGCTTTAATTTAGTCCTTGTGCTGCTGTTGAAAGATGTGTCAATTATATCGGTGCAGTAAGTCTCTTGATCAAAGTAATTTTGCCCTGCGTGGATGTGGTTATTTCTGAGTGCGTGATCATCAGTACCAGCAGACAGGTATTAAAAACTGCTTGTTTTTGGCCGCAGTTTAGCAGAGACATGATGCATTACATGGGTAATAGCTGAGATACGCGTGGACACTTACATGCATGCACAAAATGGGCGAACTTCACAGCAAAGTTATATGTCATTTTTCAAAGTTATGCTTAAATGTAATAACGATAATAAAAAAAATATTGGCCTGGCTGCTGGCAGGTGCATACATTACGATATTGATCGCTAGCACTGGCCCAGAAGTTTTATGGCAGTGCATCGCCAGATGTTGCACTTGAATGAACGCTAGTGAATTCCTGCCTGAGTTTATTGTATCTACTGAGGGGGTAATAGCACACTATGGCGGTATATTTATATTGTTCTGAAAATGATGGGCACTAATACTGTTCATTCACTTTTCTCCCAGGATCCACGGATCTGTGGACTGCCTGTCAGAGCTAACCTCATCCCGACATAGTAACTCCTTAACAGGTGAGCTGGTTTTTGATGCCTGTCCACTTCCCCATGACTGTGGTCTGAAATATAATGAACAAAAATGACAGTAACTGCATGTAAGTGTTTGTTTTATTTGCTTGTGTATGTTATCAAGGAATCCGTCGCAGCTTTAGCACCTCTTCAGCCATCACTACACAGCGAGAGCCAAACCGGAGGAATCAAGTTAACCGGTAAGAGAGAGAGGGCTACTAATGCATCATAAGTGACTTTTCCAGAGTGATGTAAACTACTAAAATAAAATTAGCATCACAAAGATCATGATTAGCATGTTAGATCATGATTAGCATGTTAGATCATGATTAGCATGTTAGATCTTGTTTGGAGTGAAATTAAAGTAAAAAGCACCTCCATTCAAATGCGCAGGTATGAATGGATGTATAAAGAGAGAAAGAACAGCATTTTCCATCTAATAACTTCTATAGAACACGGCTGCCCAAGTCTGGAGTTGAGCACCCTCGCAAAAAAACCCAAATACATTAAATATTGAATATGTTAAATAACTAAGGTAAATGTTTCATTTACATAAATGTCAAATTTATCAGACTTACTGTTGCCACTCTTATAAATGTTTGGGCATCTGTGTGAAACAAAAGAAATAAAACTGAAGCAAGCTATTTTTTAAAATTACATTTGCTATGATTGTTACAAAGATTAATGTAAAATAGTTATAGTGCTATGAGTTAAAACTTGGAGCCTCTACCGATTGTTAAGACTCCAAAAAAGTTTCTTTTTTGGCCTTAATTGACTTGTTCAGGTCAAGAACTTTAAGAACTGTCAGCTGATGTAAGTTTCAGACTCTTCAATCCTGGTGCTATAACTCAGCAACCATGTGTTCCTCTAAACCTCTGGCTGAGGATGTGCAAATGAAGCTGAAACTCACAAAGAGGTGGATTTCTGGACTGTAATCCAGAGAAAATCCTTCCACCATTAGCCAAATCGAGGACCATAACCTGAAACTGTTTATAATACTTTCAGACTTCTGCATATACCATTATTACTGTTTAATTTTTTATGCATTACTAGTTTATTGGAACTTACTCTGAATGCATATTACATTTGTAGTCGCATTTAAATGTACTAATAGTTTGAAAGATGTGTTTAATTCTTTTCACTCTTCTGAGTTCAAGATAAAAGATCATTTGTTCATGGAAGTTGAATGTCTTTTTGTTTGAATCCTATCATACATGTGTTCAATGGTTTGTACCAGCACTTCCATTTGAAGACTGACACATGTAAACAAATGCATAGTGGCTCTGTCTATAATCAGAATCCCCTTGTTGTCCTTTTGTCGTCCTTGTCATGTGTTTTGATTCCCCAGCAGCCATTCATCTGGCACGCGGCGTCGCTGGAGCACGCTGAGTTCTGGCTGGGGCTCGCTCAGCTCGTCTGGAGCGTCTCCTCGAGGGCCGAGCAGCGTGGGCGGGACCACCAGCTCCTCTGGCTCGGACGGCGCAGTCAAACTGCACCTGGGCATGCAAGTCCTGCTCAGCAGCGCCAACGAGATGGGCACCATCCGCTACCTCGGCACAGCTGACTTTGCCCCCGGCCTGTGGCTGGGCCTGGAGCTGCGCAGTGCAAAGGGGAAGAACGATGGCTCGGTTGGCTCCCGCCGCTACTTCAGCTGCCGGGCTGGACACGGAGTCCTGGTGCGACCGAGCAGGGTCACCTACCGCGGGATCAACGGAGCCAAGCTGGTGGAAGAAAGCAGCTGAGACAATGAGATCATCTGAAAGAGTAGCTTTCCTTTCCTCGCTCCCATCTGTCTCTCATTCTATCATGCTCTCTTTCTTCTCGTAGCAAACAAGCAGCTCGCTGGCACACGGGCCGCAGCGGAGACGAGTGACGGCACATGCCAAAGCGCAAGATGGAGCACCTTGGAAGCACAAACGACAGGGTTATTAGTCAGCACTGGAGGGTGTGTAAGGTTTACTGTATGTTCTTGTTTGGGCGTTTGCTAGGAAAGTGAGGAATTGAAATGTCACTGAACGTCGTCCCCAGTGTCTGATTGTGATTGTTTGAGATTATAACTTGAAATTCGCGTTCTGAACGTTGTACGAATAGATGGGCAGTAGCAAGTTTGAAGCACTTTAACAAAATCGATGCGGTTCGAGACAATGACTTTCGGCAAACAAAACTGGCTTTTTACTAAGAAGTTTTTATTCTGTTTTCAAGCAGACAAAATGGCTTCCTATATGTTTCTGAAGATGACAGATGCTGATTAATCTGGAGCCTCTGGCTCTTTATCTTCAAGCTTCATGCTGGTGTGCAGCACTTTAGATATCATCTTTCTTCTCTTGATAATATTTTCATCTTGCTGATAGGGAGGACGAAATATCTTTGCATGTAATAGCACTTTAATGCCGACGATTCAAGCTTCTCATATTTTCTCCCAATCCAAACTTGGCTCGGTAGTTCAACAGGAAAACAAATAGAGACTACAGATTCTTTAAGGCTTTTTACTCCAGCTTCATTAATGGCATTATAATGGAAATCTCTGTAGGAGAGAAGACAAATTGAGCCGTTCCATCAAACCTGTTGCCATGTCACAATCATGTAGCCCCTCATCTGAGTCATTCTCCTACTTCCCATCTGCTGTAGCACAAGAAAAAGGACTACATAAAAAACAAAGAGGACCATTTTGTGGGCGCTTGTAAAGTGATGCTCTGGCAGGGCTTTGAAAAGAGATGTAGCTGTTTAATAACAACAGATTAAAGCCCCAAAATGCCATTGTTATAATAAAAAATAATAAGAGCGCACTATATTTTTGGAACCTGCATGTATTATTAAACTATAATTCATTTATGTACAAAAAAGATTTCTATAATTATATATGAAATTTGGTGCATGGGTTTCACTCCTTATCAAAATGGAAAATCCAGGTTATTGTCTTACATCTGTTGGTCTGTTGGTTAATCAGTAAGTTAGAAGAAGGAAAATGTTTTCTACTTAACATATATGATCTCATTTGCCAGTTGTCTGTTGCTGTTCCATCGTGTTATTGCACTGAATGCATCAAAGTACTTGAATTAGTTCCGATTTCTTTAGTGCTTTGTAACAGAGGTTTGAAAATGCAGGCAGTGTTTTAATAGCAACTGTCGGACAAATGTTACAGAACTTTGATAACAATCTCATTTTAAGCAATAGAACACACTCAGTATTTTCCAGATTTACCTGAGTGTTGTTTGGCTCCAACTAGTTTATAAAACATGTGTTCATTTTTTTTAAAACGCCAGTTTAGTTACCCTTCTGCCTCCACTGCCCTTTAAAAGCTGGTAGAGGGGTAATGAGAGGTTCAGGATTTATTGTAGACCTGCTGTCACACACTTTCTCAATCTGACAAGGCTCAGATAATGTCTCATAGGAATTATTTGAATGACTATAATGAGATAAAAGGCTAGTCTTTAATAGTGGAAATTTAATAAGATAATGGTCAGCTGCTGGGTGAAGCAGCTTCATACTTTAGACTGGTGCTCAGGTGAACATCACACACAGCACTGGTCAGATTTTCCACAAACAATTAGATCTGTTGTATAAAATCTGATGATATAGGAACAACATTTCGATATTTGGACCATTTCTGGTTTAAATGATTGTGCTACCAAGCCAGCTTACCTCATCAAAACGAGGTTAGAAAAGTCAGTGGGAAATTTCTCTCCATGCCAATATTAACACAATTCTCAAAATCTCTCTTAAGTGTTCTGCAAAGCTTGTCCAATGTTGCAGCAGGTATAAAAGAGTGCATATTGGGAAGAGCATGGCTCTTTCAATCGCAGGTATTAGCGTCCATTAGAGCAGACCATTCTTCCTACAGGAGACCCGAGAAGTCTCAGATGCATTTCACCCTGCTAAATCCCGTAACAGCACAGGTATGTATACATAGCTGTGTTACTCGCTTTCCTGCCTTTAGTATTTACAGCAATCAGATGTGGAATGGAATGAAAACGAGTTTCGGCTACCTGGGGCCATGAATGGAGAAGAAAATTAGGCCAAACGGATGGAAAAAGTTTCCATTCAGGGCGGATGATGTTCTGTATTCTGTTGTGTGGATGATCTGTTCTGTTCTGCAGTCTGTTTGGTGTATATTTTAGGGGGGTTTATATGAGCTGGTTGCTTTAGCTACAGAACTGAGCTCTGCGGTTCATTTCTACTTCAAGAACAAAAGGGTTTTTGCCCAACGTACAGCTTATACAGATTCTAATAAAAATAAATTACAATTCTGTTGTGTGTTGTATTCATTTCTGCACATTACGCATTAGAGCCTGCATTAATGGATTTCAGAGCCCCAGTCGAGCTTAAAGACTTAGCTGGACAACTTTTCAGATCATCTTGACATAGGCCTGGCTTTAGAGTCACTCGGGGCAAGTTAAAAGTCCTTCAGCGATTTAGCAACCACATGCTGGAGTCACTTAAAAGTAGAATTCTTCAAATATTAGAGCAAACATGGATTAGTTTAAGCTGTACTGCGTTTAGGAGCAAAGCCGGTTATTAAATAGTGATTTATTAGAGTTATCTTTTTTTTTAGATCTCATTTTTGAAATTCAACTTACAGAGGATGAAAAGATACATGGTACAGTTACAACATCTTACAAGTGGCATCACTTCTGTACGGAAATTGACAAAGAAAATAAAAACTTATCTTTATTATGCAACAGAGCTTTTCTCCTCACAGTAATCTGCTTAGCCACCGCCGCGTCTTTCAGACCGGCACGTAAAACCTGGCTTCTGACTCCGCGTGATTAAAAAGTCCCGAGACGTTTCTCAACAAACTGGCAAGCGCCGCATGCTCGCCAAATTTCTCCCTCTGACTCATCAATCAGTCGCAGGCTCCAAAAGATCCTCCTTCAAACTGGTGAAAATTATCCTCCCCCTCGCCCTCTTGCCACCACACAGCTGACGTGCGAAGGGGTTTACTTCCTGCCAGACAGACTGATGCCCTGCCGTGGTGGTCCATTACTTGTAAAGTGCTTTAAGTAAACTTGTGTAAACAGCCTTTTTTTAATCCTTCAGAGTATCCACCACAATGTAAAGAAGTAATAAATTCATGAAATAGGACTTTTTTTATCATATCAAAGCCACTTGTGGAGAAAACATACCATAATTTTTTTTCACGAGAGATGAAAAAAAAGAAAAGAAGCGAAGGCCATTCCTTTGCAAAAATCTCTCTGCCAAGTATGCTCACTGCTACAAAATACCTTTTATGAAATAACCAAATCTGTTATTTGAAGCAGCAGACCGAAGGAATGGAATAAAAATGGGCTTGGGAGACGGGACACCAGGCCTGTGTAAACGTTAGCATAAGAAATTATAACTGAATGATGTATGCTCCTGGTAAATATGCTTAAAATGAGCCATTTATTGAAGTAAAGGGAAACCAAGAGACCAAAGAGCAATAATTAATTTCTCTGCAAATAGGGCTACGGCTCTTATATACACAAAAGCTTCCTCCTGAAGCCACAGGTTAACTGAAAATAGATTGAATGAGAGGGATCAGTTCCTCAACTCCCCTTTGAGTTATATACATACATTTACACCTCTTTCACAAGAGTCACTCAGAAAACCCCGCAGTATTCATACAGCAGTAAAAAGAAGTCCCAGACATGACGTTCTCCTCCACCTGTTCACTTCTCCCCCCCAGACCCCAAATTACCATGGCAACAGATGACTTTACCTTTCAGCCACCTCAGATATCAGTCCGGTTGTTAAACACCAGCTATTAGCCATTCATTTAATTCGTTGAATTTCACCGTATTTTAAAAGCCAACCAAGTCTAAGAGCTAAACAAAGCGATGCATAATGAATGGAGCGGTTTGGCTTATGAAGCACACCCATTAATAATTTACACGGCTTCCAAATAATAAATTAACAAATGAATAAATAAACAAGCAGGCAAGCAAACATCAACAAACTCGATTTTTTTCATTCTTTTTTTTTTTGGTCTCTGAAAATGCTGGACTCCCGCGAAGCTTTTTGCAGGTTAAGTTCTCACGAAGGACTCTGGGTGTCATCACTGAAACTCGCAACATGTTGCGTTCAGTGTTGTAGGACCTCCTGCGGAACTCACAGGGGAACTGCAGAGGAACAGTTCTGCTGTACTTCATGGACTTTGACTTGTGTCACTGTTACGCAGGCCCTCCACTGGAAGTCTGGATGAGAATCCGTCTTGGGTAACGCTTAGGTATTCATAACTCTCTGCATGAAGACTGATCAGAGCTTCCATGGATACTGCGCATTCCTTGTACGCGCCTTCATGAAACCTTCTGTGAGGGAACTGTGGACTAGACTCGCTTGTCACCAGGACACAAAAAAGTGTGGAAAAGTGGTGTGAAAGTTCAGAAATAGCTTGCATTTCCATTTTATGTCATTTAATGTTGTATTTATTGTTTTAAATACAGTTTGAAAATGCCTGCAGACCAATAGAAAGAGTCAAAACCAAAACAAAATGAAATCCTGTTGTATTGACTAACAAGGAACTTTCCTACTCTTGTAGACAGACTTAATTTGTAATTCGTTCCAACAGCAATTTTGTGCTTTATTAGTCGGTGAAAGGTTTCTGAACCCTGAATATAAAGTAGATTGCCAGTTAGCGTTCATGGATGAATCAGAGTGTCAGTGGTCATGGAATGGAAAATTAACCTTTTTCGGCTTATTTTGAGAAACGTCTCTTCACTATTTTCAGTCAGAGCATTTTAATGACTGCAAAATAGTTTCATTATTGATAAGTGAATTGTAATAAGCCATAATGGCCACTTCAAATTCAAATGCAAGTTCAAACTGCGTTGATAAACATGGAAAAAAATCTACACACTGGAAATGCAAAATGAGAAACCGATGTACGATTTTTCAAAAGGCAACGTAAAACGGCCAGGCAATTGTCTTAAATATTTTATTCTCCTACTAAATTTATCTAAAGGCCTTTATCTGCAATCTACAAAATGCTTATTATTTTGACCCTAAAAGTATTTTGTTGTGTTATTTGTTTAGCAATTCTGTTTCAATTGTCACAACACATTTGAGAGGTTTCATGTAGGCACTTACAAATGATTGGCAGATTTGAGGAAGGTAGTATTAATTTCATGTAAAGTGTTGGGAATGCCCATATCATCGTGATTTAAAAGGTTACCCAGCACTGAAAGCATCATTATGATCATAAAACAATTGGGGTTCATTCCAGATGTCATTGAGAAGGAGGAGGAGAACATTGCCTTGGCTGGAGAAGCGTGGCGATGAGGTTGGATGGCACAGTGTTTTCTCAAGTGGGCACTGAAGGAGAGAACGAGAAAGAGAGAGAGGGTTAAAGCACTGTGGCATTGTGCCCTTCCATCTTAGGGAGTCTGGAGTCCTGGACTGTTCCCATGGTGACCAGCAGGGGGCGGCCATCCTCGAGGTTGCTGGTCCGGGCCAGCGTGATGGGTCTTTGCTGGCCGGGGAGTTGAGGGGCAGTGGGTGGGGGCGGTTGGGGGGCGGCGGTGGCCTGGGGTCCCGACATCGATATGGGCATGGGCGACTCCAGAGACAGGCCCTGTTCCTGGTAACCGTAGCCGATGTTGCCACAAGGGAAGCGGCGCAGTCTATATAGTGGGACTGGGGGGAGGGCTGCCGAATCCAGCAGGAGAGGGGCAGGGGCTGGTGGTGGAGGTGGGGGTAATAGAGGCCTGCACATGCCTTGTTGCTGCTGCTGCTGCTGCTGCTGTTGTTGCTGGCGCTGGATCTGCTGCTGGTACTGCTGCTGCTTGTGCTGGAGGCCCAGGGCCTCGGCCACAGTCACAGTCCGGCCTGGGTGCTCCTGACCCTCAGCTGAGACCCGCTGCTGCCCCACCTGGGCCTGCCTCTGGGCCTGCACTTGGGCCTGAGCTTGGGCTTGGGCTTGGGCTTGGGCCTGGGCCTGGGCCTGCTGCCGCTTCTGCTGCTGCTGGAGGAACCACGAGCCATAGGTAGGGTTCCACAGGTTGGTTGGTTTCCCATTACGGTTTTCCTTATCACCTGGGTGAGCTTGAGTGAACCCCAGGTTAACGTGGCCTCCATCCTGGGCTGAGGGTGGTGCGATGGAGGCCTTGTTGCAGGCTGGCTGCCCAGTTCCTGAGTGGGGCTGAGTTTGAGCCCCAGCCCCAGCTCCAGCTCCAGCTCCAGCTCCAGGTCCAGCTCCAGCTCCAGCTCCAGGTCCAGCTCCAGCTCCAGGTTTGCCATCAGCCAGATGGCTACCCATCAGCAGAACCTCAGCAGCCCTCTTGGCCTCTTCAGAGCGGGATGAAAGGGCAGGGGCTGAATCCTCTGCACCCTGCGGAGCAACCAGCAGAGAGGCGGTGGCAGGATCTTCTGGACGCATGGGTACACGCTCTTCCTCCTCAGACACAGGGCCGTACTCCACAGGCAGAGGCACATTCACCACATCTGGATCCTGAGTCATGCAAAAAGGTGAAAAATGCCACATTCACAGGTAAAGCAACATGCCAAAATATAAAGTTTGGACACACCCTCTCATTCAATGTTTTTTCTTTGTTTTTGTTATTAATATTGAAAATTATGAAGGAAAACATGGAATTATGCAGTAAACATGAGTTAAACAAACCAGAATATGTTTTGTAATAAGGTAATAATGGACTGTTGTTTCTTTTTGCATAGTTAAGTGGTTAAAAGCCATAATGTGGAGTAGATCCGTTGTGGAACCAGATAACTAACAGTGTACCAACACGGCCATCACAGTTGATGAACCCAAACAGATTAAGAAGGCAAGAAATTCCACTAATGAACTCTTGACTAGGAACACCTGTTATTTAAATACCATTCCAGGTCGATTCCTCATTAATCTGATTGACAAAATGCCAAGAGTGTGCAAAGATGTCATCAGAGTGATAGGTGATGTTCTGAATACCGATCTACAGGGTGGGGCATTTATATGGATACACCTTATATGGATAAACCTTACTAAAATGGGAATGGTTAGTGATATTAACCTCCTGTTTGTGGCACATTAGTATATGTGAGGGGGAAAACTTTATGTTATGTTAAAACCAAGCACACCATTGTTTTTCTTGTGAAATTCCCAATAATTGTGATGTTTTCCTATTAAAAAAACAATAGTTTGATCCAAAATGGCCGACTTCAAAATGGCCACCATGGTCACCACCCATCTTGAAAAGTTTTCCCCCCTCACATGTGCCACAAACAGGAAGTTAATATCACCAACCATTCCCATTTTATTAAGGTGTACCCATATAAATGGCAAACCGTGTACAATGAAGCCAATAATAAAATAATAAAAACAAAGAAAAAGGTGTGTCCAAACTTTTGCCTGTCAGTGTATATATCAATAATACTCATTAATATTTATACAAATTTGGCATTCCAAAGAATCCCAAAAAGAAATCCAATGCTGCACCTGCAAACAGTAGTCAATCCTCTCTAGGATAGTGGAGAAGTTTGGCCTGTCTTCAGGTTGGTGTTGCCAGCTCTGCGTCATTATCCGATATCTGTCCCACACACATGCACACATCCAGACACACACACACAAAAACACACACAAAAAAGAGTTGACTCATTAAAAATGTTTTGTTTATTTGCTCGTTACTGTGTTTTCCCCCCCCCATGCCAAATAAGGCTATTTATTGTGCGGGTGATTGCCTTTGGATAGCTGAGAGCAAAGCTAGAAGAAAAAGGCAACCAACTGAGATTTGATTTAATCAAGCCTGTTTTTACACTAATTGCAATTTTCATTTCAGTTGCACACCTCAGCGATGTTTTCGTGTACTGTTTACAACCTTTCGTGCCCGTTGCTCCACAGTAAGGAGGCGTCATTTGAGGTTTGATTTGCTGAGAGAGGAATCAGTCGCCTCTCTGCATTTGATATGAAACAATGCACTGAAGCCTCGCCTATACTGGATATAGCTGTGCATTATTAATGCTGAATCAATACCCCCGACTGATACATTTTGCCCTCTGTGCGAATGAGAACAGACAACAATTGGGATGGTCAGTTACCACGGACAAAACAATGCTGCTTGTGTGATCATGTGAAAGGAGTATGTTTGTATTCTGTGTGGTTAATAGGATTCTCTGGCACACATGAACAGCTGCATTATTTAACCGCTGGTATTGCATGCATTTGCAGCAGTTCAAAAATGAGCTTGGCTCATATTAATAAACAGGTGTGTCACTATGTCCTGTTGAAGACCTATTTTGTGTTAAAAGTAATGAAAAAAATGCAAATACAGTACAGATAATATGGCTCATAACAGGTTAAAGGGATAGTTCACCCCAAAATGAAAATTTGATGTTTATTTGCTTTCCCCCAGGGCATCCAAGTGACTTTTTTTTATCTCAGCAGAACACAAACGCAGATTATTAGCTTTAGCCGTAGCAGTCTGGTAGTCATTTAATGGAAGCAGATGGGTGTCAGACCTTTTTAAAATAAAAAAAAAACATGCACAGACATATTATATCATTTTTTACCTCTGAAAGACGACCGTCTCGAGCCCCCTGTGTTTGCTCTTTGGCGTAGGTTACACAAACG